>JAUJYZ010001241.1:0-401494 GCA_033675265.1 Actinostola sp. cb2023
ATATCATTTTTGCTACATAAATTGCAAAGTTTCATGAATAAAAATAGGTAAATTGAACTGACATCATGGAGTGCAATTTAGGTTCTGCAGAATCAAATAGCGCGAATTATACATCGCACGACCCACAGTAGCGGAGTGCGATTTGTAAATTTCAAGTTTTTGATTTCGAGTGACCAACATGCACGACAGCGACAGTTCAGATTAACCAACTTAATTTATATCCAATTTTGAATTACAACTTCAGTGCACTAAAACGGAAAACTAAACACCGGATTATTATATTTACAGCAAAATGGTCAACGTCGAGCGAGTAATTGCGCATCCAAACGATGAGCACAATTCATAAGTCATTTGAACGAGTTACACATCTACATTCGCACCTGGTACAAAAATTCCTTCTTTATTTCTATTTCCTACGTCGTCAGAATCACAGACAAGAGCCCACCTCGCTGCTTTTGTAAACCGTTGCTGGTTTTTCTTTTTGAGGTAGTACATTGCGTCTCACAGGATAATTATTCTACTTCAAACAGATGATGCTCATTGGCACTCTGAATAGATTCTTAGAGATTGTCGAGCGCCATTGTCATTTTGCCGTCCTTCAGCATTTGACCTTCTGCATAGACACTGATCGAGTGAGAGTCTTGTCGAGGTCAAAACTACAACAGGCGCCATTTTGTTGTCAATGTTGATTTCAATTTCAAGATTGTTGGATGCATCTTGCACCAATTTTCAAACACAGAAAGCCATTGCTTTGTGGAACGGTTTTAGTATTTCTTGTTAATGGCCCTTTAATTCATCAATATCTTGCCTTGTGTAGAATTACTAGAAAAACACGAACTCTTTTCAGGAATGGACTTGCTACGACTAGGAGTTACCGGTGCTTGTTCGCTTGTTTTGGACCTGTTTTGGTGGTTTATTCTGCATTTTCTGAATGCAAATGGAGTCAAATGACGGATAATCATTTCACATTCATGCCCTCTTCAGATGAAAGAGAAAAAAGAACAAATAGAAATAGGGAATAGGTCAACAATAAAAAACTGTAAGTTGAAAAAGTCCACCATTTGTTTTGTAAAAAAATGCGGCACACACTGGCACACACTGGTAGCACTATTAGTAATTACTGATTAACTATAATAGACAGCACAACCAGTAGCAGACAGCCGGCACACACTGGGTATGGCATGGATAGCACTATTAGTAATTACTGATTAAAATTCTGGTATTATCGAGTGACGAAAGGCTAATTCTGGTATTATCAAGTGACGCAAGGGCTAATTTTCTGGTTATATCGAGTGAACGCAAGGCTTAAATTTCTGGTTATATCAATCAAGTGACGCAAGGCTAATTTCCTGGTTTATAATCAAGTGACGAAAGGCGAAATTCTGGATATATTGAGTGACGCAAGGCTAATTCCTGGTTTATATCATAGTGACGCAAAGGCTAATTTCCTGGTTATATCAAGTGACGAAAGGCGAATTCTGGTAATATCAAGTGACGCAAGGCTAATTCTTTCTGGTTATATCAAGTGACGCAAGGCTAACTTCCTGGTTATATCAAGTGACGCAAGGCTAATTCCTGGTTTATATGAAGTGACGAAAGGCGAATTCTGGTTATATCAAGTGACGCAAGGCTAATTCTGGTTGTGCCATTGGAGCCTATTGTTCTAAAATATACCTTTTGTATACAATACTATTTTTAGTCACCAACATCGAGGATAATTATTATTTTTTATTTTATGTATATAATAATTATTATTTTTCTTGGTTCTGAAGAAAAGAGCAGGCCACCTATATGTTTTTTGGTTGACTCCATCTTTTTGTGTCGTAATTTTCCGGTACGGACAGCCTATTGTTTTCTAAAGATCTTTTGTTTACACGAGTCAGCTGAGATTTTTAGGACTTTCATCCGGTGTCTTCGACTTTTGATATTTTCATGATTTCATGAGTTATTAACTGATTAGTAAAGAACAATATGTATTTTTATCAGCGTACCGAAAGTTTCGCGACAGATAAAAAAAAGCAACGGGGAAACGTATCGATAAACGGAGACACTGTTTTGATAATTGATATTTCTAGAGTGGATCAGATCAGAGGGAATGATCTTGAATTTCCGATATAAAATGCGGCTGTCTGGGACCTCGTCGAAAAATTCGTGTGATCTTGACTTATATCTAAAACGCGTATGTACTTTTGTGTTAGACCATTTATTTAGCTTTCAGAAAAATGTATAGACTTTATTTGGGTTTAAATGGACGGTTTCTGTGTTTAAAGCGACTTCTGAATGCATACCTCTTCAGTCTGTTGTGCAGCCCTGTCTTGTCCTTTCTCTCTCCTCGTTGTAACGCTTCTCATCAGCATGATGTTTCGTCTTCTCACATTTCTCTAATTCCTTTGTCTTCTCGTTCAATTTCTCTCGCAAACGTACCTTCTACCTTTCGCTGCCACTTTTTTATTTTTCCTCCCACCGTGCTACTTCTGACATTGCTCTTGGATCGACTGAAAACAAATTTTTAAAAAACCTACAATCTCATACATTAAGACTACCCACAGGGGGTGTAGTAAGGGGGTCACGGGAGGGCAGCTCTCACCCACTCCCTACACCCCCACTCCCAAATACAGTTTTTTTACGCATGAAATTATATAAAAAAACTGGATTAAAATTTATTTGCCTTCATTTGTGAGTTGTCCCGCTCTTGTGAACCCTCTCTCTACCCCACTGCTGTCTCCGTTCTGCCCAAATGTCTGTCTATTGTTTCGGACACCATGGAAATAATAGTCAGACGTCGCGGCTCTAAGATTAAACATCGTTTAAATATAATCGACTGTATGAGATGTTTACCTTTGGTTCAGGAGGGAAATCTAGAGTGAGTGGGCAGCTTCTGCTACGTCTTGGGTATCCACCAACACACGATCTCACCTTCTGCTCTCTCAAACACCCAGCTGATCTTCAAGTGACTTGACTTTTTTACGCGCAGCTTTTCAGCTTCAGATTGAACTCGCACAACCTGTGGAAACAATCAATAGCGGTGGGGGAAAAGCTTGGGGTTCCTGTGGTGTATAGATGACCGAGGGAACTATTGGGAAACAAGAAAGACTGAGGAAGAGATAGGGGCAAAGAACACTTTCTCCTGTTTTCTTCTCAACTTGTTTTACCTTTCTCTCTTTTCTTCAGCAAATTGTTCTTCTTTTCACAAATGTTCTAAGTCGGTCTTCTACACTCTCCAAATCTTTGAGCTCGGCGCCGAGTTTTGATCAATGCTGAGTCTCTTTTCGATAATTCCTTTTAACAAAGAGAACAGAGATGTAATTAACAGCAAGAGAAAGAAAGAATGAACAAAATAAATAATAAGGGAGGAAGGAAATAAAGGAGGGAGGGAGGAGGAAGCACAAGGAGAGGAAGCAAGAAAGGAAACAACGCAGGAAGGGAGCAAGGGAGGAAATAAATGGAGGATAGGAAGGGGAGGAAGCACAAGAAAAGAAATAACGCAGGAATGGGAAGGGAGGGAGGAAGCAAGGGAGGAAATAATGGAGGAAGGAAAGAAACGAAGGGAGGGAGAGGGAAGAAATAACGGAGGAAGGGAGAGGAAATAAGGAAGGAAGGAAGAAAGGAAGAAAGGAAGGAAGGGAGGAAGCAAGAGAGGAAATAACGAAGGAAGGGAGGAAGGAAGGAAGGAGGAAGGAAGGAAGGGAGAGGAGAGGAGAGAGGGGGAGGAAGGGAGGGAGGGAAGTCCGGAAAGGTTACCTGTTTTTTAACTTATCTTTCTCTTCTACAAGTGACATCTCTCTTTATCTCTTTTGTTCTTCAATTCTCGTTTTAACTTCTCCATTCGTTTCTTGTAATTCTTCAATTCTAGTCTAAACATATTCAGATAATGATTCATTGTTAAACTGTCATTACTTAAGATGGGTTCACACTAGACATTGTAAGCAACGGTACACCTCAACTCAACTCGAGGCATATTTTGACGTTAGCAGCAAGACATCTTCAAAAGAAACCGAAGAGTACTTCCACCAATGGTTGGTGAGTGGAGGACAAAACATACGAAATCACTACCGTGAAGGAGGTTTGAAAATGTGATCTTGATTAGCATATAATTTGGTCAACATTAACTAAGCTATAACACAAACGCTAGAAAGAGATTTAAAAAAACGACCATTCTCAAACCAATAATAATAATTGGATAAAATTGCATGCTAATTAAGATCACATTTTTAGACCTAGTCCTTCATCGGCAAGTGATTTGCTTGTGTGTTTTGTTCTCATGAAATTATTAATAAGTTTTGACAAATGTAAGTACAATTAATGTAAGCTTCCCAGTGTGAACCAGTTCCCTCCCTTTCTTCACGGTCCCTCATCCTATGTACCTGTAAACCAGATGTTTCTTTATTTACAACATGCTGTACGTTAACTTCTTTGTTCAGCTCTATTGGCGTGGATCTACAAAGTATACGAAGTGAACAGGTTCTCAGAAACATCGGGATTAACTGTCTGACTGTCGCTGTGTCTGAGCTGTTAGTCTCTAACTGTCTGTCTGACTGCTTGTATATTATATTTGATCTGTCTGTCAGTCTGTTATAACTCGATCTGTCTGTCAGTCGGTCTGTCTGTCTGTCTGTCTTATCATGTTTGTGTCTATTAGTTGGTCGGTCGGTCTGTCGATCTGTCCGTCTGTTTGACTGTCCTGTCTGACTGTCTGTCAGACTGTCTGTTGGTCAGATTGTCTATCATGTTGTACTGTCTGCCTCGTCTGTCAGTCTGTCTGACTGCTACAAATACCTGTACGTTTTCTTCAGCTGTTGTAACCATGTCAGCTCGTATGAATTGAAGTACGGGGGTGGCGTGACTTAATGACTGAAAGCAAGAATCAACAGATAAATACAGATGCAAACAAACACTCAAACAACAACGAACATACACAACACCATTCTCCGAACAAACAACAAACAAAACAACTGAACAACTAAAACCACTAGCTAGACAAGCAGTAAAAGCAAGCATTTCGTTTTACGGCTTGCTCTTATGCTCATTCTCTCACGTCGGGCCCGTTTTCAGCGACACGACGCCTCCTTTTTTCGTCGTTTTCGTATGAGTGGGAAAGTTACTGTACCGTGCCGTATTGAAAGACTCTGATTTTGATGAAATGCATCTGCACGCTTTTTGATTGGTTCAGAAAGAAAAGCCATATTGTCACGGTACCGGTAGGTTTCCCACTCATACGAAAACGACTCTATGCTTTGCGCATATACTTATCACTAGAGGAAAACTACCTACAGATTGTTTACTGACCTTTTGTTGTTTCCTCTTTCAATACCAGATTTGATTTCGTATCTTTCCACCAATTGCTTCATAGTGCGAGTGAGGCGCTCGAAAAATCTCATGTGGCTTCTTTAGCTGCATCTAGCTGCATTCTTCTCTCAATACTTCATTCTCTTAAAAAAAAACGAATGAACCTTACTCGTCTTAAATCTATTTTTATGATACTTTTTACTCCGCGGGCTGCCTGTGGCGCGCCGAGTTGAAAAATGGGCATTCTTTTTCCTTATGGCCACAAATCGCCAACTGGGTACCAAGGCGCATGCGCTCTATGCCGCTGAGGAAACCAAAGGCTCATTGCTGTAAGCCTGCCGAGTCGAAACGCTCATTGTCTTATAGAGATGTGTCATGTTATTTTTACAAACAATGTCAATTATTACCTCTTTTCTCTTCACCATTGTATTTGTCGTCTTTGATTTGTATTTCATCGCGTAATTCTTTGATCTGTTTTTTCATAGATGGTGCTTTTTCCTGGTAAGAATAAATGACTACTAGGTAAAAAAACACTTGATCGTAATGATAGCATTGATAGTCTTAAACTAATAGTCTGACAGTAGGTGATATATGGAAAGCACATGGAGACGTTGTTTTTTATGCGCTAGTTAATAAGAACCACCTCATCATCACTACCACCACTACCATCATAATCAGCAGCAGTGTACTACCACCCACTACCAATCATAATCAGCAGCAGTACTACCACCCACCTAACCATCATAATCAGCAGCAGTACTACCACCACTGTACCATCATAATCAGCAGCAGTACTACCACCACTACCATTCATAATCAGCAGCAGTACTACCACACCACTACCATCATAATCAGCAGCAGTACTACCACCACTACCATCATAATCACAGCAGCAGTACTACCAACCACTACCATCATAATCAGACAGCAGTACTACCACCACTACCATCATAATCAGCAGCAGTACTACCACCACTACCATCATAATCAGCAGCAGTACTACCACCACTACCATCATAATCAGCAGCAGCACTACTACCACCACTACACATCATGATCAGTACTACCACCAATACCACCACCTTCGCTACCACCACTTACCACCGAACAAATTGACTTTAAACGCAATAACTACTCCCATGCACACAGTCTCGCATAATATCATTTCCTAAAATAGATAGCAAGCTTGCTCGTTTGCAATATTCATTGGTCGCGAGTGCACACCCAAACGAACATGGTAACGGCAAAGGCCCTCTTGGCCCCGGCTACTGACACACATTTCTTAGTAAGTAAGCCCCTATAAAACGGTCACCTCTATACTAGAGGTAATTATTATTAGAGTGTCATTTTCGTAGGAGTGGAAAACCTACGGCACGGAGTTACGGTCATGGTACGGAATAGAAGACATTGTATTCAACACAATCACACAGTGCGCGAAATCATTGCTCAACCAATCAGAATGCTTGGACACGGCACCGTCACACTACTTAAATAACTACTACAACTTATAAAGCGCTTATTATAATAAATACAAATCGGTTTTCTAAGCGCTGATTACACAGGTACTGCAAGAACATCTGATCAACTGATATACAAAATTAATGTACAATGATTCTGTAACTAGATTTACAGATCTCTGCTACAGTTAGGAATTCAGATAGATTTTTGACGCACCTACTCTGAGATAAAACCTTGAAACAAGGCAGAGAACATAACTGTCAAATTCAGACTATTCAACAACGAAAGATGAGTGCTCTCATTACTTACCGTAACTACTTTTATTCAGATTAGGTCACAAGCCGACAGTGTACCAAGTTACATGTACAATGTACAGTACGTAAATGACTCAATTATCAAAATGTGTCCTTTGGAATTTAAAGAGTCTAGAGGAGAATTTAGTTATTGATCAAGTTTGTCCTTGGACCCCTTCATATACCTAACATTTTCCTGTAAAGTGTGCAGACACATTTCTTTAGGAGACACACTGATGGACTTGTTATTGTGTTTGGATATTGTAGTATGTATTGGCCATCTTTGTCTGTTATCTTAAAATAAATACATCACAAAGAAATTGTTATTATCAATCCACTAGTCTAGAGGGGGACAAAGGAATTAGATATAGCCTTTGGGGGGAGGGGAGGTAAGTACAGGTGTATCATGTAGCTAATGATATCAGATGTCATTTCTGGTCTTGTGAAGAATTTTCGTCATCTGAATTCACGCTCATGCGGTGTACTTCATGTTACTGTCGTGAACCAAAAAGTTTGGGCAATGTCCGTGAATTGCCATACAAACGCACTAACTTTATGTACAGTCTATTGACTCGATTTAGGTGTTCGATTCTCTCTAAATATTAGCACAATCTTGTTCATAAACCGTTTTTAAAATCCCAAATCCATGTGGTGCAGCCTGCTGCAGGGGTACGTCAGGCCAAAATAATGTGGTACTGCCTGCCGCGGGGGTGCGTCAGCCCAAATCCATGTGGGCGCCAGCCTGCGGCGGGGGTGCGTCAGCCCAAATCCATGTGGGCCAGCCTGCGGCAGGAGTGTATCAGCCCAAAATCATGTGGGCCAGCCTGCGGCGGGGGTGCGTCAGCCCAAATCCATGTGGGCCAGCCTGCGGCGGGGGTGCGTCAGCCCAAATCTGTATCAGTCAAAGGAAGCCCAAACTCGTGAAAGGAGGCCCAATAAAAGGAGAGCATAGTTTGGATTAGGATATCGCGGATGAGGAATCTTCACCCTCTACGATGTCTCAGCTTCTTAGAATCGAATGTCTCGGGAGAATCGTGTCCTTATTTATTTATTTTTCAGTGTATCTTGTTTTTTCCCCGCGATTGGGGTGGGAGAGGCGTTATTATTGGTCCAGCAGGCAAGGTCCAAGCTTTCGTACCTTGGACTTTTTTTCAGCATTTTTCTCTGATAAAAGTTCTCGCTAGAAAGTTTTTTGTCAACAATAACAACAACAACTTTAGAGAGCTCCCTGTGCAACCTCGTCCCCAGGGCCACCCCCTGCGTTGTTTTCTCGGTTCCAGTCTCTACGGTGTTCACGCGCGGACAGTGTTCAGAAAAACATCGTCAAAATGTCGTCGTTGATTTTGATGTTGTTTTTCCTTGGTTTTCAGACTTGTTACAGTCAAACAAGTCAACAACCACAACAAGTTCACATATCTGCTACAGGTTAGTTGCTATATCTTTGTATTTCTTTTGGTAAATGTCCACATCAGACGAAAAAACTCACTAAGTTAAACCATAACATCGACATGACAACTGAATCAGTGAATGATGCTTGAAGATAGCGTTAAGTCTTTAGCGTTAAGTTAGCGTTCGAAATGACTTGTACAAAAACAAGTAATCATATACTGTGTTCACTTTTTCAACTTTTGAGTATTTCTTATATTGGAAAATAGGTTTCTAATCTTGTTTGATGCCATTCTGAGTGCAAACATATCACGTGACAGTCATAGGATTTTCATTTGGCCGCACTGTACTGTCAGTGACCGGTCGGTCTGTCTATTGATTTTACCAACAGGATGTACTAATAGGACTATTGAAAACACTTGAAAAACGTGTATGAAGTTGTTTGAACTGTTTGTGCAAGTTCACCAAAACATTTAACAAAAACATACAAAATGTTATCATTTCATGAATTTATTTCTTATGTAGTAAATAAAGGCCCAGACACACAATGCAGCTTTTCTTGCAACGTTGCAAGCAACAAGAATTTTTTTGGGTGTCACACGATGCAACGTTGCAAGCAACATTGCAAGAAAAGTTGCGTCGTCTGTCTGCGAGCCTAAGAGTTACATGTAGTTTATATTTCATTGGTAGTTCATTCTCTAATTATTAATGCTCCAGACTGTACATACTTATTTATCTATACATATACAGACTGCATGTTTGTCATATTATAAAATTCTAGGATTAAGACCTGACACTCTAAATCTCCCAATTTATCATATATACTATTAAAAGTCCATAAACAAGAGTTTTAATAGTAATATTATTATGTGTATAGATAACGTGACAGAGATGGTTGTTACTTGGATTACCATGGACTACACTAGCGACTCTATAGTAGAATATAACAAGAAGGGAGGACCTTTAGACTATAAAGCCTATGGAACAGTTACAAAGTACTCAGTCAATGCTGGTGCCGCAGGCAGAACTATATATATTCACAGAGTTACCATGACTGGACTTGTCCCAACACAATATTATGGTAAGGATAGACTGATGATTATCATGGTGATTATGACATACAATGCTAATGGTTCAATGGTTATCAATGGTGATGATATGTATGATGTTGATGATGATTGTCATGGTGATGATGATTGTCATGGTGATGATGATTGCCATGGTGATGATGATTGCTATGGTGATGATGATTGCCATGGTGATGCTGATTGTCATGGTGACGATGATTGTCATGGTGACGATGATTGTCATGGTGACGATGATTGTCATGGTGACGATGATTGTCATGGTGACGATGATTGTCATGGTGACGATGATTGTCATGGTGATGATGATTGTCATGGTGACGATGATTGTCATGGTGACGATGATTGTCATGGTGACGATGATTGTCATGGTGACGATGATTGTCATGGTGACGATGATTGTCATGGTGATGATGATTGTCATTGATAATTGTCATGGTGATGATGATGATCAGTAATGATTAATGTGATGATGATATTTTTGCATGGTGATGATCACAATTTCTTTACAATATTGTTTGTTTCAATAATTGATAAATAATACCCACCTTACTAGATTATCACTGTGGTGGTGAAAATGGTTGGAGCCCTATCTTTACATTCAGGGCAAGAAGAGGAGGCACAGATTGGACTCCTAAGATTGCTTTATACGGTGACCTTGGAAATGTCAATCCAAAGTCACTACCTTTCTTGCAAGAAGAAGCACAAAGAGGAGACTATGACGCTATATTACATGTTGGTAAATAACTTAGTATGTTAAGACTATGACGCTATATTACATGTTGGTAAATAACTTAGTATGTTAAGACTATGACGCTATATTGCATGTTGGTAAATAACTTAGTATGTTAAGACTATGACGCTATATTGCATGTTGGTAAATAACTTAGTATGTTAAGACTATGACGCTATATTGCATGTTGGTAAAAATAACTTAGTATGTTAAGACTATGACACTATATTACATGTTGGTAAATAACTTAGTATGTTAAGACTATGACGCTATATTGCATGTTGGTAAATAACTTAGTATGTTAAGACTATGACGCTATATTGCATGTTGGTAAATAACTTAGTATGTTAAGACTATGACGCTATATTGCATGTTGGTAAATAACTTAGTATGTTAAGACTATGACGCTATATTGCATGTTGGTAAATAACTTAGTATGTTAAGACTATGAACCTGTCTCTAGTATCCCTTGGATAAATCCTTATCCACTAGTTAAAGCATCGACCTATCCACTGGATAAGGTTTATCTACAACGGATTACACTATTTACAACCTGTTTGTATTCAGTTAATAAGCTTTATTTAACATGGTAATTCTCATGTGCAGTATTATTTTTTTATATCAGGTGACATGGCTTATAACTTGGATTCTGTAAGTACAATGTAATAATAATAATATAATAATAATAATAATAATAATAATAATAATAATAATAATAATAATATAATAATAATAATAATATAATAATAATAATAATAATAATAATAATAATAATAATAATAATAATAATAATAATAATAATAATAATAATAATAATATAATAATAATAATAATAATAATGCATTGCATTATATAACAACTTGTTCTAATTTTGATTGTAAAAGTACAATATATTATCATTGTAAGACAATATTGGCCAATCTGTGTTGTCGGTGCGTTTTCTTCCTCCCAAGTTTGTAACATTTGGCTTAGAGTAGATCTCATGCACACATACTTACAGTATCCCCAAGACATACATCTAAATGTTGAAGACTAATCAGACAGTATCTGTTTTTATGTCAACTATAGCAAAACACATTTGTTGTGCCCATGTTTAAGGGATGCCATAACGAGTACACTAGTATTTAAGGACTCAGTGTGTCTGTGTATAATTTGATACATTCAATGCTTAAAGGAAATCTATAACACTGTAAAAACTGGTGTTTTGAACCTTAGTCCTCCGTTAGTCCTCCGACGAAGGGCTAAGGCTCAAAATGTCAGTAAAGTTAAGTACTCTTTTTTATGGTGTTACAGATGTAACCATTGTATATATTAGATAGTAGGTGCTGACTTTGGAATTACATCTACAAATGGTTAGACCTTTGCGACATGGCTCGGATGACCACGTAAAATGGTGGTCCCGTCTCTCCACACTCCATTACATTGCACCGGAGGGACGTAAAAGAACCCACAACACTGTTCAACTAAGAGTGGGGCACAGAGTTCCCAGTGTGTGTGGTCTAGCTGCCCTACGGGCATGCAGTAATTGGCTAACACTCACACTTGCAGTGAGTCCCCTGCCATATGGCAAACATTTGTTAATCATCAATCATAATTAACCATCCTTTGCATTAGGATAATGGACAAGTTGGCGATGAGTTTATGAGACAGATTGAATCTATTGCTGCTTACGTACCGTACATGACATGTCCTGGTAACCATGAGTCTAACTAGTAAGTTAGCTAGTATTATTACCATGAGTCTAACTAGTAAGTTAGCTAGTATTATTACCATGAGTCTAACTAGTAAGTTAGCTAGTATTATTACCATGAGTCTAACTAGTAAGTTAGCTAGTATTATTACCATGAGTCTAACTAGTAAGTTAGCTAGTATTATTACCATGAGTCTAACTAGTAAGTTAGCTAGTATTATTACCATGAGTCTAACTAGTAAGTTAGCTAGTATTATTACCATGAGTCTAACTAGTAAGTTAGCTAGTATTATTACCATGAGTCTAACTAGTAAGTTAGCTAGTATTATTACCATGAGTCTAACTAGCTAGTATTATTTAGCTAGTAAGTTAGCTAGTATTATTACCATGAGTCTAACTAGTAAGTTAGCTAGTATTATTACCATGAGTCTAACTAGTAAGTTAGCTAGTATTATTACCATGAGTCTAACTAGTAAGTTAGCTAGCTAGTATTATTACCATGAGTCTAACTAGTAAGTTAGCTAGTATTATTACCATGAGTCTAACTAGTAAGTTAGCTAGTATTATTACCATGAGTCTAACTAGTAAGTTAGCTAGTATTATTGAATCTATTGCTGCTTATGTACCGTACATGACATGTCCTGGAAACCATGAGTTATAATAATAATAATAATAATAATAATAATAATGTCTTTATTAAGGAGGGTGACACATAATAGACAATACGTCTAATAAACTCGTGGCCCTCAAATTCATTCATTCATTCAAATCTCATTCATTCATTCATTATGTAATATATTATGTTCTTTCAGCAATTTCTCTAACTACAAGCTTAGATTATCAATGCCTGGTAATACACAGAGTATGTACTACAGGTCAGTATATCATATATAATAATAATGAAGAAATAGAAAACGAGTGTGCGTGCTATGTGAAGATTTATAGCACAAGGGAACTGATCAGAACACTAGAGAAGTGTCAGGAGAAGCACGGTGCATAGCCTCTAGTGTTCTGATCAGTCCCCAAGTGCTCTAAATCTGAACATAGCACCTGTAGCGGACAAGTTTTCTATTTACTCGGGCTCTTCCGAAGGAAGCCCGAGTTATAAAATGCGTTTTTCGGTAGTAGTAGTAGTAGTAGTAGTAGTAGTAGTAGTCGTCGTCGTCGTAGTTTTGTTTGGCTAAAGAATGACGAAAGTATGCGACGTATTTAATCGTATCGAGTTTCAAGATTACTCAGCAGATAAGAAAAAAACAAACGACACACAGGAAGGACTCAAGTAGATTTGAATCTTAGTTTTGAAAGCAGCTGTAGATCTTCAAGCTATTAAAAGGTCAGGATTCTAGTTCATCGTTCAATGACTAGAAGTGGTAGAAGGACTAGAAGCTCGCTTAAAATATATTTAACAAAAACAAACGTGAGGGCGTTATCAGAACCATCTGACCTATGCAACCTCAAGACGTATCATGTACATACTCACCCGCCACATGGTCTCCCTCGTCACTCAACTGTCACTGATTGTCATGACGTCAGAGAAATGATATTGTATTGAAGAAGATGTCCTTGTTTTATTCGACGTTCGAACCGTAACTCGAACCCGAACTCGAACTCGATTCCAAACTCGACGTTTCGGGATCTGAAGCTAGAGAGGGGGCCTTTACACGAACTCATCAAAATCAAATCAATTGAACTCAAAGTCAAAAGGTAATCAAATGAACTCAAAGTCAAAGGCAAATCAAATGAACTCGACACATACATGTATACAGTTACATAGTCTCCCTCGTCACGCAACTGTCAGTCATTGTCAGGTCTCTCCTCACGCAACTGACATTGTCCTTGTCATAAGCCCGAGTGTACGCTCATTGAGCGTCTTGTTCTTTTATAAAATACAAGTATGATTTTAAGGCAAGTTTTCAATTCTGTTCGTTAAAAAGATGTTTGAATATCTGCTTGTGCATGCTGTGTGCTCTCATAAAGCACACGGAATACACATCCTTTGGCCAATCAGAATGCACGTTATATCATAGTTATTTTATAATATTAGTAATTATTACTGTATCTAAATACTATCAAACTCAATGATCTGCTGTTCATTACAGTATTTCAGACTTTCTTGCTTTCCTTGCAGTTGGAACATTGGACCTGCCCACATCGTTAGCATATCTACAGAGTACTATTTCTACCCCAATTTGTTCACACGATTTCAAGCAAGTCACCAGTATGCATGGCTAGAACAAGATCTGAAGGTAGATTGTGATAACCATTTTTAATTACTGCCGATGCAACTATGTATCCTGTAACATCACTGGTATTTTAAGAGCGCAAAGGAGGCTACAACTCAAAATAATCGAATTTTCTTTTCTTTCACCATATCATTCCTTTCAATGATCTATTTTAGGGAAAAATACTAAAAAGTTCCAGATAATTTTATTTTAGGAGAAATTTGCAGTTTTTAAAAACCAGTTTGACAACTACCATTTTTCAGCAAAATTATGAGGCAAATTTGAAGAGCCAGTGTGTGTTAACTGTTTGCTCTACAACAATGATATTAAGCTCACGTAATAAACATTTCGTGGTCTTTCCAACTATAGTATTTATTTTTCTGTAACTTTGGGAGTTATTTTTTAAATTTGGTTTAAAATAGGTATACTAAGCACCATGTACATAACGTTGAAATATAGGCAAAGTTTGAGGTAAAAAAACGGATCTGGTACCTAAAATTTCCAAATAAAAATAATGTCGTAGGAAAGCTTCACTTTTGTGCTTTTAATTGAGAAAATGTCAGCCTCTAACTCGCAATGCAGCATTTTTGGGAAATAAAACTATAAGGTCACGGAATGTCCAAATTAGCACTAATTTCGACCTATCGGCGACATTTGTCTCGTTGAAGCTCAAAACTTAAAGCCAAAACACGACTAGCTTGCACTTTTAGTCGATCTCTGATGATGGAAAATTATCTTCCAGTGCACAGGACTATAGTTGGAAAGACCATGAAACGTTTATTACGTGAGCTTAACATCATTGTTGTAGAGCAAACGGTAAACACACACTGGCTCTTCAAATTTGCCTCATAATTTCGCTGAAAAATGGTAGTTGTCAAACTGGTTTTTAAAAACTGCAAATTTCTCCTAAAATAAAATTATCTGGAACGTTTTAGTATTTTCCCCTAAAATAGATCATTGAAAGGAATGATAATGGTGAAAGAAAATAATATTCGATTATTATGAGTTGACCGTCAATTCTCGATTCTTACATCGCTCTTAATAGTCATTTTCAGAAAGAAAGCCATTTGAGTGTCACAGTACTGTAGGTTTCCCACTCATACGAAAATGACTCTATTCATAAAAGTCACTAATCTATTTCAGCATTAAATGCTATGCATACATTTTTTTTACATGTAGCTAATGTTTTGTTTATCTGTGTCAATAGGAAGCCACATCCCCTGAGAACCGCACCCTGCGACCATGGATCATTACGATGGGTCATCGACCAATGTACTGTTCTAATAATGATCACGATGACTGTACTAATCATGAGAGTGTGGTAAGTTGTGTAATAGTGGGCATTTATTAATATTTGTTACAATATTAAATATTATTAATTAAATAAATACAATATTATAATGGCAATACAGTCATATGTCTCTAGGTCAGGACACCCATCTAACCCAAACACCTCTCTGAGACAGACACCTCTCTGAGACAGACGCCTCTCTAAGACAGGCACCTCTCTAAGACAGACACCTCTCTAAGACAGACACCCATCTAAACCCAAACACCTCTCTGAGGCAGACACCTCTCTAAGACAGAGACCTTTCTAAGACAGACATCCATCTAACCGTGGCACCATCTAACAGACACCTCTCTAAGAGAGACACCTTGATAATCCAGACACCTCTGTAAGACAGACACCCATCTAACCCAGACACCTCTCTAAGACAGACACCCATCTAACCCAGACACCTCTCTAAGACAGACACCCATCTAACCCAGACACCTCTCTAAGACAGACACCCATCTAACCCAGACACCTCTCTAAGACAGACACCCATCTAACCCAGACACCTCTCTAACCCAGACACCCATCTAACCCAGACACCTCTCTAAGACAGACACCCATCTAACCCAGACACCTCTCTAAGACAGACACCCATCTAAGACAGACACCCATCTAACCCAGACACCTCTCTAAGACAGATACCCATCTAACCCAGACACCTCTCTAAGACAGACACCCATCTAAGACAAACACCTCTCTAAAACAGACACCCATCTAACCCAGATACTTCTCTAACCCAGACACCCATCTAACCCAGACACCTCTCTAAGACAGACACCCATCTAACCCAGACACCTCTCTAAGACAGACACCCATCTAAGACAAACACCTCTCTAAAACAGACACCCATCTAACCCAGATACTTCTCTAACCCAGACACCCATCTAACCCAGACACCTCTCTAAGACAGACACCCATCTAACCCAGACACCTCTCTAAGACAGACACCAATCTAACCCAGACACCTCTCTAAGACAGACACCCATCTAACCCAGACACCTCTCTAAGACAGACACCAATCTAACCCAGACACCTCTCTAGGACAGACACCTTTCTAAGACTGACACCCATCTAACCTAGACACCTCTCTAGGACAGACACCTCTCTAAGACAGAGACCTTTCTAAGACAGACATCCATCTAACCGTGGCACCATCTAACAGACACCTCTCTAAGAGAGACACCTTGATAATCCAGACACCTCTGTAAGACAGACACCCATCTAACCCAGACACCTCTCTGAGACAGACACCTTGCTAATCCAAACACCTCTAAGACAGACACCTCTCTAAGACAGACACCCATCTAACCCAGACACCTCTCTAAGACAGACACCCATCTAACCCAGACACCTCTCTAAGACAGACACCCATCTAACCCAGACACCTCTCTAACCCAGACACCCATCTAACCCATCTAACACCTCTCTAAGACAGACACCCATCTAACCCAGACACCTCTCTAAGACAGACACCCATCTAACCCAGACACCTCTCTAAGACAGACACCCATCTAACCCAGACACCTCTCTAACCCAGACACCCATCTAACCCAGACACCTCTCTAAGACAGACACCCATCTAACCCAGACACCTCTCTAAGACAGACACCCATCTAACCCAGACACCTCTCTAAGACAGACACCCATCTAAGACAAACACCTCTCTAAAACAGACACCCATCTAACCCAGATACTTCTCTAACCCAGACACCCATCTAACCCAGACACCTCTCTAAGACAGACACCCATCTAACCCAGACACCTCTCTAAGACAGACACCAATCTAACCCAGACACCTCTCTAGGACAGACACCTTTCTAAGACTGACACCCATCTAACCTAGACACCTCTCTAGGACAGACACCTCTCTAAGACAGAGACCTTTCTAAGACAGACATCCATCTAACCGTGGCACCATCTAACAGACACCTCTCTAAGAGAGACACCTTGATAATCCAGACACCTCTGTAAGACAGACACCCATCTAACCCAGACACCTCTCTGAGACAGACACCTTGCTAATCCAAACACCTCTAAGACAGACACCTCTCTAAGACAGACACCCATCTAACCCAGACACCTCTCTAAGACAGACACCCATCTAACCCAGACACCTCTCTAAGACAGACACCCATCTAACCCAGACACCTCTCTAAGACAGACACCCATCTAACCCAGACACCTCTCTAAGACAGACACCCATCTAACCCAGACACCTCTCTAACCCAGACACCCATCTAACCCAGACACCTCTCTAAGACAGACACCCATCTAACCCAGACACCTCTCTAAGACAGACACCCATCTAACCCAGACACCTCTCTAACCCAGACACCCATCTAACCCAGACACCTCTCTAAGACAGACACCCATCTAACCCAGACACCTCTCTAAGACAGACACCCATCTAACCCAGACACCTCTCTAACCCAGACACCCATCTAACCCAGACACCTCTCTAAGACAGACACCCATCTAACCCAGACACCTCTCTAAGACAGACACCAATCTAACCCAGACACCTCTCTAGGACAGACACCTTTCTAAGACTGACACCCATCTAACACCTAGACACCTCTCTAGGACAGATACCTCTCTAAGACAGAGACCTTTCTAAGACAGACATCCATCTAACCGTGGCACCATCTAACAGACACCTCTCTAAGAGAGACACCTTGATAATCCAGACACCTCTGTAAGACAGACACCCATCTAACCCAGACACCTCTCTGAGACAGACACCTTGCTAATCCAAACACCTCTAAGACAGACACCTCTCTAAGACAGACACCCATCTAACCCAGACACCTCTCTAAGACAGACACCAATCTAACCCAGACACCTCTCTAGGACAGACACCTTTCTAAGACTGACACCCATCTAACCTAGACACCTCTCTAGGACAGACACCTCTCTAAGACAGACACCTTGATAATCCAGACACCTCTCTATGACAGACACCCATCTAACCCAGATACCTCTCTAAGACAGACACCCATCTAACCCAGACACCTATCTAAGACAGACACCCATCTAACCTAGATACCTCTAGGACAGACACCTCTCTAAGACAGACACCTTGATACATACATACATAAACTTTATTAACGTGTCATGACTTCTAGCATACCACAAGTGGTACACTTGTACACCTCTCTAAGACAGACACCCATCTAACACAGATACCTCTCTAAGACAGACACCCATCTAACCCAGACACCTCTCTAAGACAGACACCCATCTAACCTAGACACCTCTCCAAGACCTTTACTAATCATTTACAAATATTTTATTCATGTTAAAAGGTACGTACCGGTTCTCCTACATACAAGGTGCCAGGATTGGAAGATCTGTTCTATCAATATGGTTAGATGAAAGATTATGCAAACTATTCAAAGGTTTTTCAAAGAAAGCATTCATGATAACTATGTTTGTTATAGGAGTTGACCTTGAACTTTGGGCCCATGAGCATTCCTACGAACGACTGTTTCCAGTTTACAAGAGACAGGTAATTCCAGCTTTTCCAGCTTCTGTGATAATAAATACACTCAACTTATATAAATCTAGGTTAAGTTAAGATATTTTGAGTCATTAATAATTCCAAGCAGTAATATCCTACTGGAATTAATGAAGGGTGTAAGATCGATCCCCTACAATGTATTTTACTAGATACATTTTTAAATTTGCTGTAGATGTGCAATGGGAGTAAAGAAGAGCCTTACACCAATCCTTGTGCACCTGTGCATATCATTACTGGATCTGCTGTGAGTATATACTACAAAGAGATACAGAAGTTACAATAATATTAACCCCAATTACAAAACCGCAGGTACATCTAATACTACTCATGTTCGCTCACTGCACTTGTCTTCAATTTATAATTAGAGAGGCTGGTGTAATAATTAAGTAATTTCTAGGATAAGTATACATATTAACCAAGATCAGAAGTTATAAACTTGTAGTATACATAACCAGAGGAAAAATAGCAAGGGAAAGGATTAAGCCAGATTTCCAAAGTGACACATACCTAATTCATTTAAATGCATTTAAAAATGTCAATGTCTTATATCTTGATGCTTTTGCATCTATAAACAGGCTATGGAGGTGGGAGGGGAGGATATATAGGACAGTAAAGTGATGAGGGGAGGATATATAGGACAGTAAAGTGATGAGGGGAGGGGAGGATATATAGGACAGTAAAGTGATGAGGGGAGGATATATAGGACAGTAAAGTGATGAGGGGAGGATATATAGGACAGTAAAGTGATGATTAAAATGAAAACAAGGGGAGAGCTAGAGAGAGGGATTTTAGATACATGTAAAATATGAACATTTTAATTTCATTGTGGTGTCTCAGGGCTGTTACTCAAAACACGATCCATTTAAACCGTACTATGGACCATGGACTGCTAAACGTGTAGTAGATTATGGATACACGCGCATGAATATAGTCAACAAAACACACTTGTACATGGAACAGTTCAGTACAGATCAGGTACAGTATTTTATTATTAAAAAAAATAGTTCCTCTCATTCATTCTTGCATTACAGCTACATTGTATGTATATCATCATCATCATCTGCAAGCACTATCATCATCTACCATCATCACTTAGGAGCCTTGTTGGCTATCAGCTCATGTACTCGATAACCCCCAACCACCATCACAACTACAACCACTATTATTATTTATCATTATCCCACTTCTGACCCCGGTTGCACTAAAGATGAATAGCACTATCCACCGGATAAGTCTTATCCAACAGATAAAAATGATGCAGTTATCCAATATATTTTATCCATTGGATAGGACTTATCCTGTGGATAGTTTCTATTCACCTTTTGTGTAACTGGGGCCTGGTCATTAGTCATTTTTGTATGAGTGGGAAACCTATACCACAGAGTTAGAGTAATATGGCAACTAAAATCAAATATTTTTTTCAGAAACAAGTTGTGGACAAAATGTGGTTGATAAAAGACAAACATGGTTCCTACAATAATAATAATAATTAATAATAACTAATCTTTTAATGCACCACCGTGTTAATATAAATTATAGGTAATGGGTTAATCAATGCGAGGGTATTGAGATACCTCGCATAGAACCCACAAAATAATTTTGTCAACAACTGAATCACAGCAAGTACTCTATAGTATTCCACTGTTGAGGCCTTTTATTGTTTTACAACCTCACTATTGGAATATTATACAGTCCTTCATGCCATTTGCCTCAATATAGAACACTAAGGCACTACTGCACATTGTGAACAAACTGTTAATTAGTCCAGAACTGGACCCACTGTTCACAATTATATTTTATAGTAAAAATGGTGCATGTTGAAGTAAATTATAACTGTATAGCCTATCCAATGTGCTGGAGAAAGAACGTCGAATCCATTCAAGTGATATTTCCACTAGTCTTTCATTGACGGCAACCACCTTGAAAAACGTACGTGTAACTAATTCAGCCAATCAAAACACTCAACTCCAGTCTTCCAACAATTGCCAAGGAATGGTTGGTAGCCAAGTCTAATACAGTCCTGCCACCACTAACAAACATCTGTGATAACTTATTTTACTACAGTAGATACATTTATAACCTTCTGTCAGTAGACCAGATTAAGAATGCATTCCACTAGTAGTGAGGGGTTTGACTGTATATCCTATCAAATGTAAACTTGTATATAGTATACAGTAAAAACCTGCATATAAGAAACTGCAGATTAAGAACCTCCAGGCTGAAATTTAGCCAATTAAGCACCCAATATATAAGAACCAGTTCAGCCTGACAAATGAAGCAGGTTCTTACATGTATGTGAAAAATGACTAAAGCTCAGAACACACGTCAGGTACAGTCAGTGCTGAATATGCAGAAATATTATATTTACTATACGTTGGGTTGTTAATGTTTAGTGTGAATATTAGACCTTTCAGGGTCAATAGTTCAATAATTAAAACAAATTGTAAGGAAATACACCATGATACTGTATCAGGAACAATTGTGTTTTTTTTGCCCTGTAAATAAGAACCTGTTAAGAACCTACGCATCCTGATTTCTCACTAGACACCCAATATATAAGAACCATTTCAGCCTGACTTGGAAAAATAGGGGTTCTTTTATGCGGGCTTTTACTGTATCATATTTACAATAATTTTAGATGTGAACAGCCATTTAGTGGTTGTATTTCTTTCATACTTTATTGTTCCTATTATCTTTTATTATACCTATTATTATTATTATTATTATTATTATTATTATTATTATTATTATCTTTTTATTTTTATTTTTGAATTTATTTTTTAATGATAATGTTATAGAAGAAAGTCTGAATCAGAAATGGACCAACCCTACAAATAAGTCTCAGCACTATGACCACTCCCAGTGCCATAATAAAGTATGTCATGGCACAGCGACCACCAGCAATGGGTGTGTCTTCTTGAATTAAACTTGTGTCCCATTTCCAAACCCATAGCTTATGAGGATCTTTAGCTTTACAACCATCGTAGCAAACTTCCCTCCAGGAGTCACCATAAACCTCTACAACATGAGATTGTGGATTTTCATATGTTTTGTAGTTGCGCCCATTAATTGTAACTGCAGAATGCTCTGCTATAGTTTGTTTTTCAGTGGGGTATAAGTCAACATATCCTAACGTACCCCAATCAGGTTTACTAATAGGGAGAGCCTTCTTCATCTGTTGCAGTATCTCAGTACTGAACAAATCATGTGTTGACAAGTTTGTGAAATAAACTTTCAATGTAAACAATGGGATAATTCTCCTTAGGTTAAACACGAGGGGGGTTGAATAATGCTTTTTTCTCATAATGTTTTCTAATTTAGAAAAAGCACGTGAATTTCTATAGTCCTTTTGTGTTATGCAGATATCAATGTCACGTGTCCACGGAATGATGTTTTCGGCGCGTAAAGCCCCCAAAACAGTCCCGAAGCACAAATGATAATTGATTCCACTTTTGTCCAATCCATCTGTCGCATCGATTAAATATTGATCCAAGCCGACGTTACAACAGAATGGGGATAGTTTTCTTGAAATGGAATTTTCTATTTCTTGTAGAGGCTTATTAGGGCAAAGATCAGTGCTTCTAGAACACTGTGTCCATGTAATTGAATCTTTTCGAATAACTCTTAAAATGTTGTGATGATATCCTAGAAGACCATAGTCCAAGTAGATGTCTTTTGTTGACATCGCTCCTCGATCTGCTGCCAACTGCTGTTCGACAAAAGTGCAGTTGTGAGAACCCGCGATTTTGAGAGTTCCGTTAGATCGTAGAAAAAAATCCAACAAAGTGGTATCGCCGTGGGATGGCCTCAATCCTAGTTTATCAAATGCTTCTCGGCGAATAAGAAAGGGTGTTTCAGCGATGTTGCAATCGACAAAGGAAAACTGTTGTTGTATTTTCCTTGTTTGTAGAGAGGGTCCATCACTTAAAACCATGCTCCAGTACTTAGTATGAAAACGGCATGTTCTAACTCTCTCTTGATAGTTCTTGTTGCTCGTATAAGGCCGGCCATGACATGTAGCTCCGTCGAAATCTGTCCACGAGTCTAGTATTTCGAGGAGATGAGTAACGCCATGACATGAACCATGTGATTTGCATATCGAACACGAAGTCATTGTCGGCAACACAAAAATATACTTTTCTCCTCGCTGACTGTGAGTTTGATGAATCCCTATAACCTCGACATTTGAAAGCATGGTTTGGACCACAGTTTCTTCTTTGAAATGACATTTGATCTTTGACGACAAAGATCCGATCACTGTGTGAACGGTAAAACCACACGGCATAAATATCTCATTTAACACAATTAAAAGACCGAGAACGAATAGTAGGATTTTGAGTACATGTCCAAGAACTCTAACCTTTATCATTCGTTTCGCATTCTTCATCATTCCGACATTACGATTTCATTAAAGTGGTAATTTAGCTGAAACGTCTTGCGTTACGGGCTGCTTTTAATATATTCATGGTGTAGTTACAAAATGTCAAAATTCAGCCGTTTCAACTTGTCGCGCAACATTGTTCAGATTGTTGCGTTGCAGGCCATATAGCCGCGTTCACAATAAGCCCCAAGTAGGCCGGTATTAAAGATACGTTCGTAAGTTATACTTGAAGTCATGGATGGTTATACTTTGTTAGATAAGCTGACTTCATATAAGTAGTACTTACACCTGTCAATCAAGATTCGAAACAACTTATCGTCGCGTGTATGGCTATATTGATATACAGTCAATGTCATTAAGGTTGTCCACCTCGGAAAAGCACATTTACACATTTAAACATTTACACATTTACACTTTTACACTTTTACAAGCGCTGAAATACAACTCTCCACCTGAAATGTTCTGTATAAGGCCGCAGCATTCTTATGGCAGTATACTTCTACTGAATCTATTGACTCTGGGTCCATGCGCGCAAAACGAATATTACACGTGATGTTGCAAATGTGTAAATGTGCTTTTCCGAGGTGGACAACCTTAATGTCCTTAATGACATTGACTGTATAGATATATCGATATTCGCCGTTCCCTGCTGACAGTCTTCTCATTTGCTCCCGAGGAAGAGAAGAACGTAGAAGAGGAAGAAAAGAAGACCTTCTGTCAGCAGGGAATATTAGCCGGCTATCAGGCTCGCCTGTTTCGAGCAAAACAGTTGACTCAAATCAGTTGAACTATCCGGCAGCCCACGTGCGTCACTCGAAAAGAAATTGAGTAAAAAAGTAGCTTGTTTTAGAAAAAAAGTGAACGGAAAGAAAAAAGCCAAAGACACAAGCAAATGAAAAATAAAACATTATCACCCTATGGATTGAATGTATTAGTTATTCGTGCATGTGCTTTTTCAAGCGTAAATTTTTTATTCGAAGTTCGTAAAACAAAGTAGAAGACACGAACGTGTTTTTGGTAGGGGAGGGGGAGGGAGAAGGGGAGGGAGAAGGGGAGGGGGAGGGGGTTATAAAAAATCCTGGCAACGCCCCTGCAATATATATATCAAATTGCATAATCGTTGTCGGGTTGAAAATCATGAAAGCTATGACCAAAAGGAATTCTGGGAAATTAAAACTCTCATATAACACCGTCAAATCATCAACCTTTTTATCCAGACTTGTAGGATCTTAGTTAAATAGCTCAAAAATCTTCAAAACTACGAGAACATTGAATATATCTGTATGTAATGCGGGTCATGAACTGTTTCCCATCCATCCTTGCGGTCTCAGCTTTTATGATTTATGATTTTCAACCCGACAACGATTATGCAATTAGCTATAGTCACGTGAAGTAGAGACCTTTTCACGGATAGACCGGAAGTAGCTGAATGGAGTGCATTCTTGTCATTAGTTGACAAAGTAAATCACTCGTTTATACTAATACTCCGCCGCAACCGGCTTGATATGATTGATATACATACGTCATTTTCACTGTTATTTACGTGATTATCTTCAGTATACTTTTTCACGCTGCAGGCTCATCGTAAAGTCCATTCAGAAGTAGGGATTTCATTCAGTCCAAGCTCTCCGTTATTATTTGGCTGTTTTAGTTAGTCGGATTTCATTTGCTGTCGAAATTCGAATACATCCAGGATGCTTCGAAGATCAGTAACCGCTCGACGGGAACCCGCTTATGTCTATGTGCTACGGCGTATATAAAATTTCAGGGTCTGTGTAGTGATGAGTGATTTACTTAATTTGTCAGGTAATGACTGAATTTCATATTCTCTTGCTGAATTTAAGAGCTATCATACCCGATGCCTGTTTAATTTGAATGGACTTTTATTTTTCCATTTATTTATTTTTTATTTCGTTTCAGTTTCTTAGTTCTACCAATTCTACAGCCCGCAGCCCGCAGCCCGCAGCCCGCAGCCCGCAGCCCGCAGTCCGCAGCCCGCGTTTTAACGACAGCCCCATAGGCTCATATTGGAGCTGGAAAAAAACATTTTGGATCAGTCATTTGATGCGAAAAGCTGTTGAGAAGTGAGCTGTCAACAGCACTCACAGACCTACATCATAATATGGTACTTCGTCACGCCACAGACTTCCCACAAAGATTCAGATGCGAAGAAAATATCCAAAAATCGTAAATTGCTCACTCAAAATATCCTTGAATAACCGGATGTATGTAAGGCGTGACGTCATCAAAAATTAGTAGTTGTTGTTGTCACAGGCAGCCCAACCATTGCTTTTGAGGCTACTAAATAATTCAAAAAATGATATTTGCGTCTTTTTTTGATGGGTTCCCTGTGGTAAAGCGCGCGCGCGCAATACATATGTTGGGTTCCCTGTGTTGAGTAATGTCCTATGTTGGGCTTCCTGTGTGGTGTATACACTGCCTGTGTCGGTTGTGTTGTTTTTCATGCTGCGCCGCACGCGCGCCATCCAAGAATTGGGTTCCCTGTGTAGAAGTCACAAGAAACTCACGTGACCACGTTCAGTTCATTCAACTTTTGAACAAGATGGCGATGTTGTGTATTTTCGCTGTTGTTTTTATTCTGTTTGGACAAAGTTATGGTCAAACAAGTCAGCAACCAGAGCAAGTACATCTCTCTGCTACAAGTAAGTGAATAACATGTGAATTATTCTCGACTGTAATGCTGAAATATTAAAAAGAAACTAAGACAACAAGAACCGATGATTGAATTTGAAGGCTACAAAAACTTCATATTCTTTCAAATAGTTTTATTTATACTTTAATTAATACAAGCCATTCTCTGGAATATTGTCTTTGTAATAATTCAACGGCATAGTACTTTCTTTTCTGTTATATGAGCTTGAATTACAAAATATCGAACATATGCTTTTATGGAGTTAATATGACGTTGTTGTTTTCTACCGAGCGTATGTTTCTAGATACAATGTAGAACGCCCTTTGCCTTTCTCTTTCATAACTGCGATCTACGAAATGCTTGATCAAATGGATGTTTAATAATGGAGTTTGTATCAGGGAAAACCGTATAAATCAGGCTTTTTATGAACTAGCACCGGCGATGTTTTGAACGAGGCAAGCTACATGACGTCCCATGTCACATGATGAACAAACTTCGATTTGTTTTTCTTTCGGAATTTTTATCTAATTCTTCACATTTCCTTTCTTTTTCTTTTTCTTTTTCTACATTTTCATTTTCTAATAATTTTTTCACGTAAAGAATTTACTTGTCTTTTCCATTCTTTCTTCATGTTTTTTATATTTGATTTCATGGTCGGTGACATGGTCTTCTTTTTCTCCAATCCATGCCAATACTTTTAGGATTTGCAAGCATTGAGAAGGCTCTGAGAGCAGGAAAACTGTTTCTGGTGTTAAGTTTAGGGTGTTACAGGGTGTATGTTTATTTTTAAAAAGATTTAAACCAAAGGAAGTAGATAATGAAACAGTACACTAAACATTAAAACCATTTCCTTGTCTTTCAGATAACGTGACAGAGATGGTTGTTACCTGGGTTACCATGGACTACACTAGTGACTCTATAGTAGAATATAACAAGAGGGGAGGACCTTTAGACTATAAAGCCCATGGAACAGTTGACTTGTTTGTTGATGGAGGATCTGATAAACGAAAAATATATATGCATAGGGTGACCTTGACTGGATTGGTTCCACGTGTATCTTATGGTAATGTCAAACAAGAGCTTCCTAAAATGTGGCATATTAATGAGTCCTTTTTTTTGCATATACTTGCTACCTTGATCTCTATATTTATGTTCTACACGACCCCACAAGCTTTAGCTTTAAATATTATCGTGTATAAATAAAAGTTATTGTATTGTATTGTATTGTATGTGTTTGTGTTCCTTAATTCTGCCATCTCATATGTAGAAATTCTAACATTGATTGCATTACCATATTCTTGTAGATTACCACTGTGGAGGGTCTGGTGGCTGGAGCCCTATCTTCTACTTTACCGTCAGACCAGATGGCGTAAATTGGAGCCCACGATTTGCTTTTTTTGGTGATATGGGCAACAAAAATGCACAATCAGTTCCCTTCCTTCAGGAAGAAAGTCAACGGGGGCACTTTGATGCTATTCTACACGTAGGTATGTAAATGTGATCTGCAAACGATAGTATTTTCAAGATGAGCTGTTGGGCATTGCATGGTTCTCAGAAGAAGACTGCAACCACCGTTGAACTCTGCCATCTGTCAGGCATACATAGGGGTAGTGTGCCGCAACCATCTGTCCTTTTTCTGACCACATTTTCTAATCATTTTAAGTATGATTTAGCCAACTGCCATTATACCAGTGAAAATTGAGAATGTCTCCCACTTTTTTGCAGAAGGAAACCTTGCAGTTTGTGCATTGTTATCAGTGTTGACTCTTAAAAGTGTTACTACATGTACATGTATTATGTGATAGCAAAATGGATTAATTATATTATTTTACTTTGTACTTCAGGTGACTTTGCATATAATATGGATAGTGTAAGTATATACCATGACGCCATATGCAATATATCATATATAGCTAATTGCATAATCGTAGTCGGGTTGAAAATCATAAATCATAAAAGCTGAGACCGCAAGGATGGATGAGAAATCAGTTCATGAGCCACATTACATTCAGATATATTCAATGTTCTCGTAGTTTTGAAGGTATACGAGCTATTTAACTAAGATCCTACAAGTCTGGATAAAAATGTTGATGATTTGACGGTGTTATTTGAGAGTTGTAATTTCCCAGAATTCCTTTGGGTCATAGCTTTCATGATTTTCAACCCGACAATGATTAAATGCAATTAGCTATATATGGTATGTTACATATCATATTATGTTTTGCCTAGTTTTGATCATTGATGGGGTCCATGCAAGAACAAAGACTGTGCATACATGTAAGTGACTTGTGATCAAGACCCAAATTCTCCTTTGAAATTTAAAAAATCTTGAGGAGAATTTCGACATTGATCAGATATCACTTACAAGTTCTTGCAGGGAGCCCTTCAATTACAACCGTAGTAACATTTTAGTATAGAAAACATAGTAATTACAATCATGAATTATAACATAGCATTGATATAACGCGCGCTCTGATTGGCTAATTACATAACTCAATGGACGCATGCTCACGTCATCGCCATAGTGCGCGCTCTGAAATCAATTGGAAAATAAAATTGTTTTATTTGAATTTGCAGTAACTATGTTATAAAAGGAATGGTCAACGCTTCGAGTTATGGATGTGCGCCGAGTGCAACTCTAGCTTCTCTCGTGCTTAGCAGCCTCCCGCGTGCATCCATAACTCGATGGACGCACGCTGAGTGTTGACCATTCCTTCAGTTGATGTCAACTAGACAGTACCATGGTATATGCTATAAATAGACCCTTTCAGTTTGGGCATAATGTTTTCCCATTTCAGACCAGGTGTCATTCCCCTGGGTATTTCTTTCTTCAGTAACGCTTGAGAAGAAATGCCTTTCTTTCTCTATCAGTAACACTTGAGAAGACAAATGCATGTTTAACTGCACTCACTGTGTACATGAGAATGGCTATAGTGATGTCATGTGGTATACAATCATAGATCAATATTGACTGATGAACAGTATTAATAAAGCAAAACAGTTGTGATTTAACCTGCCCTGACCTGCCCTGGTAATATACACGAACAAGCATAGTAAGTAATATACAAGAACAAGCATTATAAGTACTGTATGTAATATACATGTACGTGTAGTATAATTGATGCTCTCATATAAGCGACCACCGGTAACCTTGAGTAAGCACAGTAAGTAATGTACATGTACGTGTAGTATAATTGATGCTCTCATATAAGTGATCACCGGTAACCTTGAGTAAGCACAGTAAGTAATATACATGTACTGTATGTATAATTTGCTCTCATATAAGCGATCACCGGTAAATGAGTAAGCACATAAATGTCGTGTAGATAATTGATGATATAAACACCATGAGTAAAATGTACATGCTAGTTCTTATAGCGATCACCGGTAACTGTAAGCACAGTAAGGTATGTACGTGTTATCTCTCATATAAGCGACCACCGGTAATGATAACAGGATAACGCCATGTAGGTGGGAGATGAGTTTATGAGACAAATTGTAAACCAGTTGCAGCATATTTAACCTTACATGACCTGCCCCGGTAACCACGAACAAGCATAGTAAGTAATGTACAAGTAAATTGAGCTCTCATATATAACCGGTACTGTATAAGTAATATACATGTACATGTAGTATAATTGATGCTCTCATATAAGCGATCACTGGTAACCACGAGTAAGCATAGTAAGTAATATACATGTACGTGTAGTATAATTGATGCTCTCATATAAGCGATACGGTACCTTGAGTAAGCACAGTACATGTACATGCTGCCAGTATAGTTGAAGCTTTCATATAAGCGATCACCGGTAGTTAATTTTAAGTAAACGTTTATCATAATTGTTTATTGTGCTCATGAATATCTCTTATCCTTAGCAATTTTTCAAACTACCGAAAGCGATTTACAATGCCAGGCACCAATGAGAACATGTACTACAGGTATGGTATACATATGAGTTATCAGTTTTGAATTACAGTGATCTATTTATGGTCTAGCGGCAACATTGAGTGTCATTTCTTATTGTTTTACTGTGTGTAAATTACTCCAATCCAATTTTGTTGACAATAATTCTTCAAGATTGACAATATACAGTGTTTATGTTACTACAGTATCAACATTGGTCCAGTGCATATTATCAGCTTCTCTACAGAGTTCTACTTTTACTGGGCTGAGGAAGGTGTGGAAAAAATAGGGCAACAGTATGCTTGGTTGGAAAAAGATCTTAAGGTTAGAATCATGGATCCATTGACAATATAAAATTTAGAACAAGAGACGGTAAAAGCCATTTTCTATTGGCTAAATGTCAAGAAACTTGAGGATTCTGTTGTGTTTTTGAATAAAAATTTTAGTTGAAGCATGTACGCTATTGACTCTATCATTATGCCATCGAGCGCGCGCTGGGTTTGTTTTCTTCAGAATTTTGATCTTTTTCAGTGAAATACTCCATAATTTTCAACTTTTTACATTATATAAAATAAAGTAGAATATGGCTAACTATGTTCTATATAACTAATGATGCACTTCTGAGCTCTTCAAATGCAGCTAAAGCTGTTATTTATGTTTTTGCTCCTCCGCCGGCTCCGTGCATCTATAACGTAATAATGCACTCTCAGCAACCAATAATAATAATAATAATAATCTTTATTTTGAGTGGGTTTACAAATACAGCAATGAAATTGCGTGTTCTTGGGAGGTACACATATAAGCAAGCTGCCTCATTTTCTATTCCTTCAAGAAAGTACATCTCTTAACCTACAAAAACGTTTGTTACATAGGAAGCCGCATCCCCTGAGAACCGCACCCTGCGACCATGGATCATTACGATGGCTCATCGACCAATGTACTGTTCTAATAATGATCATGATGACTGTACTAACCATGAGAGTATCGTAAGTTTCTTTATTACACAACTTGTAATCTTACAGTACAAATACGAGTACAAATATGACAGCGTATTACACGTTTTATAATTCGGACACATCAATTTTGCGTGCGCTCTCAGTTTGTTTCTTGTTTTGTCTGGTCGCAAATAAAAAGAAAGAGAAAAAGATGTTTGTTTTTTTGTTAATTTTGTTGTTGTATAATAAACAATTTATTACACTGGTATAGTTATGTAATACGGCTGGATATTTTTACTCGTCTGTTTTCTGATTGGTCCGAAACAGCACTTGTACATTGTATATCTTTACGATCAAATATGCTTTTCAACGTGCCGCGCCGAACACTTTCACAAACGTATTCCAATATGATTTCACTTCAGTTTCAAAAAGACAGGGAAACGAAGCATGCAAGAGAAATTGCCTCTAAAAATTCAATAGAACAGTACTTTTATAACACAAGAGAAAAATCCTAAACCGCGTGATTAGTGGAGACAATTTTCCCATCCCCCATCCCCCAAAAAACTTCTGCATATTTCATAACGGGCCGAAACATCATTGCTTTTCAAGCAATATAGGCTTGTTATTTTTATAACAACTTTATTGCACACATCTCTTTTTCTCGTGTTGTTGAATCACAGGCTTTCCATCCTCGACGTTTGTGTATTTGTCTTTTGGGCTTCCTATGGCGACTTCTCGCTTTGCTTCGAAGGAAATCATAGAAGAGTTTGAAAATCTGTTCTGAGAGCATCGTTTTTATATCAACAAAAAAATTAATGCTCACAAATAAAAGTTAGATACTTTATGAAGCTTTCTGAGTGGTTTTGGGGGCATTTTTGGGCTGTCTAAAGGTGGTTTTGAGAGCGACTGAGTTGGACTTTGTTTATCCGTAGTAGAAATTTACACAAGGTAGGCAACTCGGGCCATCCAGACCACACACTTACCCTTGAATATCGCCCTGAAATTGGCACTTTTTCTTATCGCTCGCTATTCAGCGTTTGGTACACGGTAGAATAGATATCAAGCAACCACTTATCTGAACTTGAAAAAAATGAAAGCAAGTTTTTCCATATAATTTTTTTCCGAATATCCAAAATGTGCAATCTTCCGATGATCTGCAGATTGTGATGCATCCTCGAAGACCAAACCGCTACCAAGCCTACCCCCATCGGGTACTTCGAATTTCTTTTGGGTTTTCCGATCTTATAACAATTTTTGTTCCAATTCTATATTGTATTTTAAATCAGTACAATTCAAATAAACTGAATTTATTTGTTACTTCCTTGAAAAAGAAAAAGTAAAAGTGCTGATTTCAGGGCGATATTCGAGGGTAGGTGTGTGGTCTGGATGGCCCGAGTTGCCTACCTTGTATAAATTTCTAATACGGATAAACAAAGTCCAACTCAGTCGCTCTCAAAACCACCTTTAGACAGACCAAATGCCCCCAAAACCACTCAGGAAGCTTCATAAAGTATCTAACTTTTATTTGTGAGCATTTATTTTTTTGTTGTTATAAAAAAACAATGCTGTCAGAACAGATTTTCAAACTCTTCCATGATTTCCTTCGAAGTAAAGCGAGAAGTCGCCACAGGAAGCCTGGAAGACAATACACAAACGTTGAGGATGGGAAACCTGTGGTTGAATGCTAAGATTTATGCTACTAAGAGATTGATTTGATGTGCAAACTATGGAGCCTTGGATTTGCAATTTGTCTTGTGTTTACACGTATTTCAACTGTTATAAGGTCCATTTTAGCTTGACGCACCTATGCTGTGAGAATATGCCTTCATTGATCATTGTATGATAATATTGTTTTTGTGTGGATATTATTTTACTGTAGATTCGTACAGGATTTGGTGAACAGCACAAATATGCACTTGAAGGCCTCTTTTACGAATATGGTATGATTGTAATACAGTAACAGTAGTAACGCATATTTGAAATTCACATTTATTTCAGATTTCACAATCAGATGGTCACAATCTGTATTGTAAAATGAAGGCTGCTTTTACACAGTACTGGAGGATACAACATCAATTGGTGTTTTAGGCCTAGTAGATTTGTGATATCCATACTTGGGTTAAGCATCAATCTGTACCGTTACCATTTATTCCTATAATCCTCGGGAACCCAGGGGTATATTCTGTCGCTCGTTACTCGCTCCCAGAGAAATACCCCTGGGAACGAAGTCTGATGGAACTTGTTCCGGAAGTCAAAATTCAAAATGGCGGCTGTCATATTCAAACCAGAATATACTTGATGCTGATTGGTCGACCTAAAAGGTCGACCAATCAGAAATGAGAATAATTTTGACTTCCGGAACAAGTTCCAACAGACTTCGTTCCCAGGGGTATTTCTCTGGGAGCGAAGTAACGAGCGACAGAATATATCCCTGGGTTCCCGAGGATGGTCGTTTGGTCGTGCGTTCATTTGGGGTTTATTTGCGTTCATTTGGCGTTTGGTCGTGCGTTCATTTGGGGTTTATTTGCGTTCATTTGGCGTTTGGTCGTGCGTTCGTTTGGAGTGAACGCAAAACAAGCGCAGAGTTCATTTTGCGTTCGTTTGCAATGAACGCAAAACAAACGCAGAGTTCATTTGGGGTTTATTTGCGTTCATTTGGCGTTTGGTCGTGCGTTCATTTGGGGTTTATTTGCGTTCATTTGGCGTTTGGTCGTGCGTTCATTTGGGGTTTATTTGCGTTCATTTGGCGTTTGGTCGTGCGTTCATTTTGCGTTCGTTTGGAGTGAACGCAAAACAAACGCAGAGTTCATTTTGCGTTCGTTTGCAATGAACGCAGAACAAACGCAGAGTTCATTTTGCGTTCATTTTGAGCGAACGCAAAACAAACACAGAGTTCATTTTTGTATTGAACGCAAATGAACGCGAGGGGGGTAGTTAGTTCTGGTCGGATCTGTACGAGTCTTGAATTCGTCCAGTACTGCAGTGTAAATACAGCTTCAGAGTATACTTCAAATAATAGTGTTACAGTGCATTGACTCTCAAAACTGTAACCACCTTTAATGTATTCACATACTTCCATCACCATTATTAGCCAATCAGCTATCGACATAGCGAGATATTCTATTGTTTTAGATCAAGACAGACGTATGTGAACACATTAACGGTGACCAGTCACAGTTTGAGCACTGTAAAACAATTGTCCTAGAAGCTGATTGGCTAATGACATCAACAGAAGTATGCGAAACACATTACAACAGTCAGTTTTTAGCGTCGCACTGTAAATGAAAGATGTTCATTCTGTTGCCAAGTTCATACCTCAACGAGCCGATTAAGGATTGTTATTATTTCATGTGCAACTAAGCTTTTTATGTTGAATTCCAGGTGTTGATGTTGAACTCTGGGCTCATGAACATTCATACGAACGATTGTTCCCAGTTTATAAACGACAGGTACGCATGTAGTTTTACAAGTTTAATTTTGTAACAAGAAAACTTATGGATTTAAAGTGGAAGCCTAATAACCGTAAGTGATTTTCATGAGGGACCTTGATATATAAAATACAAGTACAGTGTAAACTATAATGTATAATATAGGCTTTGAAGTCTAATAAAACTGAACTGAACGGACCTCTATTCAGTGGCCACCCTCTGATTTTTTGGTCAGTCAAACTCTGTCACATTATTGTTTTTTTTATTTAATTTTTTTATTTAATTTAATTTTTTATTTTTTTATTTTTATTTCAATTGTAGACAATCTAATTACATTGACATATATATTATTGTTAGCAAACCTCTATTAATAAGCGGCCACCTCTATATAACGGTCACTTTGCAAAGCCCCGAGGGTGGCCGTTATATAGAAGTTCCACTGTATCACAAAATCTTGTATCCACCATGCATCCTTTGCTTGATTTATGCTGTGATTGAATGAGTTTAGATGCGTTTTTGTCAATCTTGGTACCGGTATTTCAGTCTGTGAGTCATAATCAATTTATTAAATGCACAAATTTATAACTTGTTGTTTTAAATAGATGTGCAATGGGAGTAAAGAAGAGCCTTACACCAATCCTTGTGCACCTGTGCATATCATTACTGGATCTGCTGTGAGTATACATAATCTTACTTAGTTAGAAAACATTACAATTTGAAGTAAATACAGGGGGTCCATATTATGTACATGTGCTTATTGACAGTGGCAGGGCCAGACAGGGGGCAAGCGTAACCCCCATCACAACCCTGTGATGTTTGTCGGACCTTCCCTTCCTGTGCGCCTGCTCTGCCAATGGCTCAATGGTACATGCATGTGATGGATTTCATCCTTCTGATTGGACGAATTGCTCATTAATTATGCATGATTTTTTAATTGGTTTTGAAATGTCTGATATAGGGATGTTCAGAAATCCATGACCATTTCAAGAAATACAGAGGACCATGGACGGCATTCCGCACAATTGATTATGGATACACGCGCATGCAAGTCTTTAACGACACACATTTGTACGTGGAACAATTCAGCACCAATCAGGTACAGTCTGTGAGTTATTGGGTATTCTAGGATTATATATGGTCTATAATTGACCTTTTTTTGTTTAACAGACTATAGTCGTTGACAAGATGTGGCTTATCAAGGAAAAGCATGGAGACTATTCAGATGTTTGACTTCCTGAACATCATTGACCATCAATTTCTTTCTTTTTCATTTTTATAATTATGGGCATTTCACAGGGATTGTTTCAGGCCAAATCATTGTAAAATGATGTTAGAGTAGTTAATTTCATATGAGTGGGAAAGCTACCCGCACCATCACCGCACCTTGCCGTTTTGAATGAGTTTGATTGGATGAGATGCATCTGCACGCTTTTTTATTGGTTCAGAACGGAAGCCATTTGAGTGTCACGGTACCGTAGGTTTCCCACTTGTACGAAAATGAGAATTATTATAGAATTACAGCCGAAAAGTGACTAAAGTATAATGTAAAGTAAAAAGGCTATACCATTGCTGAAATGTAATTAAGCTGCACCCCAAGTTTGGCAACTCAAAAGAGACTTGGGAGGGGGGACTTGCAGCTTATAAGTGGGTTTCATGGTAGTAGATGTAATTCAGGAGCAATAATATTGTTCAGACCTTAATAGCTCTAAATAATTCATGTGACAGATTATTATTATTTGTGAAACTTAAGGGTGCGTTCGATTGACCCTATTCCAGAATAGGAATACACGGAATAAACACTTGGATGCTTTTATTTCAGCACATTTAAAATTCCAAACTGTTCCTTGTAACTTTATTATGATACAACAAGGAATCGTTTTATTTTACAGTGGACAGTAGCTGCGTTTCAGCGATTTAGGGATGTTATTTTGTGTATTCCTATTCTGGAATAAGGTCAATCGAACGCACCCTAAATGTAGAAACAACCACATCAAGTTATTATTATTATTATTATTATTATCTTATAACTGTGTATCAATTTATTGTTTAAACTTCAATATTCATAATTTTATTACAGGCCTTTGAGTTTGAAAGGTTATGCAATAATTATTGCTCTAGCATACTTGGATATGTTGTGAGGTTAGAATGCAGTGGAAACCCATTATCCCAAGTCAAGCAAAACATTGTTCACAATAGTGGGAGTTTGAGATAGTCGAGTAAATCTTACAGGAAAAGTGAATCGAGCGGATATTGTATCGAGTTTGAGAGTGAGGTTTTCCGAGTGCGAGGTTCCAATGTATGTTTAACTTCTATACCCAGGTCAAGTTCCTGTTTGTTATCCGAAATATAGTAAATGCATGCCATGCTTTGATAATATTAGTAGTATCAGTATTGTAGAGTAGCATTGAAATTTCCTTGGACCTTTGTGTGTTATAAAAATGCATAAAGAACAATGCAGGTACCGAGAGTGGAGGGTGTGGTACAGTTCAGTGCCAACTCAACTGCAAGCAGTCCCTCTTCCCTTTGACTCGACAGAAAGAGGGATTTAAATCCAAGAAACATGCTGATGATTTTTATACTCTCATTTGTCAAAGTCAAGAGACTGCATTGCTCTTGTCAACAGTCATATACATGTACCCCAGCACAATGTAATTATTGTAAAGCTATTGAAATAATCGGCCCTTTGCAGGATTACGATCACGTGGTTGTACTGACTGGCAAAAAAATCTGACTTTATTTATTTGAAGAATCTTACATGATATCAGTAGTGACAGTAAAGAAATATGTTTGAAATGCTATTTTTCAACCTCCAGTTGATTGTCAATCTTTCTCAATCAACGTCTCAAAGTTTGTTTGCCAGTCAGCAGAGCCGTTCCCATGGGATCTTCGGCTCAGTTCATTCGTTATTCAAGTGATATATTGCCATGTGACTGTAAACTGCAAAGGGCCTATTGTCTTGTTGAATTTGTAATATATAATATTTGAAATAAAATTAAATTCTATGCACATATAATTTGTTTTACCATAAATCAATATATTATTTCAGAAAACCTCAATGGACAATACTTTCCATTAATACCTTTTCTACATTATCTAATATTCTATGTCCTGTTAGTGTGTAATAGTCAAAATATTGAAAACAACACAATGGAATTACACTGTGCTTTAGACTAATATCTATTTTCATGGTTTATAAAAGGTCGAATGGTCAAGGTGAGACTTTGCGAGACTCGGAGACAAGGCATAGTTTTGTGAGCCCTGAGATGCTTTTTCACCGATTTCCTTTGTTTTAAAAATTTGGGACTGATACAGCTTTTTGTGAAAAAAGAGACTTCGAGACACGCAAAATAATTTGACCAAAATATTGCAGACTGACTCTGTGGGAACCACTTGACACCCCTTATTAACCTGCACCACCACCCCAAATATATTTTATGTATTATCTGGTATGAATGCATTTAAATGTTTTCATGGACTATTTTGTGCAGTATTCACCCAGAGGTTAAACTGAAAATGGGCCCATGGTGACATTTGTACGAAATGTGGATGAAATAAATGAAAGCATGAGAAATGGACAACTTTTGTGCTTTGTGTCGAGGAATGTTTTGATTATCATAGCTGGAAAGAGCTAGTTGAAATTAGTAAAAATGTGAAGTTTGGAAAAGATCGCTTCACAAATTGCAAAGATATGAATTTTCAAAAATCAAAATTTTGTATGAAAACCTTTGTTTTGGAGGATACAAAATTTTGATTTTTGAAAATTCATATCTTCACAATTTGTGAAGAGATCTTTTCCAAACTTCACATTTTTACTAATTTCAACGAGCTCTTTCCAGCTGTGATATTCATTTTTTGTCCTACGAGTTTTGAAATTACATGATAAACCCTCATTAACCTTGATGGTTGGGCTTCCTGTGTTAACACCACAGGAAGCCCAACCATAAAAGTTTTGGGCTAAACACCATACAAAATAATCCAAATACTATCCAGCTATGCTAACTATTGAGGAAGAGTGTAAAAATACCAGTAGCACAAGTCTTTAGAGGGAGTAGAGATGAACAGTGAAAACTCTCAGTATTTTGATGATGTTGTGAATTGTGGCATTGCTGAGACATTCATAACCATCTGAAAATTTGTGCCAACAAGTTGGAAATGGTACCGGGATTAGATGCAGAATGGGAACATCTGAAAATAGAATGAAAATAATGCAGGTAAACATTGAATACTACAAAATAGATCTACATACATGTGTGATGTATGCTTAGACCACAAACCTTTATTTTCTATTCTCAACAATAAATTAAGAATGCTAATAATTAACATATTATTTCCCAAAGTGGAGGTGAGCAATGGTGGATATTTACCGCGCTGCAAGTCTTCAAGCAGTGAGGTAAATATCTACTGCCACTACTCACCAACACCGAGGGGAATAACTGTCTTAGCTAGTATATACCACACAAGTGGATAGCCAGCCATTATTATATAAAATTTATTTTCAAGAAGAGAGATACGCCATGCCATCTTGTTTTGCTTGGAGGTGAATAGCCAAGGATATTCCGAGATTAAGAGCACGCGAAAAGTACTATTCACTCAAGTGTGGTATCCCATATACACGCATCAAGAATTCCAGACTTCCGGTACGCGCGCAATGCATTGTGAGATTATTACAAAGGAAAAGTGAGCACCAAGTGAGCAAAAACATAGCTTGGGCTCCCTGTGTCTAGAATTGGTGCTCACTTTTCCTTTGTAATAATACCGGAAGTCTGGAACTCTTGATGCTTCTATACTAACTGCTATCATTCAAATCATTAATAATTCATGAGGAAAACACCAAAGAAATCATAACTGTGTCGAGTGTTGCAAATCTGATACAAAATCATCTTCATTTGCATCAAATTTAACAGCTGCAATTTTCTCAGTGAAAATTACTCTATTGTACATGTACTCTAAAGGGTTGCAATGTGTTTACATTGGTTAGCATGCTGAGTCATTCATAAGTGAATAGAAATTAAGTAGAGATCGCTAACATTCTACATGTATTTCATGTGTTTTAATTACTCAATATCAGAGAAAAGTGATTCATGAAGTAAAGGTAGAGTAATAAATAGCTTACCTTTTTGTAAAAAGGGAATATGATCATCTTCAATATAGATTTGAACATTCTCCCCATATTGGAAGTAACGTTCATTACGACTGTATTCCTGCAGCTGTCCTGCACCATTTATGATGTCTTCTACAATTCATTACAAGAAAATAAGGTTTTCAAAACTATATACAATGTATACACCCACAACTAATGATATTTAGTAGACACCAACTATCATACTATCACGAATCATGCAATCTGATTGGCTAACATACTACACTATCTATTGCGTGATAGATATATAGTGAGTAGCGAAAAAGCCGGCGTTTAAATATTGGTATAAATCTAAGGTAGTGTGCTAGTTGGTTTCTACTAAAACAATTAGACTACTCGTTCTTGTTTTCTATGAGTTCAAATAGTCAACTCGACACTACGCGCCTCGTTGACTATTGACTCATAGAAAACTTGAACTCATAGTCTAATTGTTAAATAGTAGGGGTACTTGAACTCATAGTCTAATTGTTAAATAGTAGGGGTACGATGACGAATGGTATAATTGGGATGGCAGTTTAAGCTTCCATAAGCCTAAGAAATTTACTTTGGGACAAAAATACGAGCCAGGATTTTTTTTTGTGATTTCGAGATCTGGATACATTTTGTGTCAGAGCTCTTAGATTCTCAAGACCAATCTACTCTGTTAATTAAATGCTGCAATCCAGCTGGTTTAGAGCTCTCTTTCCATTATATTTGCCCACTCCTCCCCTAGTTCTCACTCCAAACATGTAGAGAGTTGTACCTGCTTTTCTAAGTTCTTGAAACAACACTGTAGTTGGTTGGTGCATGTCATAGAATTTAGGCTTAGGTGCTCCCAAAAGGTCTAATAAAATTAATGAATTCTGAAAAACAAAAAATAAAATATATATTAGTATCTTCTCACAGATACAGCATTTTCAAATTTAGCTAAAATGATGACATTAGTGGTTGATGATGATGATGAAGGTAGATGATGAAGATAGTGGTTGATGATGATGATAGTGGTTGATGATGGTGATGAAGATAGTGGTTGATGATGATGATAAAGGTAGTAGATGATGGTGATGAAGATAGTGGTTGATGATAATGATGATGAAGGTAGTGGATGATGATGATGAAGATAGTTGGTTGATGATGATGATAGTGGTTGATGATGAAGACATTGGTTGATAATGGTGATGAAGGTAGTGGATGATGATGATGATGAAGATAGTGGTTGATGATGATGATGAAGATAGTGGTTGATGACGGCGATGAAGATAGTGGATGATGATGATATTAGTGTTTGGTGATGTTAGTGGTTGATGATGATGATGAAGATAGTACAAGTTGATGATGATGATGAAGGTAGTGGATGATGATGATGATGAATATAGTGGTTGATGATGATGATGAAGGTAGTTGGTTGATGATGATGATGATGAAGATAGTGGTTGATGATGATGATGAATATAGTGGTTGATGATGATGATGAAGGTAGTTGGTTGATGATGATGATGAAGATAGTGGTTGATGATGATGATGAAGGTAGTGGATGATGATGATGATGAATATAGTGGTTGATGATGATGATGAAGGTAGTTGGTTGATGATGATGATGAAGGTAGTGGATGATGATGATGATGAATATAGTGGTTGATGATGATGATGAAGGTAGTTGGTTGATGATGATGAAGATAGTGGTTGATGATGATGATGAATATAGTGGTTGATGATGATGATGAATATAGTGGTTGATGATGATGATGAAGGTAGTTGGTTGATGATGATGATGAAGATAGTGGTTGATGATGATGATGAAGGTAGTGGATGATGATGATGATGAATATAGTGGTTGATGATGATGATGAAGGTAGGTAGTTGGTTGATGATGATGATGAAGGTAGTGGATGATGATGATGATGAATATAGTGGTTGATGATGATGATGAAGGTAGTTGGTTGATGATGATGATGAAGATAGTGGTTGATGATGATGAAGGTAGTGGATGATGATGGTGATAGAGTTGTGTGATGATGATGAACATAGTAGTCATGTTTGGTAATGACAATGGTGCAGTAGCCTTGTTTGCAGGCAACTGTCTCCTTTGACGTTTACATTCCATTAGCACAGGGAACCCATAAACTAAACTAAATAATGAGAATTGGAGTTGACACAAGTCAGTCTGTCCAGTAAGGTAAAACTGACTAATGTGATGGCATAGAAACCTACCACAGAATCTAAGAGTGTAGGCACTGCTAAAGGGTCACGATTAGCAGGAGCAAATTCATCCTGCATAGTTTCCCAAAATGTTGCAAGATGCCTTGCGCCATACAGAGAATCTGACTTGCTCCATTGCTTGAACGCTTCCTCTCCATCAAAGAATACCATCTGTAGTGTCACTTCATTACTCTGTAATTTAACACAGGAAGTCAAATAACTTTCAATTATTGATTGGTTTAAAAAATTGATAAGTTTCCAGAATGATTTTTAATTTGAAAAAATTCACACACAAATTTCTCAATTCTGATTGGCTAATTGCAGTGTAGTTGATTTGTAACTTGTACTGCAGTGAAAATTACAATTTGTTTCCAGAATATTATTAATTTATTGGTAATGATGTGGTTTCCTTGTGCAATTTGGGATTAATTTGAACTCATGTCATATGTTTTCAAAAAGCCCAAATTTCATTCAACCATTTTGGACTCTTTGAAACACATATTAGAGAGATTTAGCAAACACGACGTGACGTGAAAGAGGACGGCGCACGCGCTGACGAATAACTGTGAAAACGACCATTGGCGTCCTTAACGTCATGAAGAGGACGTGAAAACAAGTGAAATGGCGTCGTGAACTTGATGTCGCGACATTGTCACGGTAGTCACGCAATGACCAAATGTAATATATTCGTTATAAGTAATGTGAAGAGGACGTGAAAACAAGTGAAATGGCGTCGTGAACTTGACGTCGCGACATTGTCACGGTAGTCACGCAATGACCAAATGTAATATATTCGTTATAAGTAATGTCGTGTTTTCACGTCACGTCATGTTTGCTAAATCTCTCTATTAGCTCTAGAAAACCTGCCAGGATACCATGCATGGTGCAAGATAAGGCTGTTTGAACTAATTATTGAAGTTTTACTTATGGCATTTTATTTTCAACACCATTGCACAGACATCCTATCCCTCCCCTCCCTTAATGGAATTTGTTTTCCACATAGGTGGTAGAGAGGATGGGTGACTTCATGCATGCAGGCTAAGCTAGCTTAGATGTTCTTACCAGTGGCTTGTTCCTAAATAATGGTGTTACTGTGCGTGCCAACTCTATCAGCATTGCACATGGTACAGCAGAATCAGTAGCGCCAATAAACTCTCTGCCACTGTCGTTGAAGTATTTAGAGTCGTAGTGTGCAGCCATGACGTGACGTGTTTGGGCAGTAGGATTTAAGGTAGCAATAATGTTTCTAAATGTCAATGAATTTCCATAGGGAGTCGTGGCATCAAATACATCCTCTGTTACTGACCACTTTAGATCTTCAAATTGTTTCTTGATAAACTACAAATAAATATACATACCGGTATATTATACATATACAGTATACAGCGATTTGCAAAAATTCTGTAAAAATCAATATCGATCGATATATCAATATATCGGGTGCATTGTGGGTAATTTTCATCATAAAATGGCTGAATAAGCCCTCTAAAGTTAATTTGTTTCAATTGTTTTTTCACATACATACTACAAAGGTTACTTGGGTTTAGATTCAGGTTTAATAATAGCTAAAAACAAAGAATTAGGATTATGCGAATTACTATATATATCGATATATCGATATATTAAATTTTACAGAATTTTTGCAAATCGCTGTATATTAATATATAATAATAATAATAATAATCAATAATCAATAATAATAATCAATAATAATAATAATAATAATAATAATAATCAATAATAATAATAATAATAATAATTTATTAAACACAATATACATAAGTCTCTATGCTTTTTACCAAATATGAAAAATATATATATATACATCAGATAAGAAGAAACAAGACAGTGTAAGGAAATTATATGTCACTAAAGTTAAAACTTCATTCTAAGATAGAACTTAGTATCAAAACAACTCATTGAGGGTTTTTTCACATGTAATTTTCTTTGTTTGCGAACTCAACGTACCTGAGTGTAGTAGTACACTCAAACACCCACACTCAGTTTACTGACCGGTACTGTATATATATTATATATATATTTCTAAACCTCATTAATAATTCATGAGAAATTGATCCAACCAGGTTGGTTGAATCGGTCACATGCATGGATTTGCATACCCCAATACAGACACTGATGAATAAAACATCAGTGTCTGTATCAGTGATACAGACCTAATGAATATTTAACATTAATGCTGTACGTATCACTGATATACAGACCTAATGTTTTATCAATCAGTTCTTTATCAGTGATAAAGACTGAATGCCTGTAACACAGGCCTCATTTACTCGGATCATTGACCTTTGCATAGCACCAACAGCAAGTTTTGATAATTCTTACAGCTTCATACAGTATTTATGATATTTACAAGTTGTATCTCCACCGCTCATTCTATAAACATTACATATATATTTATATCATAGTTATGATATAACGCGTGCTCTGATTGGCCAAAGAATGCATATTCCATGTGCTCTATATGGGTCTATATGAGAGCACACAGCACATGTGTGCAGATATTCAAACATTTTTGTAACAAACAAAATTGAAAACAATCATAATAATTATTGTATTTTATAAAAGAAATAGAAATTTAGAGCACTTGCCACTGATCAGAACACTCGCGAAGTGTTGAGAAGCACTCTGCTACACGTCGTGCTTCTCCTAACACTTCTCTCATGTTCTGATCAGTCTCTGCATGCTCTAAATCTGCACAGAGCATGTGCGACCTATTTATTGTATATTGTATATGTGTCGCAGGGCTCCTTTTGATATCAGAGGCTGCTAGCCACTGACTGGACTACCCTGCTGTTTTATCTGAGTTTAAATAAAGGTGTCTATCTATCTATCTAGAATATTAGAATATTAGAATGTAGTGGTAGTGTGTGTGTGAGTACAGTGTCTCCCAATTAGTGTGCAAGCGCTAGAACACATTGGACACTTAAATAAACAGTTATTTTTTTTGTGTGTGTGTTTTTTTATATATACTTAGAATATTTTTATTGTATTTATATTTTTGTGTTCTCCCTTAGTTGTTCCCCTATATATTTCTGGATACCCGTCAGCTCTTGGGAAAACACCCAAGATGTTATTATACTGTACATGTTGTAGATAATAAATAACTAAATAAATATAAATAACTAATGTACTAATAATATATTAGTAGTAATAATAGTATATCAACACCAAAATGCTTTATATTGTAAACAAATAGTAAAAAATAAAATAATGAAAATAAGTTGATCAAACAGCAAAACTAAAACAGGAAATGTAACTCTCCTTACATCAATATACAAACCAAATATTAACAATGTCACTTTTTTATTTTAATAGTCAATATATGTTGTCAATATATGTTTTCTTTCTGGGCTTTATAGTTTTGATTTGGATTTGTCAGTGCTCTCAAATGTAGCATATTGTTTTAAGGAAAGTCTCTCTTTACATCTACTTCAGACAATGTATTTCTTCATCACTATGGCAACATAAAAAGCTATGAAATACTAACTATTATATTTGACCAATCACAATTCAACATTTTAACATCCTTTGATATCCCAAAAACCATTTTCTGTATTTTCTGTTGGCATCATTAAATATTGATCGAGAAATTTGGAAGATCTGAAGTAATAATTCATGTGTTTGAATTATTTTGATTGTTCACTGAACCCAACTCTTCCATTATTTGGTTTAATACTAAGATTTGATATCAAAAAGATGTCAATATTGACAATGAAGCATTGAATTCCTACTTTTATCAGCATTTATTTGAAGGCAAGCAATTTGCATAAATAACATCTGTCAATGTTGCAATTAGTCCCACTCTGGGAATTAAGACAAAAAGTTACAGAACATCGATTGCTCTCAGCAAATAAAGGGGTTTACTAATTAGATTTAGTTATAGTTCAACATAAAAGCTTTTAGATTCAAGGCTCCATTCCCATCAAGCAGTCTTTGTACATCCTGTGTTACTCACAATGTGTAATATTGTGATGAGCCTTTCAAGAAAATACTTTAAAATTTAATGAGACTTTTTATCTGTACAATTGTCAATTTATTGGCCACATTGACCTTCGTGAAACTCTGCCTAGATAACAACATATTTGATCTAACAGGTTTACCACAGAAGATATCATTTAAAGTATCCTATCCTTCCCATTTTATTACTTTGAAAACATACAAAATATTGGTTTAGTACTGAGAAACAAATATTTTTTTCAGATTTACACTGGAAAAAATTATGTAGCTTTAAAATGAAATTATCCTTTCTGTTCTCCCACAGAGTACAAACACCTTTGTAATCTATTCAATATCCTCCAGAATCTCTTTACTCCTTACTTCTGCATATTATTTCCTAACATCTGCTTTAATCCTTGCGTGTAAAAAAAACTTTCTATTTTAATTTGGAATTTCAGCCAATCAAAGCGGTATTTCCAAGTTTAGCCTTTTCATTCTATCCCTTTGCCTGTCATCAGTTTTTGGGCATTGAAAGACCTTTTGTGTCGAGATATTGGCCAAGACAAGTCAAAAATAAGACGAAATTCACGATTGAATTTCAAATTGACCCGATTTCACTTGATAATTCCCTGACAACGCAATTAAATAGAAGGAATTCTATTCAGACAATGGGGTCGCGGCTTCTCTATTTTAGTATTTTAGTTGGTTGCGTGTATTTGGAAGCCAGGACTTTTATCGATAAAGTATTATCTTGTAAACTTGGTTGTTTCCTTTGTCATGGGGGAAATACGACTGCACACAGAAATTCCCACAACACAAGGACACCATAAGCTATGATATAAACGATCATCAGCCAAAATAAGATCATCAAAAAGATAATAACTTGGGAATGTGTTGAAAGACTTTAACATTATCGAAAAGTATTAAAATTCGAGTAAAAAAATCCACGTTTCGCGTTTTACCAGACAAGAATATTAAAACGAGATACTTGAAAAGCGATATTAAATTTAACGTTACTTAGAGTAATAGAATTAGAAAACCTCGCTGAGAGATTGACATATTTAGATGCAACTTATTCAAGCAATAAACACACAGACAACGATCAAACGGCACTTTCAAATATTGTAGTATAGTGTTAATGATTAGATATCTATACTAAACAGAGAACGCTGGAGTCTATAATCTATATACCCTGAAAATCTCCATATTTAGTAACGCTCAGTACCTATATGGATACACTATATACAAAGACCATGGGCGCGAAAACTCACCCAGTCAGATGAAGTCTACTCTACTGTTGAGTGTTGTGTTTAGTAGTACCTGTGTGTATCAATGCCATAGCATCGGGTGAAGGATTGTGTATTTCATTGAGAAGTTTTGTAATAGTTGGTACCCTAAGCCAACATAGGGGTAATCCATACGAAATATTTAAGCCCTAATATAATAATTACTTTAACTACCATGTGACGATTTACTGTAGTCAAGTCAAGTCGATCCTGACCGAGTTCTGTAAATCTGTTCCGCCATTTAACAATAAATCTACCGAAATTAGTCTCAAACAAACCGATTCCGTTGCTATAAACGAACAGTATTGTGATTTCATATAGCACTTCAATTCCCTTGATCATTCAAGGAGAGTTTATCTACCTTACGAACTTCATTGTGGTTGGCAGTGCCGGGTACACGAACTTTCATGATGGGACGCAATATTTCACCATAAAATTCATCGTAATTAGTGAGTTGGGCCACCGAGATTGTTCTTGATTGAGGAAGAGTACGGAGTTTTCTAAAACTTCTCTGTGAAAATGGAAAAAACGTTTAATTATTGGTTGATTCATACGAAGGAATGAATTAAAAGTCTACATTTAATTTACTACCATAGTGAATAAGTCAAAGTCATATAATAAACTTACCCGATCGAGTTTGGAGCTTGTCACCGTGGCAAAGAGAACGGCTACAAGACACAACGCTATCTTGTAGCCCATGTTGGTCTCTAATGACCCAACTTCGCGATCCTACAAAGTAATGACAGAGAAAAACATCTGTGTTCACATTTTGTAGTGATCTCGGGTAAGTGCTTATTGAATTATAGCTCTTTGAATGACAAGCCTCGACCTGAAGTTACGCCCCCGTTATGACCGACCAGCTTTATATACCTTTCTCCCCAAAATATCCTTTTTTTTTCTTCTCAAAACACGTTCCAAACAAAAACAACTTATTTCCCCTTAGGATTATCAATTAGGCAGCTCTTTAAGAGCTTCTTCTTAATCGGCTGACGTCATTATGCTTATTGAAAGTCTTTCAAAAACAATCGCCACGCTCAGTTTGAGAATATACAGTAAGCCGACCGGCCTCGCACCAGCTGTTCAATAAGGCTAGTCTTTTTTTATATTTTCTAAGGCATTTCTACTGAACTGATATATATATATATACATATATAATATATGTACATTAGTCCTATATCCCACTCTAAACTTAAAAAAAAACCCAGCTATTTGTATCACAAATTCAGCCGGAAAGTAGTTCGGGTTGTTGTTCAGTTCTTGTCGGCCGATTTTCATATTGTCGCTGGTCCGATAAATGAAGTGAGAGTCAAGTCTTCATATCGCTAAAGAATGCTTTCCGTAGCCCAAACGTCTAAACAATGTTGTGATATACAGCTAAATGGTCAAATAATGGTCAAGTGTTTACTCCGGCTGAGTTTCAAAACTTAGATAATCGACGGAAACTATTTAGTCAATGTTTTGCGTGGAAATTTCATAAGAAGTTATATTTTCTGATTAGAACTGAACTCGCCCAAACTTGAAAAAAAAATTGGGGGCGGCCGGATACTGATCTTGTAAACTGGGCTAGCTATCAGTCATGAAGAGGCCCGGCATATGTATACAGTGGTGATCAGTTGCCCTGCAGAATTCTTCCTCTGTAAACTGGCACGCTTCATGAACGTTCGTCCTTCGGTTAGTAGAAACCGCGTGAAACCATCTTTGGACAGTGCCTGCCTCGTAGGCGGGTTCCGCTGGTAGTCAGTTGGTACAAACAGCTAATTTAATAAATGATTTGTAGAACCCACAAACATGATTACATTTTACAACCAAGTATCACAACGAAATCTTATCGGCTATATCATGTAGTGTCTGGAGATTCAGTGATAGAGCTGATATTTAGAAAATCTGTTTGTTTCGAGGTGTCATTCTCCAGTTCCGGCTTCTCTTTCACGCAGCGAGCAGTTCCCTAGCGTAACGAGGCGTGAGGAAATTGAAATCGTAGCGAGACTGATGTTCATTTAACTTCAAAAACTACTCAGTAGTCTGTCTGTACAGCTAAGCCTGTTATGCATCTCAGTCAGTCCCCGACTGCTACCTCAGTACTAGTTCTATAGGCTGTTTAGAATTGGACATATGTTTTTAGTTGGCCGTGATACCTAACAATTTTACCAACTTAATAAATATAGATGTGTCAGATGTTGCTGAGGGAATGAAGGATTGAATTAAGATGGATGGACGAACGAACTAACGAAATGAACGAATGAATGAATGAATGAATGAATGAATGAATGAATGAATGAATGAATGAACGAACGAACGAACGAACGAACGAACGAACGAACGAACGAACGAACGAACGAACGAACGAACGAACGAACGAACGAACGAACGAACGAATGAATGAATGAATGAATGAATGAATGAATGAATGAATGAATGAATGAATGAATGAATGAATGAATGAATGAATGAATGAATGAATGAATGAATGAATGATTGATTGATTGAATATTGAGATGGATGTGAGGATGGACGAACGAACGAACGAATGGATGAATGAACGAATGAATGAACGAATGAATGAATGAATGATGAACGAACGAACGAACGAACGAACGAACGAACGAATGAATGAATGAATGAATGAATGAATGAATGAATGAATGAATGAATGAATGAATGAATGAATGAATGAATGAATGAATGAATAAATGAACGAACGAATGAATGAATGAATGAACGAACGAACGAACGCCGAAATGAATGAATGAACGAACGAACGAATGAACGAACGAATGAACGAACGAAAGAAATGAATGAACGAATGAATGAATGAACGAACAAACGAACGAATGAACGAACGAATGAACGAACGAAAGAAATGAATGAACGAATGAATGAATGAATGAATGAATGAATGAATGAATGAACGAATGAATGAATGAATGAATGAATGAATGAATGAATGAATGAATGAATGAATGAATGAACGAATGAATGAATGAATGAACGAACGAACGAACGAACGAAATGAATGAATGAACGAACGAACGAACGAACGAACGAACGAACGAACGAACGAATGAACGAACGAATGAATGAACGAATGAATGAATGAACGAACGAACGAATGAACGAACGAATGAACGAACGAAAGAAATGAATGAATGAATGAATGAATGAATGAATGAATGAATGAATGAATGAATGAATGAACGAACGAACGAATGAACGAACGAATGAAATGAATGAATGAATGAATGAATGAATGAATGAACGAACGAATGAACGAACGAATGAAATGAATGAATGAATGAATGAATGAATGAATGAATGAATGAACGAACGAACGAATGAACGAACGAAAGAAATGAATGAATGAATGAATGAATGAACGAACGAACGAATGAACGAACGAAAGAAATGAATGAATGAATGAATGAATGAATGAACGAACGAACGAATGAACGAACGAACGAACGAACGAATGAATGAATGAACGAACGAACGAACGAATGAATGAATGAATGGCACCGGGCTTGACTAAAGAAAAAAGCTGGGGAACATGGCTAGAAAACTAGTCCGACTCACGTAGTTAGATATATATAGCCAAATACAAATAGAAATAGAACTTGATTGGAAGGCGTCAGGAAATGACACATTACGAACTAAAGTCGAATCTCCTTGTTTTTTGTTTCCTAAATTAACCTGCTCGTAAGTTTTTAGTTTTTTCATCTTCTCTTAAAAGCAAGGAATAACTGACGTTTCAAGGATTGCATGGGTTCAACGACGGTGTAGAAACGGCTGAACTGGATTCTTAACTACGGCAATCCTGCCGGGCTGATATATTTGCTGAGTTTTGCTGTCTCCGGCCTTTATATCGGCTGTTAAAGCTGACATTTACCGTCAGATAAGCAATTATACCTCGCCATAAACCCTTATCAATTTAGTCGTAAAATTAAAAAGCTTTACCAGCGAAGATTCATTATATTATAGTATTGCAACATAGATGATAAACTGGCGTGGCCCATGGCGACACCAGACCTCGGTGGCCGCACAAACTGGTTTAGTAGCGACTAGGGACAAGATGACTTTAAAATATCATGAACGAATAAACTGGTGAAACCTCTAAAAACGAAGCGAATTAATTCAATATTTGCTGGGATTTTTAGAATGAAATTGCATTTGATAACTTCCGCTTTTAAACGACCTTTGCGCGTCTAAGCAATTAACCAAAAATAAAACTCCGTTTTCCCCTCCTCAAACAGCTGTATCTCATAAATAGACCATGTAGACTATATGGTGACTTTTCTAGACCCGTTCAAAACCAGTTTTCAAACAGTAACTGAACACAGGCTGCATGATCTGACATTGTGATGAATTGTGATGAAATGTCATTCGTTCCGTTTCCTAAATTTCTTCAGTTTCAGAAAAAATTCTCCCGTTCCGCGGGAAACATTAGCCCGGTTTTGACTTTTACTGAGATGAAGACGGAAACATACAACTCCTGGTCACGCTAAAGTTCGGAAAACTTGGCCGGAAATCGAGAAAAAATGATGAAAAAGGTGAAAATGCGGAAAAGCCACTGTATTAGTTATTCGAAAATTACCCACAATAGTTTGTCAATTGGTTTTGAATTGGCTGTGAATGAACGACGTCTAAATACTGTATCGTGAACGAGATCTAAAATAACAACCACACGCAGCAAGCGAGAGACCAAATAAAATGAATATTGATTCCGAAGCTAATGAAGAAAACTTGTTAGCAGGGGAAGAGATAAAAAAATAGTAAATAAGCGAATGACAGTTAAGTCTGTCATAGATGCCTAGGGCAACAATCACCATGTATTTTATTGCTTAGTATCAAAGTGCTTTTCGTTGATGAAAGCTGTAAAACGCATCAGTTTCCTTTCTGAAAGTAAAGTAAACTGAACTCTCAGTCTGACATTCAAACAGCGCAAAATAATGCGCTTAATATGATCTAACTTTTAACAAGAGCTGAGCCGGCCAGAGCCTTGTTTTGAGTATCGTTTTTCTGGAAAATTGATTTTGAAAAAAATAATTGGTCAGTTGTGCGTGCGGCGTGAAACGAAAAAAAAAGACTGTTCGTGCTCGATTAGTTCTGGATGCCGCAAATGCTCACTGCAGCACGAGTAAGAGAAAGTAGGAATGGAGAGCGACAATGACTGTCTAGCTAGGAATTGTACCGGATCTTTCTCTTGCCGTACGAAGAGTCAGTTAAATTGATTAGTCGTATAAGTTATTATATCTTATATGACTTCTGTTGCGGTTACTTTTAGATGATCAAATCATATATTGGCGAAAATCCCCTCTGTGCTTAACCGGTTTATCGTGTGGGGAGGACGATGGAATATTATTCTCTTGGTCCATAGCATTGCATCTTAATTCCTCTTGAATGAAAAACAAAATTTGACAAGAGAACAAATACAATTCACGCGCATTAGTAAATATAAAGACGCCGAGAGAAAACGGTCTTTAATTCTCAACCACTTTTGTATATTTGCTCGCCTGTCTGTCTCGATATTTCACTGTTAATTTCCTGTCTCTATTCCTGCAGTTTTAGTATTAAAATATTTAAAATAAATCCGGTCCTAAAATAAATTCGTATTGCGCAAATTCAGATGAAGAGAGTCTCTGAAAGGCAATGTATCACACTGGCTTTTGTTCGCGAATCAAAAATAAACTATGTGTAGTTTCCTTTGTTCTTTGAGAAAGATCAAACCCTTTTCCATATATGAATATATGCCAATACCACTACTACTATACGATATGGGAATAAGAGATTTATCTATCGTTATCCCTACTTACCCTGCCGCTCTGTTGGCCAGTCTTCTCTGTATACTTCAGGCAAAGTACTTGAGATGTTTTCTTTTTACGCACTTGTTTTCTTTGTGAAGTTGTCCCCACCCTTGAGAAGCCCTGACGGCGAGAGCTTGCTCGTTTATCATGTACTTGTCTCACACAGTCTTGCTTTATACAGTAACAAGTGAATTGAACGGCCAAAACAGCAGTCTATTTCTTATTCTATTTTATTGATTTTTCCTTTGTCTTTTTTCTCTTACGCAGCAGTGACAAACGTCATTTATGTCATGTATCTACAATTGAACATGCAAATGTCTGGTTTAGAATCCTTTAGAAACGTTAAAAACGTCGACTGCAAAATTCAGTCAATTACTTCACAGGTGGGTTAGGCGTGCTTTTGTGAGGGATTGCGTGCTTGTAGCCGCTTGGGCTGTGAGTAGTGAGAGCGTCAGGTAACAAACAGGCGAGTGGGAAAAAGACAGAGTGAGCGAATAGTGAAGCGAGTTGAGTGATTTTATGGTACTTCAGTCAATGATTGTAAAAAGTTCATCAAAAGAATAAATTAGTTTAAGATATTGACGAATAGCCAAGCCATCGAGACTGAGTATCGCCTGAGTAGATTGCTAGTTATACTATTGAAATGGCTGGTGCGTTCATCCGGTAAATGTTTTGGTTTTCTCGGTATTAAATCTTTTAAAGACATTGCCTTACTTCCACAACACTACATCCTTTCATTTCAGCCGGTTCAATCCTTCAAAACTAATAACCTAAATATACAACTTACCCATCATAATAGCCTGAGATCATCTTAAAAGACTTAAAACAACCTCATAAACGTTAAAATCTGTATAAAAAAAAACACAACATAGTTATTTTTATTTATTTATTTATTTATTTATTTTTTATTTTCAAGATTCGCCCATAAGGCAGGTGTTGTACAATAGGACACAAAGTACATTACACCACGTCCCACCCAATAAGAAGGTTACCCAGTATACCCGACCCCTGATGAATTCGCAATATGAAAAAAGTTAAATTGTATCCTTTATTTTCCGCGCGCAAAAACGTCTGTGCGCACGTACCCACACTACGAATACCATACTCACGCGCGTACATCCTAACTGTTAACATATTAGAGTTTGCCGTTATACAGCTATTTCAAAAAACGTAGAATACTGCATACTGAATAGTGCATTCCAAGACCAAAGGGCATTGTGGGCCTCGTTATTTTGAAATAAAAAGTAAATATACAGCGATTTGTTCGCCATATGGAGCTAGTATATTGTTTCTGATGGAATACACAAAAAAATAATTACATTATTATTATATATATTACTTTAGACAATATTACACGAGTCCCAAAATGCATTTCGGTCTTGGAATACACTATTTAGAATGCAGTATTCAGTATCAACGTTTTTTGAAACAGCTGTATACGCACCAACTGCCCTATTTGATCTATTCAGTGTTTCAACGCTAAGGATCATGGTCGTGGGAGGGGACAAAACAGCAACAACACAAAGACATTCGCTATTAAATACATTCTGTAGAACGTAGAAAAGCGGTAACAGCCACCAAAATACAGTAAATACTTATTGGTTATTCCATGGTTTTCTATGGAATACGAGCGAATATTTCACGAAAAAATTATATTATTTGGTACACAACGAGCCTTTACCATATTATCCTATACATATTACGTCAACAATTAAAACTGTCAAGTCGTTTCTACTTAGCTTTTCGAGTTTCGTTGCACGGTTCCTGAGAAATAAATGCCATGAATTTCGAATTTGTCCGTGTCAACTGTTGTTTTCTAACGCTACTGAGAGTGAAGGAAGATTTGAAGTATTTCTCGAACTTGAAGCCATGTTTAATATAAGTTTTTATAACGCTTTGAATCGTTGAATGAGTTTGGATTTCGAAATTAAAAACAATTTTTATGCAAAGATTGGTAAATGTAGCGACACGACGCGAGCGCGTCCAGTGGAAGAAAAAAGCGGGGAAAATTTACAACATTTTGATTGGCTAATACAAACTATGAAATACCGCTCTTTTCATAGAAATTGTGAGCTCTGATTGGCTGAGATGTAATATGTATAGGATAATGTGGGATAAACATCACTACATCTGATATTTGGAAACCAGACAATAGTTTTCTCAACATGCAGAGCAGATTTTGTTCAAATAATGAATTAGATGTGTCATCGCTGACCGTTATCATCATCGCCATCATCAACATTGACTTACTGTAACTAGTTTAAAGAAAAAGAAAAAAGAAAATCAATGGTTTGAAGTCATTTAGAAATGCAGCAGCAGCTTTATGAAATCAGCTACCAGATAGTACCAGATAATCCGAGACAATAACAATATTCAAACAAAAAAAAAAAAAAAACCAAAATGTCAAGCTTTGTGGTCGCTTACGGGAGGTGGTCGCAAATTCAAACCATACGGGGGTCTTTAATAATTTTGCTTCATTACCGATACAAGTTTACAACCACAGATCTAGAGTTACCCAATGCGTCAATACCCATCTAAACCCATATACAGTCATTTGCAAAAATTCTGGCCGCTACGAAATATCAATATATCAATATATCGGGTGCATTATGGGTAATTAAATAATCTAAAATTCCCCTTAAAGCAGGTTAACGCCAGCAAAGTCGGTAGAAAAAAATGTTTATTTTTCTTACGTTTGTTGTTTTACATTTTACTTCATTTAATAAGTTCAGAAAATAGCATTATTTATTAACTTTCCAATATATTGATATATCGTGGCGGCCAGAATTTTTGCAAATGACTGTACAACACTAATAACTTTTTAAACTGATACTGCAGCCACAAAAATATTTTCTTTCTTTCTTTAATTTATAACTTTCCAAGATGTATATACTTGTTACTTGTTACTATATATAGTTCCGTTACACTGTTAACTGTTCTTGAGAGACTAGGAAATAAATTATACTACTGTTAAGGTCTGTATTAGGACTCAAGCCGGAATGCGAGCGACAAATAATTGGTCGCCTACGGGAGGTTAAAAACAAAGGAAAATTTCAAACTTTCAGCTCTAAAAGTGGTCGCGGTCGCTTACGAGGTGGTCACTTACGAGAGGTTCCAACTATAGTGATTTGACTTGGAAACGTTTGGTATTTTGGAAAACTGGTCGCTCAGGAGAGGTGGTCGCTTACGAGAGGTTCCAACTATAGTGATTTGATTTGGAAACGTTTGGTATTTTGGAAAACTGGTCGCTCAGGAGAGGTGGTCGCTTACGAGAGGTTCCAACTATAGTGATTTGACTTGGAAACGTTTGGTATTTTGGGAAAACTGGTCGCTCAGGAGAGGTGATCGCTTACGAGAGTGGTCGCAACGGGAGGTTCAACTGTATAATTAAACTTTTCCAAATTTATTCATATATTTCTTTTTTCGGACACTGACTAGCACCATGTGAGCTACTCTAAAATCCGAATGAAAATAAAGTACAGTATATGTATGTACTCTGATAGGAACTCATGTCCGCGTATATGTGCCAGGACACGGGAGTCGCTGAAATGTCGCATGGGTTTGCGTGAAGCACGAAGATTTCTGCCCCTTTCACAAACATTATCCATGAACACAGCTACCAGCCGTACTCTCGTGAACATGATAAAAAAACTTGTATCCTACGAATGGCCTGTTATCATCGTCGTATTTATCGTATTCATCGTCATTCTAATATTTTACAAACTTGACTTACCGTCTCCCCCTCAGGATCTTAACTTAATCTTACCCTCCCCTCCCCGAGATCTTAGCCATTTCTTGTCATCACGATGATAATTTATAAATTTCTTATGCATAACCATCCTCGAAAAATGATGCATAAGATGAATGATTTGGCTATTGTTCATCAAACTTTTCGCTGTGGATCGAAGATGAAATGCAAATGCCTGGCGGTAAAGTTTGATTTGGCTGGTTGCTAATGGCAACAGGCCTGGTCCCTTACTCTCTTCCAGAGCGAAGCTAGTAACACGAAGAACGTGATGTGGTTTGTAAAGTAGTAGCATTTAGAGGCGATGTTCTTATCTAGGAGTTGGCGAGAGAACACCTAATGGCTCGCTATGGTAGAGATGAATAATTCCAGTGTTCTTGTAGACAGAAAACCAACATATTCCAAGGTAGGATTGCTGAGTTTTGATGACTGTTTTTAAAATGTGTAACGACAGAGGAATGCTTTACACAGCATTCAAATGGCTTCTTTTGATGCTTTTAAATACGACGTTGAAGTTCGAAACTTAGATATTCTTATCTTAATCTAGATTTTTAAACTCGGTCTTAATCAATCGGACTATGAACTTGTTCCTCTTCCCAAATAATCGTATTTTCAATCTAATTTGGACCGACGAAGTCTTCCACTCTTTGTGTCTATGAAGGTCTAAAACATCATTTCGTCAACACGTTTTTCGATCATTCCTGCAACCGATGACTAATTGCAGTTACCCTCTGATTTGGCTAACTTTTTGAAGGCAGTGTCAGACTTCTCGAAAGGCGACCATTATTCTAAATGTGTTGAATATTTGTGTAAGCGATTTTTGAGATGGGACAGTTTTAATATGTATAAGTTATGGTGTTATGATTCAAGGACATTATTATATCTTTATTGTGCTCTTTTAGTGTGGCGAAAATGACTCTATTTATTTACCCTATTTCCAATATGATTACAGTAAAGTCGATTGAACGTATATATATATTGCTTACAACCATTTAAAATAAATATTCCATTAATCTTTTCTGTTGCATATAATATTAAACTTCGACACTAATTGAATCAGTTTTCCTGCGATTGAAATTCAATACTTTTGTGGATTTCTATGGTTGTGTTATATATAAGCTTACTATCAAAGATCGGTTTCAGAATTTAAGCTTGAATTACAATAGCTTTTAAAAGAGTTTAAAAGCAATCATTTTAAATTGGACGTTTTTTCTGACAGGCTATGAATTGTTGTCATTATATATAATCCTTTCTTTCCTATCTCTTGTATTTGAGGATTTTCTAACAATATGAACTCTATGTAAATCAGACTTGTCTTGTAATTAACAGGATTTGCAAGGCACAACACCAGGGAGTTGCAGTTCCATGACAAAGGACTCCAGTAGATACCTAAATGGAGATATTGCCTTCTTTGCCAAGCCAAGGTCCAACTCAGATGTAAGTAATACTTGTCTTTTAGTATAATCAATCCATCAATCCATCTGATCAGTACTGATCAGATAGCTATAGTATACTACTGCTTCCCTGAGACCCATATTGACCAATATATAGTACTTTATTATCTATCATTTATACTGATTTAAGATTAAAGATCATTATTGTAATACTATATACACAGCTAGGTGAATATAAAGATGCATGCACGCGCTCTCTGATATTGCACTGTGAATATAATAGAAAAGTGATATATATATATAGTTGAGGATAAATGGTGTAGACATCAAGCGAACTACTTGCTGGTCCAATAACTTTATTAAACATTTCGGCCTGTTTGGCCTTCTTCAGTAATATAATGTATTTACAACACTTGAGTGTTGTAAATACATTATATTACTGAAGAAGAAGGCCAAACAGGCCGAAATGTTTAATAAAGTTATTGGACCAGCAAGTAGTTCGCTTGATGTCTACACCATTTATCCTCAACTAGTTATCCTTTATGACATCTGCGTCTGGTATCTAAAGATCCTACTCGCTAGTGGCAAGGTTGTTGGCGTTCCAATCACTACTTGTATTCTGCCTATATATATATATATATATATATATGAATAAATAAAAACTTGAATATGAGAAAAGGTAGGCCAACGACGAGCTTCCAGTAGAAGGATTCCAGAAGGAATTCACAGTCTGCTCTCCATATAAATAGATTAAATGTAACGAAGAAGAAGAGACGCAGGCAACCTCATTGGTTGCCTCTGGTTGCCTGCGTCTCTTCTTCTTCGTTACATTTAATCTATATATATATATATACAAAAATGGCCATGTGTGTACATCTCTCATAGTGGAAATTATTATCAACACGTGTGTGATGTTTCATATTTTGTTTCCTACATGTATAATAAAAAGAAAATTACATGGTTGCTTGGAGATATGAATTGTATCTTCTAGTGTTCATCTTGATGTCACGTACACTCCTTCGCTGCACTCACTCGTGAGATATGGAGCTGCAATCACACTCAAAAGATAAATTTGTTGATAATCTCCACATGGCCATGTAATATCCTCTATCGTGTTATTTTACATACATACTATCTAAAAATAGATCTACAAATGTTTGGTTGTCATTCAGAGATCACAATATGTACATACCGGTAATTTCATAAGCCAGACAACCTCAGGACCCATCTATAGAGACTTTATATCACTTACCTCCATTATCTGTATACTAATACATCCACAAACCATTAAATCTTCTTAATTGTTATTTAACTATGACAATTAAAGCAACTGAAGAGACAAAAATTAAAGAGTGCCAAAAAAAATAGTTTGTGCCCAGACCTCTCTCTTATGCAACTGTAAATGTACCACAGGAATCCCATTGTGTAAATAAATCAGTTTTGTTTATTCAGTGTTCAACAGATTCCCATGAGCTTGACAGTCTTTTGGAAGTCGCTGATAACATCAAAAATGGAGAAAATGTTGTTGAAAAGGTATGAGAATTTTGAGAAAATTATATTACTGTGGAACCTCTATAATACGGACACCGAAGGGCCAGAAAAAAAGTGTCCATAATATAGAGGTTATGTCCATAATATAGAGGTGTCTGTAATATAGAGGTGTCCGTTAGGAGAGGTTCCACTGTATTTCAATTATTTCAATTCATTTATTCACTCGTTTTATATTTTCCTGTTTGTTCTTTTCATTCATTTCTTTATCTATTCAATGGTAGGCTTTTTGTCTCGCTTTGTCTTGTCTTAGTTTTATCATTTTTTGTTTCAATGAAGCCAAAGAAGAGAGTACGGTTCAATATGGACAACAATGAAGAGTTCAGCTACAGCTATGCCAACTATAATGAATCGTCAGATGAAGAAAGCAGTCTTTCTGACAACATTAACTTTGTTGGATATGAGTATATGAATGGCAACGATGACAGTGATGAAGAGGAAGAATTCGAAGACGAAGACGAAGAGGAAGAGGAAAACTCTGAGGATAATGACTATGACACTGAGACAAGTGAAGAGGGCAATAATCATGGTTTGGGGAAATATGGATATCTGGTAGACAAGAGCTCTGAGAGAGGACAGGAAGTGAATAATAATGAAAGAAAAAGTGTAAACAATTGTACAAGCAAAACAAACGAATCTAGAGACCATGATAATCAGAGAAAGGATGTTGACAGTTATGAATTTGACAGCAAGTCAGTGGGTGACATTCAGGTAGGTACACACTGAGATTGATTGCTTATCACTGTACATGTTATAGTCTTATAAACTCACATTATTGTTAATCATATATTATGTAATCAATAGTTAGAAAAGATGATTCAGAGTAGAAAAGAAGCTGTTGAGGGAGAGATTTCTGACTTGACCAGACATCTTGTTAAAGTTAGAGAAGAAACTCAAGTTGAGGTAAAGTTCAATCGCTCTGTATCACACCTACATTGTAATGGGACCTGTACAGCTGGCCCACAAATCATCCCAGAGCCGCAAATGATCCCCAAATCGGCCCACATGACAGGAATTATTGAGCAGAAAATAACGGAATCGATGGAATAAAAGTGACTTTCGATCTTCCACAATGAAATAAAAAAGGTCACGATAAAATGAGGGTCTGGAAATATTGTTGGAGGTTTAAGGGTTTTTAATCATAAACAATAAACGTGTTGGTTTTATCACACCATACTGACATCTCAACAAACAAACAATGTGACAAGTAATAACCGTCAATTTGAATCACTAGTAGTAGTTTTTGCTATTATTTAGCTTTCTTGAAATATTATTTGCGATCCTGAGATCATCATTTGCGATCCTGAGATCATCATTTGCGATCCTGAGATCATCATTTGCGGTCCTGAGATCGTTTGCGATCCTGGGTTCATTTGCGATCCTGGGATCATCATTTGCGATCCTGGGTTCATTTGCGATCCTGGGATCATCATTTGCGATCCTGAGATCATCATTTGCGTTCCTGAGATCATTTGCGGTCCTGGGATCATTTGCGGTCCTGAGATCATCATTTGCGATCCTGGGTTCATTTGCGATCCTGGGATCATCATTTGCGATCCTGGGATCATCATTTGCGATCCTGAGATCATCATTTGCGATCCTGAGATCATTTGCGGTCCTGGGTTCATTTGCGATCCTGGGATCATCATTTGCGATCCTGAGATCATTTGCGGTCCTGAGATCATCATTTGCGGTCCTGAGATCATCATTTGCGGTCCTGGGATCATTTGCGGTACTGGGTTCATTTGCGATCCTGGGATCATTTGCGGTCCTGGGATCATTTGCGGTCCTGGGATCATTTGCGGTCCTGAGATCATTTGCGGTCCTGGGTTCATCATTTGCGGTCCGAGATCATTTGCGGTCCTGGGATCATTTGCGGTCCTGGGATCATTTACGGTCCTTAGTTTCATACGCTGCGGAACAAGCAAAATTTCTAATTATTTCTCTTGTTTAGATGAAACGACTACAAAACGAGCTGGAATCAAGAAGAAAACAGTACGACACAGAAATAGAGGACATTACCAGACATCGCGAAGAACAAAAGTAGGCTGGAGCTTAATGACAATCTAAAGTTAGGAATTGTTCAAATTGACGTGGTATATTAAATTCTCTTTTGTTTTCAATCGAAGACGCAAATTTGAAGAAGAACTCGAAGAGTTTCAAAACGAGAAAAAGTTGGAAGAACGTAGGCAGCGTTACTATGAACACGAGGTATAGATGTTGTCATGATGATATGATATGATACTGATTTATATAGCGCAAAGGCAAAAGACAGTCACGCGGCTTACAATCCTGAGAGAGGTTTGTGATTTCACGTGGGATGGGTACCTTCGTGTTGCCATGGTGAATGCTGACGAGAGATTATCCTTACTCTCAATCGTCTCTCGGTCAACGTCAGCGCACTACGTTGAGCGAGAAACGTACCTGTGGAACGTGAAACCTTGGGTACTCCTAACTTGCGTCTAAGGCTTACTAGTTCTTTTTCTTCCGTTTTCTCTCAGGTTGGTATCACTGAGAAAGAGCAAGAATTAGATCGACGAAAAACACAAGCTGTAGAGCAGGAACGCGAGGTATCTAATCTTTCTTTATTTGTTTGTCTATATTTTCCTCTTTTTTCCTTCTCTCGCCCTCATCTCTTCCGACTCAGGTATTTATTGCGCATGCTCTGTGTATTGAACCCATCCCACATGGATTGTTGTACCAGTAATTACAGTGTAAATATTATTCTGACAGATTCGAGAATATGAAGAATACCTAAATCGACGACAGGTTATGTGCAACAGTAAAGAAAAAGACCTCAGCGACTTACAAAATGTAAGTGCATCTTCTATTAAATAGTCCCCTTCACAGTTCCCTGCACCATCTTGAAAGGTAGCCGTGCCTTTGCATCGAAGCGAGACCAACGGTGACCTTGCAATGATAGAGACATGTGAACAATATTGTCCAAGGTGTTAAAAATGGTCTCTATCATTGCAAGGTCACCGTTGGTCTCGCTTCGATGCAAAAGGCACGGCTACCTTTCAAGATGGTGCAGGGAGAACGATACAGTAACATAATAGATTCGTTCTATTGTTTGGTCGGCCAAGGGCGGTTTGGGTTATGGAAACAAGCCTTTACCCTGTAAAGGGGACTATTCTTTATATTAATACCAGCTCGTTTTTGTGTAGTGAGAAAGGCTTACATCCTATCCCAAGGGCTTACGTACGCTAAGCCAATCTATTAGCCTTCTTTATATCTTTATATCTTGCTCATCTCTTCTCTTCTCACTTTATTCATTTTGTCTTCAGGAGCTTGAAACCCTGTCAAGTGAGCTTGAAGTCAACAAAGAACGACTTCTCAACAAAAGTAGAGGATATCAAAGACAATTAGAGAGTATTGATTCCCTGACTGAAGGTCTACCACAATTAACTGATAGCAAAACAAGGTATGATCATGCATATACAGAATTTGGCTCTCTTGGGAGAAGAAGGGCAGAAAGAACACAAGGAAGAGCTCTTTCATATCCCCTTCCTTCCCTACGCAGAGTAAGCTATGAATGGACTGAGTTTGTTTAGCTGCCTGCTCTTTTACTTCGTAGTTAGAGAAAAAGTTGTGTACTGAGAAAAACATAGAATTGTATGAAGAATAAAGCAGAGAGTTGAACGAGTTCCTTGAGTTACTTATTGTTATTCACTCGTTCGTTTTTACAGACGTTGTAGCCGAGTGAGTAGTGCTACCAGTCGTAGTGTGGACCTAAGAATAGATGAGATCAAACTACAGAACAAGCAGTTACTAGAGGAATTGTATTCATTGAAGAAAGTATTACAAAGTAAAGATGAGGATATCGACGACGTCACTAAAACGGTGAGCATTGATTGTTATCTCAGTACAAACAGTATATCATATTTATAGTCATCTTTATCGACGTTTCATCCGAGCCACTCTCGAGTATGCACGGGTATCGCCATCATCATTATCGTCACCACCCATAGTCGTCATCATCAAGACTATCATCATTACCACATCTATCTCTGTCATCGTCATCATCACCATGACCACAAACCCTTCCACCATGACTGACTAGCATTATCGTCACCACCATACACTATGGCTCTCATCTAAAGACGGGGGCCTATGGCGGAGTAATATTGCAGACTTATGCTCCCCCATCATCACCATCAGCATTCATCGTCATCATTACCATCACCATCAGCATTCATCGTCATCATTACCATCACCATCAGCATTCATCGTCATCATCACCATCGACCAGCATTCATCATCACCATCAGCATTCATCGTCATCATTACCATCACCATCAGCATTCATCGTCATCATTACCATCAGCATTCATCACCAGAATTGTTGTCATCATCACCACAAACATAACATCAGTTTTGCCAGCATGCAACCGACCATCCAACCCTTATCATTGTCACTCTTTATCTCAAAACCTGTTTAACCTGTTCTCTTTGCAGATGAATGTTTTGGGTTCAGAAAACAAGCGTCTTCTCCAGAAAGTGAAAAACTTAGAATCGCAGTTAGAACTAGCAAGAAAGAGCGTTGAGTTTCGCTCGGACACGCCCTCAACACCAGTCGAAGATATCCTTCGAAAAGCAGCGTCAGACATGCGCAACTCCCGCCTCAGTCGAGTTTCTCGCGTCCACTTGGAACCTTTAAACCTTTCAGCTTCGCATTCTCGACTTTCTCGGACGAACTCGGGCGACTCCCAGCATTCCAAGGGAAAGTCGTCAAGCAGCAGCGAGTCTGGTAAGAGCGGTAGAACTTCAGGTCCTTTCTCTTCTAAAGGAGGATCGAAAAGCTCTGACGAGAAACAGCACACGCTTAAGACTGGGCTAGAAAAGACGACTAGTTCCCTTTGTGTTGTGATGTAGTGAATATAGCTAATTGCATAATCATTGTCGGGTTGAAAATCATAAATCATAGAAGCTGAGACCGCAAGGATGGATGGGAAATCAGTTCATGACCTGCATTACATAAATATATATTCAATGTTCTCGTAGTTTTGAAGGTATATGAGCTATTTAACTAAGATCCTACAAGTTTGGATAAAAAGGTCAATCATTTAACGGTGTTATTTGAGAGTTTTGATTTCCCAGAATTCCTTTTGGTCATAGCTTTCATGATTTTCAACCCGACAACGATTATGCAATTAGCTATATTCCATCATCAGTAGCATCAGTGGACATGAGCAAATCTATCGTCGATTTATCTTGACTATATTTCATTCTGTAAATACATTTATTATTATTTAACTTGGTTATAAATTTATAGAAAACCAAACCAAAGAATTTAGCATTCACCAAGACGATTGATTCATCAGCCAATTAGAAAACAGCTGGACTGTGATTGGTTTATCTGACTTTTGACGTCAGATTGCTCGCATCGAAATTTTTTAATAGTATTTTGACTATAAAGTTTATACTCGTAGAACATTTTAGATCCATCCATCCATCCATCTCTGTCTATCTATATCTGTATTTTTTTCATTTCCTATGGTTGCGCTTATGCTTGCGTCAGCCCGTTTTTACACGACACAAAACCTAAAGGATCAAACACACACTAGCAAAAGGCCTTAGCTTTTGTGTGTAGTCGCTTAATAATAATAATGGATGAATGTACAAGAACTTGAAATGGTATTGCAGATAACAGAGACGACTGTTCGTCAAAGAGCCCGGTGAACAGGCAAGCACAGGTATTCATGCGTTCATTCCGCGGGACTCTACTCTCATTTTACAATCTGTCTACCCATGGCGCCATATACCTGACCATTGCAGACCAATGACTCTCTGTCTGATGATACAATCATAAGTCTGTCAAAACGCTCTCATGGGCTACGTAATCTGTATGAATTATTTAAATCGTGAAGTATTCTACAAAACATTATTTATAGTACTTGCACCAAAGATATTGTTATATTTTTATATTAAATGTACAAAATTTAGAAAACCAGTCTACGATAATTATGGGAAGGCCACTCACCCACTCAACCACTAGTCTCCCTCGCAGCCGTGTTTACGACACTAAACCTAATCCACCCTAATCCAGGTGTATGTACCCACACCTCAACTCGCGCGCCTTTTAATACATTTCTTCTTATATTTCGCATTTTTGAACAGATGATTTCCGTATCCTTGCTCACTATCTCGTATAACATTGAACATATATACCTTATAGTGTGTCAATACCCCGACCATTACTTGACCTACAAATACGCACTTGTCCACAGACGAAACTACAATAATAATAATATATATTATATAGCGCATTACACATTCGTTCCAATGCGCTTTACAACCGATTGAGGACTTTTCGGGCTGCATATGAAGGCAGCCGAGCAGCTTACAATCATGAGGAGTTAGTACGTTCGTATGTTACTACAAGGTCTAGTTACCTTTGCAGGGTTTTCAGTGTCAATCCTCCACTCAACTGCTAATAACTTCAACAAATCGCACATTTCTACCAGAAAATCTACGAAAAAATAAAGAAGGAAAAATGGTTAATTGGGCCATTTTCGCGCACTTTGCATGAGCGATAGTCCTTTGAAAATCGTCATTTTTACCATTTTTGCGCACTTTGCATGGGCGATAGTCCTTTGAAAATCGTCATTTTGGGCCATTTTTGATCATTTTGCATTGGACTAAAATCCATCAAAAATCGTCATTTTGGGCCATTTTGCATGGGCTATAGATAGAGTCTTTCATACGAATGTTCGTGAGCCCAAATCTCGAGATCAACTCCTGCGGTAAAGAACATTTCGTTTGATCAGAATTATCATAAGTAACTAAGCCTTAGGGAATGTTGGTAACACAATGAAAGACATGCGTCTTTTTACAAGATCTGTAGACACAACAAGTTCATTAGGATCTTTGTAATGTGACAATAAACACTCATTAGTTGCGCTTTCCCTCAGGACTTCAGGCATCGAATTTGCACAACAATGACCATTGTTCAGATAGACTAGCTAAACTTGTCGTCCAAATCAGTAAGCGGGCTCAATAGCTTAGTAGGGACAGTTCTTGATGGCTTAGGATCCGACTGCTCCCTCCCTCTTTGAATGCTAAGTTGATTGATGTACTGCTCGATAGCGCGGATGGAGCCGAAATCTTCATCCTATACGTAACATACGGTGACTCAGCATTAATGTCTGGGTGTATGGTCGTTTTTTGAAGAATTTCCCGGCATGCTTTTCTCATTTCAAACTTTGGGTCGCGAGTTCGACTCCCAGTCATGACACTTAATTTTTTTTTCCTTTTTTTTTCCCTTTAAATCTAATAACATTGTTTTATAGATAATTTCCTATTGAAAGGTATTATTTAAGCTGGTAAAATAATAATAATAATTCATTTACATATTTCTATAACTGTTCGAGTTAGGTATATCCGTGTTGCCATGGTGACATACATACCATGTTTGTAGAACACTTCCTCCAATGGGAAAAGCTTTAATGACGTGATACCAGTTCGTATCTACACGTGACAAGGGAAATTATTGTTATATTTATTATACAAAACATTGTCTGAAAATTTCGTGTTGGACCATTTTTGAGTATTTTGCATGGGCTATATAGTCCATCAAATATCGTCATTTTGGGCCATTTTTGAGCATATTTTGCATGGGCTATTGTCCATCAAGTATCGTCATTTTGGGCCATTTTTGAGTATTTTGCATGGGCTATATTGGGCCATTTTTGATCACTTTGCATGGGCTATATAGTCCATCAAATATCGTCATTTTGGGCCATTTTTGATCATTTTGCATGGGCTATAGTCCATCAAATATCGTCATTTTGGGCCATTTTTGAGTATTTTGCATGGGCTATATTGGGCCATTTTTGATCACTTTGCATGGGCTATATAGTCCATCAAATATCGTCATTTTGGGCCATTTTTGAGCATATTTTGCATGGGCTATTGTCCATCAAGTATCGTCATTTTGGGCCATTTTTGAGTATTTTGCATGGCTATAGGGCTATATTTGGGCCATTTTTGATCACTTTGCATGGGCTATATTGGGCCATTTTTGATCACTTTGCATGGGCTATATAGTCCATCAAATATCGTCATTTTGGGCCATTTTTGATCACTTTGCATGGGCTATAGTCCATCAAATATCGTCATTTTGGGCATTTTTTTTGAGCATTTTGCGTGTGCTATAGGCTATATTTTGGGCCATTTTTGATCATTTTGCATGGGCAAATATAGTCCATCAAATATCGTCATTTTGGGCATTTTTTTTTTGAGCATATTTTTGCATGGGCTATAGTCCATCAAATATCGTCATTTTGGGCCATTTTTGATCATTTTGCATGGGCTATATTGGGCCATTTTTGATCACTTTGCATGGGCTATATAGTCCATCAAATATCATCATTTTGGGCCATTTTGGGCCATTTTTAGTAATTGCATAGTCCATCAAATATCGCATGGGTCCCATTTTTATCATTTTACATGGCCTTTGATCACTTTGCATGGGTCCATTTTTATATAGTCCATCAAATATCAAATATCGTCATTTTGGGCCAGTCCATCAAATTTTTGTTCATTTTTGATCATTTGCATGGGCTAGTATATAGTCATGTTCCATCAAATATCATCAAATATCGTCATTTTGGACCATTTTTCAGTTTTGCATTTTTGAGTATTTTGCATAGGCTACGTGGCCCCATTTTTGATCACTAAAGCATGGGATCAGAATTATCATAATATAGTGTTGGTAACATCAAATGCGTCTTTTTGGGACATTTTTGAGCATAATTTGCATGGGCTATTGTCCATCAGGATCGTCATTGCTGGGCCCTTTGAATGTATTTTTGCATGGGCTATATGGCCATTTTTGATCAGCGCGGATGGAGCTATAAAGGGCCATTTTTGATCACTTTGCATGGGCTATATACTCCATCAAATATCGTCATTATGGGCGTTTTTTTGATCACTTTGCATGGGCTATATAGTCCATCAAATATGGGTCATTTTGGGCCATTTTTGAGTCATGACACATAGGCTATTTTTTTTTTTTTTTTTTTTCCTTTAAATAATAAACATAACATTTTATAGATTATCCCATTGAAAGGTGTATTTCTCGGTAAAATATCGTCATTTTTTATTATTATAACTTTTGAGCTGGTAAAATTTGCCATGGGAATACATATCATTTTCAAATATCGTCATGCTTTTTTCGAGACATTATTGAGTATTTTGACATAGGCTATATGGTACATCACCATTTTGCCATGTTTAGCAACACTCTCATCCGTATGGGAAAAGTTACAGCTATAGTCCATAATGTGATCATTTTGGGTTTTTTATCTACATTTTACATGGCCTATAGTCCATCAAATATCGTCATTTTGGTCCATTTTTGATCATTTTACATGGCCTATAGTCCATCAAATATCGTCATTTTGGTCCATTTTTGTTGGGACATTTTGGACTATATTGGGCATTTTTGATCACTTTGTCTATATAGTCCATCAAATATCGTCATTTTGGGCCATTTTTGAGTATTTTGCATGGTCCATCAAATATCGTCATTTTGGGCCATTTTTGAGCATTTTGCATGGCTATAGTCCATCAAATATCGTCATTTTGGTCCATTTTTGATCATTTTACATGGCCTATAGTCCATCAAATATCGTCATTTTGGTCCATTTTTGATCATTTTACATGGCCTATAGTCCATCAAATATCGTCATTTTGGTCCATTTTTGATCATTTTACATGGCCTATATATAGTCCATCAAATATCGTCATTTTGGGCCATTTTTGATCATTTTACATGGGCTATAGTCCATCAAATATCGTCATTTTGGTCCATTTTTGATCATTTTGCATGGACTATATTGGGCCATTTTTGATCACTTTGCATGGGCTATATAGTCCATCAAATATCGTCATTTTGGGCCATTTTCGAGTATTTTGCATGGGCTATAGTCCATCAAATACCGTCATTTTGGGCCATTTTTGAGCATTTTGCGTGTGCTATAGTCCATCAAATATCGTCATTTTGGGCCATTTTTGATCATTTTACATGGCCTAGTCCATCAAAATCATCGTCATCCATCAAATATGGCGGCCAATTTTGATAACCATTTTTACATTTTACATCGGGCTATAGTCCATCAAATATCGTCATTTTGGACCATTTTTATTTGATCAGTTTTGCATGGGCTATAGTCTTTCATACGAATGTACGTGAGCCCAAATCTCGAGATCAACTCCTGCGGTAAAGAACATTTCGTTTGATCAGAATTATCATAAGTAACTAAGCCTTAGGGAATGTTGGTAACACAATGAAAGACATGCGTCTTTTTACAAGATCTGTAGACACAACAAGTTCATTAGGATCTTTGTAATGTGACAATAAACACTCATTAGTTGCGCTTTCCCTCAGGACTTCAGGCATCGAATTTGCACAACAATGACCATTGTTCAGATAGACTAGCTAAACTTGTCGTCCAAATCAGTAAGCGGGCTCAATAGCTTAGTAGGGACAGTTCTTGATGGCTTAGGATCCGACTGCTCCCTCCCTCTTTGAATGCTAAGTTGATTGATGTACTGCTCGATAGCGCGGATGGAGCCGAAATCTTCATCCTATACGTAACATACGGTGACTCAGCATTAATGTCTGGGTGTATGGTCGTTTTTTGAAGAATTTCCCGGCATGCTTTTCTCATTTCAAACTTTGGGTCGCGAGTTCGACTCCCAGTCATGAGTTAAATTTTTTTTTTTTTTTTTTTTTCCCTTTAAATCTAATAACATTGTTTTATAGATAACTTCTTATTGAAAGGTATTATTATTATTATTTAAGCTGGTAAAATGATAATAATAATTCATTTACATATTTCTATAACTGTTCGAGTTAGGTATATCCGTGTTGCCATGGTGACATACATACCATGTTTGTAGAACACTTCCTCCAATGGAAAAAGTTTAATAATGTGATACCAGTTCGTATCTACACGTGACAAGGGAAATTTGTTATATTTATTATTTATACAAAACATTGTCTGAACATTACTTGTCCCAGAAAAAATTTTGCATGGTCACCGTATTTTACATTTAGGATTTTGATTTCAGTCCATCAAATATCGCATTTTGGGCCATTACACAAGCATTTTGTAGTCCAATAGTCCATCAAACATCGTCATTTTGGTCCATTTTTGACTGCCATTTTACCACATCAACATGGCCTATAGTCCATCAAATATCGTTCGAGGGTCCATTTTTGAGTCTATTTACATGGCCTATAGTCCATCAAATATCGTCATTTTGGTCCATTTTTGAGCATTTTACATGGCCTATAGTCCATCAAATATCGGGGATCGACTCATTTTTGGCACAATTATTTTTTTCCTGATCATTTTTTTTTTTCTATAGTCCATTTCTTTTATCGTCCGCTGATTCATTTTTTCCGATTTCCAAAAATATTATCACAGAAGTTCATTTGAGTTGCGATTTGACCCTATGAAAATATAGTCCATCAAATATTAGTCATTTTGGTCCATTTTTGGTTTTTTTGGTCTGAAATCATATAGTCCATACAAAATTGCACGACCGCATAGCGGGAGTGCAATTTTTTATCACGACATATGATTTCAGATCAAAATGCATCGTCATTTTCAATTCCCTTTTTAATCATTTTGCATTTTGAAATCTTTTCAAATACACTCGTCATATTTGGTGGTAATTTTTGATCATTTTACATAATTTTGATGCCTAAAAAATATCTTTCATTTTGGTCCATTTTTGAGCACTTTTTTTGAAGAATCATATTGAATCAAATAAAATTAGAGTTTCTGTGCCAAAAAAAAAAATTTTAAAAAAATTGGTGCAATTAATAGTCCATCCAAAATATCGTCAATTTTAATCCATTTTTTTGACCATTTTTAGCCAATCAGATTGCAGGATTTATAGTGATTTTGGTCCAAATGAATATGCATTAATGAGTCCATCGCACCATTTTTAGTCCATTTTTGATCATTTTACAGGATTTACTAGTGATTTCAAAAAATATGTCATTTGGGCAATAGTCCATCACCGAATCGAAATAAGAAAGTTTTAACCATTGTTCTTTTGACCAACCTCGTGTTCACGTGGAAACACAAAGGGGAAGTTTGGGAGAACTCGAGAGCAGAGAGTGAAAACCGAGATTCAAAGGTCGATCGCCAGGGTTTTCACCTGCTCGAGAGTCCATTACAAACTTTCCCGAGGTTTGCATATTTTTGTGCAAACACGGAAAAACGTTTTTTATTTCTTTTATAAAATAACTACAAGGTTATTTAGGAAAATTATATTTATTTTACGCAAGTTTTCAGTGATGACCTGTGCGATTACTCCTCACAGGCGTCAGCAAATCGCGTGATATCCAATGAAACAGCACTAAAGTAATCGATGGTGGTAGACAAAGCAACTCACAAATTTGATTAGAAAACTAAATAAATCCTTCATTTTCTGCACTTCTTACACTGATAAGTCTATCACTGGTCTTAAAAAGAAACACAGTGAGAAAGTCCGATTTACTGACAATGAATCGCAATGTTATCAAATGACGCCAAAAAACAATCTGAAATAGTTGATGAATGGAGAAGCGGGGAGTATATGTAGCCGAAGTCAAGTAGCCGAAATGCAGTCTCAGTTTGTCGTATTTTCTATGATTCCTCGCTTTGTTCGACTAGAATAAGTCAAAGATGGACGTTCCTGAGACACCACAAGCTATTGTTTTCTCTTCAACACTTTTCTTGCTGGAGAAAGAGGTAAAACTTTGCTGTACAGTTGGACATTTTTCACACACGGCTGTAAGGCCGTACTTATTGCAAGCTAAAATTTGTTGTTTGTAGCTACAAAAAACGCATCGTTTAGTGGAAATGGTATCGTTTATTAGCTCTACATTTCAACAAACGACTGAGTATGTGTTTGAGAATCCTGAGCAGTTAAGATATTAATTTTTTCTTCGATATTGTACACAATTAAATTCCAACCATTTGTCGTCGCTTCTTGAAGCACAGGCAGCCCAAGCAATGGACTTCACTGGAAATTCTGGAGGGAGATTCTGGAGTTTATTACGAGTGATTACAATTGGAAGCCTGTTATTTTTATTTCACATCAAACTTTCTATTAAAACTTATCTGAGTTGTTTATTGTGTCTTACTTTATCATCCTGTAAAGTTTCAGCTCGATCCGAGGCCTATTTACGAAGTTTTTCAATATCTGCTCCTCTCCACATGAATATATTCTTGTGGAGAGGAGCAGATATTGAAAAACTTCGTAAATAGGCCTCGGATCGAGCTGATACTTTACAGGATGATAAAGTAAGACACAATAAACAACTCAGATAAGTTTTAATAGAATTTATTGAAATAAAAATGTTCTTCATAAAAGGCCTCCAGAGTGTCCTCAGAAGTCCATTGCTTGGGCTGCCTGTGCTTGAAGTTGAAGCGTAAGCGTATTGAAATTTTTGTTGACAAAACTTGAAGTTTCTCAGTTTGAAAACAGCAACAACATAACTGGACAACACTTAAACTAGAGATAACAAGAAAGAAATATGATTCCCGTCGTTGTTGTATAGGACGAAAAATGTATTTAGTAAATAAAATGATTTTTGACAACAAACAAATGTCGTTCAAATTCACTGAATCGCTCTTTGACATGTTGATCTTGGCCGAAAACCGTGTTTGCATAGCCTCATGAAACACGGCTAATCAGCCAATCAGAGCGCGCGTTATATAAAAGTTATTTTATAAAGTTCGATGAAACTTATCTGATTAAAAATAAATTGAGTATTTACCTTGCTTAATTATCCGGTAAAACTATGGATCTGTTTGTCTGTCCGTCCGATCAGTCCCCAATCTCTAGCGGCCAGATCAGTTCGATCAGTCCCAATTTAATTGCTGATCAAGTTCTCGTCGAGGATTTGCTGATTTAAACGTTGAGTTTGCAGCGACTTTATTTATTGGGTGATGTTGGATACTACATTCTTTTGACTGGATAATAATAATGTCAGAACATGTTTTTTCTTTGGATACAAAAATAATGACAGAAGTAGCCAAGCTCTATATCCCACGCACAATGCCCAAAAATTGACGATTGGACTACAGCTATTTCAAAAAAGGTTGGTGAAGGTTTTGTTGCATCTTGCATACCAAGCCCGAAATGCACTATGGGCGATGTGAATGGAGTCAGCGAAAGGTCACAACAATATGGACTCTGGGAATTTTCCCAAACTTTATCTTCGCAATATGAAGCCGGCATATTTTCTTCTGTATGTGCATGCAGACATTGTTTACATATGATCCACAATACATTTCGGGCTTGGTATGCAACATGCAAGATGCAACAAAACTGGCACCAACCATTCTTGAAATAGCTGTATATATAGTGTGGTCCATGGAACATGATAAAAAATGCTCCAAAATGATGATTTTCGATGGACATATACAGTCATTCCCAAAAAGGTTGTCCAGATGAAAAGACTACAATACTACAATAAAGTCACGTGATTCATTATGTTTTCAATTTCTGCGCGCGGAACTGCGAGTTGATACCAGCGGCATTACACTACATACACAATGCCGTGTACTTTTGCGTCTCAAATTGAAAGTCCACGCAAGGAAATTGAAAACATAATGAATCACGTGACTTTATTGTATTATTGTAGTCTTTTCATCTGGACAACCTTTTTGAGAATGACTGTATAACCGATGCAAAATGGAAACACATGGGGCAAAATGACGCATTTCACGATTTGGCACAATCTTTTATTCTCAAATGATATGTCAGCGCACATAGCGTGCGTTATATGGGCAGTTGATATGTAAAAACTAAACAAAGAGTCAACGAGTTATTATCAACATAAATACATTACCTTCAAAATAGAAATGTTACAAAACTGTGTCAGCGGACACTGCATGAATGGTATGCGCTATGCAACCTCGTTACCAGGCTCTTTCGTCCCATGGTAACGAGGTTGTCCGCAATGTACAAAGAAGTGCTCATTTCGTAGCACGTCGTGTAGAAATCACGGCTCCAGGCCAATTATTCAGCTGTATATACGCAACCAACACTGTCAGTACCTCCCCCTCCCTACATTTAAATGAATTGTTGCTAGGATATTAATGATTGACAGTGTTGCTTGGTAACCGCTGAAGCTATATACTGCATAATATTTCATTGAATTGCAAAGTATTATAATACATTGTATTTTTATGGAATCTGCGGTTGCAAAGTAAACAACTGGTTGCTAAGAAACAACTGGTTGCTAAGTAACAACTGGTTGCTAAGTAACAACTGGTTGCTAGGTAACAACTGGTTGCTAGGTAACAACTGGTTGCTAGGTAACAACTGGTTGCTAAGGTTCGTTTTTCTTGGATGCTAATTGATTTGGAGGTGTTAATTTGTCGAGTTCTACGCGTAGCTGTGCTGTATGCTGTCGTAGAGAGTGGAGATGATGTAAAGCTGCACGTCCTCCAGAGTTGCGTAATGTCAGCGCTTCAATCTCACGTATCCATGTCTCACACTGCTGCAAAATCTCATCCTTCTTCAGGTAGAAATGGCTGTCCATAACCTACAATTGAACAACGAAAAAAGTTGAAGTACCCCGACCACATGACATATGTGCACCTCTCCCTCCGTCCCGTGTCCCCCTCCTCTAGTCCTTGTTCATCTCCATCAATGCCCCCTACTCCTAGACCTTCGTCTACTGATCCTCTCCTTGATGTGTTTACCATGTCCAGCCTAGACCCATCCCTGACCACCTCCCACTACTCCTAGGCCTTCGTCTACTGATCCTCTCCTTGATGTGTTTACCATGTCCAGCCTAGACCCATCCCTGACCACCTCCCACTACTCCTAGACCTTCGTCTACTGATCCTCTCCTTGATGTGTTTACCATGTCCAGCCTAGACCCATCCCTGACCACCTCCCACTACTCCTAGACCTTCGTCTACTGATCCTCTCCTTGATGTGTTTACCATGTCCAGCCTAGACCCATCCCTGACCACCTCCCACTACTCCTAGACCTTCGTCTACTGAATCCTCTCCTTGATGTGTTTACCATGTCCAGCCTAGACCCATCCCTGACCACCTCCCACTACTCCTAGACCTTCGTCTACTGATCCTCTCCTTGATGTGTTTACCATGTCCAGCCTAGACCCATCCCTGACCACCTTCCACTACTCCTAGACCTTCGTCTACTGATCCTCTCCTTGATGTGTTTACCATGTCCAGCCTAGACCCATCCCTGACCACCTCCCACTACTCCTAGACCTTCGTCTACTGATCCTCTCCTATGTCCAGCCTAGACCCATCCCTGGTCACCTTCCACTACTCCTAGACCTTCGTCTACTGATCCTCTCCTTGATGTGTTTACAATGTCCAGCCTAGACCCATCCCTGGTCACCTTCCACTACTCCTAGACCTTCGTCTACTGATCCTCTCCTTGATGTGTTTACAATGTCCAGCCTAGACCCATCCCTGGTCACCTTCCACTACTCCTAGACCTTCGTCTACTGATCCTCTCCTTGATGTGTTTACCATGTCCAGCCTAGACCCATCCCTGACCACCTTCCACTACTCCTAGACCTTCGTCTACTGATCCTCTCCTTGATGTGTTTACCCTGTCCAGCCTAGACCCATCCCTGGCCACCTTCCACTACTCCTAGACCTTATAATAATTGTTATTATTATTATAAGGTCTAGGAGTAGTGGAAGGTGGTCAGGGATGGGTCTAGGCTGGACAGGGTAAACACACCTTCGTCTACTGATCCTCTCCTTGATGTGTTTACCGTGTCCAGCCTAGACCCATCCCTGACTACCTTCCACTACTCCTAGACCTTCGTCTACTGATCCTCTCCTTGCTTTGTTTACCCTGTCCAGCCTAGACCCATCCCTGACCACCTTCCACCTACAATACACAAGTACCACGTTACATAAATCAAAATTGACCTCTTTAAAGCACTTGCAAGGTTTTCTCAGCTGTTCCAACATGCCCCACTTAACAGTAGCTTGACGAATATTGGCGTTGTATTCCTGCGAGTTTTGTTTTCCTGCGGGAGTGCCTCGGGACCGCTCGTACCCAGGCTCATTGAAATACGGCTCGGCCACTAGAATGAGAGATTGCGTGGAGACTAGAACCTGTAGAAAGCTGGATGTTTGTGGGTTCCATTTCTCCTCGGGACGTCCGTGCCAAGTGTTCAGGATACTTAGACAAACCTTTAACAAGAAATAAATGAATGAATGAATGGGAAAATAAAAGAAAGAATGAATGAAAAGAGAAGCCAGTTTCATGTTGGCTGCAAAGAGAAAGCATTGTAGAAATCACGTGATACCGTGCGAACGCAAAACAAACCAAGGACCATCATGATAATAGTTTTACAGATGAGAATCCTTAGCTTGCTAACATTGTATTGTCCTGACGATAACTGCGCAAACACGCATGGAACGCTGCCGTATTCCCAGTTCGTTGCGTTGCTAATGATGGATACCTACCTTGCCATCGTTGTATAGGTTCGGGTTAAATCGAATGGTGTGATGTCCAGTAGTTTCAAAGTTGATCTGCATTGGCGCGTTGGGATAGTTATGAGGGAAGTACACGTCAAACTCAAAGCAGCCATTGGCGTATGGTGTCTCTGCTGGACCAGTTATCAGCACCTAGTAACACAGGTAAGACATGTCATGGAGTAACACAGGCATAAAAATGGCGTCCCCTAAAACAGCCCCACAATTCCTCACGCAACGTACTAGTTACCAGTTTTCCGCGCCATACCGTACCTTCATGATGTCCAGACGTGTCTCATCACATCTTACAAACACACTAGAACTACTGGACAGCGGTAATGACGTGGAGAGTGACGTTATTTCCTGTGCCAGACGTCTTGCACGTGCAGGACTTCCCATCTCTCCATTGGACGTCGCTGAGCGTAACGTTGAAGCGAAGTGATAGCTTATCGTGAACTCAAGTCTGTCATTATCCTCCTCACTCACAATCTCGTACATATCTAAGAGAGAATACAATTGTTACAATCTCGTACATATCTAAGAGAGAATACAATTGTTACAATCTCGTACATATCTAAGAGAGAATACAATTGTTACAATCTCGTACATATCTAGGAGAGAATATAATCGACCAAACGTCTGCCATGTTTTATCGAAAACAAGTTTGGCCGTTTGACTGCTTGTAGCGTGCTGAACAGGCGTTCTTAGCGGGGAAGCTGAGGGCCGGGAGAATTGGGGCCGAGGAGGGGTGGGGGCCCAGGCCCTCGGCTTTTCCGGCCCCTGCTAAGAACGCCTGTTCAACAAGCTAGACTGCTTGCTTCTCAAAACACTTACCAAACTGCAGCGGTTTAATAATGACAAGGTATTTCTCTTCGTTACTAAGTTCAACATTCTTCAGCAGACAAGTTTGATCACTTCCCTGTCCGTCAGCGTCTCCTTTACTCGCCTCAGCATCATGTAGGCGACTTAACATGTCGTGTACTAGTGTAGCCGTTGCTTGGATATCAGGGATAAGTAGTGCAAGTCCTTCGGCATCAGACTCTTTGGTATCTTGATCTCCCTCTGGTTCGTCTTGTGGTGGTGTGGGTGGTGGTGGTTTGATTGGTTGGAGTTTCTTGTCTCGTTTACTTCTCCTGGTGGCCTGAGATGTCGACCTAACAAACAAATAGGTAGGCATGTAAACACTGTTTAATCTCATCACCACTAGAAGAGCTTGGAGGTAGGAAGGAGCCTTATAGGGTGGGGATGCAAAGACAAGTTTAACTATGCCTAAATTGCATTGCGGTGTCGGCCTTCCCTCTAGGTTTTACATAGTCATTGAGGGGTAATAAGAGTGAAGGGAAGGGAAGGGAAGGGAAGGGAAGGGAAGGGAAGGGAAGGGGAGGGGAGGGGGGGGGGGGAGGGGAGGGGGGAGGGAGCAGGGAGCAGGGAGCAGGGAGCAGGGAGCAGGGAGCAGGGAGCAGGGAGCAGGGAGCAGGGAGCAGGGAGCAGGGAGCAGGGAGCAGGGAGCAGGGAGCAGGGAGTAGTGAGTAGCGTTCTCACCTTAACGTCTTGGAGTACGTATCTACACACTTCTTCATCTTGTCGATCAAAGCTGCTAGACTAGTAGAGGCGCCATTACTCGTGTCACCATTGTCATCAGGAGTAAGTAGATGGACAAGACTAGGACACGTTGCTAAGGCACGCATTACCTCCAGTACAGCCTGGTATAAGGGCACGTGACGAGCCATGTCTAGAACTAAAGGTAACCATAACAACGAACTTAATAAATAAATAGCCAAGAGGATCCACTGTTACCATGACAACAAGGTAACTATGACGACATAGATCGTAGATCTTGTAAAGAACGTACACGGAAATCATCAGTTACTATGGTGATCAGAACCTTAATCACCTTGTTACTATGACAGCACTAGTAACTATAGCAACAGACTATAAAACAATATACGTCATTTCCGGTCTCGTGAGGAATTTTCATCAGCTGAAATTGCACCTTTTCAATATAATACTCTCTGCTTGATAGCACATGGGGGGGGGGGGGGGGGGGCAGTTCTGCCCCTCAGTCGAAGGTAAATAATGAGATTCAAGGACTTTTAAGAGCTGACTGATAGCAAGCAATACCTGAATCATTCCTGAGGTATGACGATAAAGTAGGTACAAGACACGAACGCGCTAGTAGCTCCATCATTGCTAATGGTATCTTGTCAGAGTTCGTATATTCGGGGCTGTATTCGGGACAAGTAAGATCTTCCAGCTTTTGCACACCAGACGGACGAATGTAACCTGCTAGAACCTGCAACAAGCAAGAATGGATAATGTGAGCCTTGAAGCAACAGGCAACACTGGAAATAACACTGATTGACGCCGCAGTCAGTTTGTTACCTGTAGCATACACGTGGAATGTGCTTCTTCTGCACGCTGTTTTTTCATGGCGTTTTCGATATCCCAGTCAGAGGAGGTGGAACCTGTACCAAACCCAGTGCCTTTAGCCCAGTATTGTTTCTCACTGTTGTTGGCTTGGTCGGAACCACGTAATAAACTGGAATAATTAGCACGAAATGTCGATTTGTTGTAAAACGATGATAGTATACATAATACAACCACAACAACAACAGCAGCAGAAACAACAGCAGCACAACAACAGCAACAACAACAGCAGCAACAACAACAGCAACAACAGCAGCAACAACAACATCAACAACAACAGCAGCAAAAACAGCAGCAACAGCAACAACACAACAACAGCAGCAACAACAACAGCAACAGCAGCAGCAGCAACAACAGCAGCAGCACAACAACAGCAGCAACAACAACAACAACAACCGCAGCACAACAGCAGCAGCAGCAACAACAACAACAGCAGCACAACAACAGCAACAACAACAGCAGCAACAACAACAACTGCAGCACAACAACAGCAGCAACAACAACAGCAGCAACAACAACAGCAGCACAACAACAGCAGCAACAACAACAGCAGCAGCAAAAAACAGCAGCAACAGCAACACAACAACAACAGCAGCAGCAACAACAACAGCAACAACAACAGTAGCAGCAACACCAACAACAACAGCAGCACAGCAACAGCAGCAACAACAACAACAGCAGCAACAACAACAACAACAACAACAACAGCAGCACAACAGCAGCAGCAACAGCAGCAACAACAACAGCAGCACAACAACAGCAACAATAACAGCAGCACAACAACAGCAGCAACAACAACAACAACAACAGCAGCACAACAACAACAGCATCAACAACAACAGCAGCAACACCACAACAACAGCAACACACAACAACAGCAGCAACAACAACAACAGCAGCAACAACAACAACAGCAGCAGCAACAACAACAACAACAGCAGCAGCAACAACAGCAGCAGCAGCAACAAAAACAACAACAACAGTAGCAGCAAAAACAATACCGACAACAACACCAATTAGAAATGAATTAAGTGACTTACTTTCCAGTAAGTGCGGCAACGGTCTGCAAGGCCAGTCTATCTGTGGGACTGACCACCCGTGGATCATGATGACTCAAGACACCCAGACACATCAAGACGAGTTGAATAGCACCTTGGTCAAGGGACACCTCTCGCAGTGAAACACCATCCTGGTTGGACAGCGGTTTAGAGTGGAAAAGCAGGCGCAGTATTTGGAATGGTAGAGTTGGTAGAGAACCAGCTACTTGGGAAAAAAGAACGTGACCTACCAGAACAGAAAGTAACGATAATGTTGAAGGTATTGCATTGGAGTATTGTGATAGCGAATATGATGATAATGATATCAGTTGGTCATATATGATAGTCATAATGGTTATAGGAATGATAATGATGATTGATGATGAATGATTGATGATGATGATGAATGATTGATGATGATGAATGATGAATGATTGACTATAATAATGATGATTGATGATGATAATGATGATTGATGATAATGATGATGAATGATTGATGATGATAATGATGATTGATGATGATGAATGATTGATGATGATGATGAATGATTGATGATGATTGATGATGATAATGATGATTGATGGTGATGACAATGATTGATGATAACGGCTACATACCTCCATTGCCATCATCTTCAGCTCCAAGCAATAACCTCAATAAACACTGTGCTTTAGGTCTGTCTTGTAACAGTACATCTGAGTACCCTGGAAGACATATAAACAACCCAAACGCTGCGAGTGAATGTCCTGGTATCCTGCTTAGCACAGACGCAGATAACGAGAACAACGGTAATGGGAATGCAAGAGGCAATGCAACGTCGCCGGGATCAACGTTCATCTCTTGAGAAGGCTGGTTCATAACTACAGAACACGACAAGCGAGAGGACAAGATGGCCAGACCATCGAACGAAGCAAACTTGTGCAAGGCGGAGGTGAGTGGAGGAGTCTTTAACAGACTTTCATCACTGACATGAGCTGTTGAGCCACCACAGGTTTTGAGAGACATTTCGATGCAGTTTGTACCAATAGCAAGACCTTTGTCCATCAAGGCATTAGCTAAACTACACAGAGTTACCTTAGTAGGTATCAACACATTACCAAGAACACTGTGATGCCGGCAGACTAGAGAGTTAGGGTTTGGTCGCAAAAAACTACTGTCAAACTTTTGACTGGATATTTTCTTCAGCATTGTACTCGCTCTAGCACGTTTAGACTTCACATTGATTCCCGCAGCGATACTCAAACCCTCCAGAATCTCAGAGTCACCGAGAGCTGTAAGTTCATCAAAATCGCCTGCTTTACTAGTAGCTTTAATGTCATCCTCTGAAGCGCTTCCATCGGTGGCTTTGTTGAGCGATGCATTCGGGAACACGACCTCGTCGAGTTCTTCCACTGTTGAAGCAAGCTTTGCTTTGAACATGAGAACATCGTAGCCAGCACCGAATCGTGGATGCCAGTCACGGTTATGGCAGAACAGCTTGTCCTGCGAAGACGAGATTGGCTTCATCACGGATCCATAATGAATGCACACTTTTATCGTCTCGTCTTGCAAGAGGGCTTCCAGGAGTAGACGTCTAAGGAACCCATCAAGACCAACACCCCTGGTATTAACAGACACATGATCGCTAGACACAGCGAACATCCCACATGGTGTACTCATCACCTCACACAGAAGTTTTGCGAACAAAGTCTGGTTTGCGGGATGACATGCGATGCACTGACAGAAGAAATTGATCACTGCAGACTCTAAGGCGATACGGTGACGTGTCGGTAGAGAAGGTGCTTGCTTGGTCATCCTCACAATGGGACTGAATAGAAGTCCTGAACCAAGTAACAGCATCAAAGGCTTCCAGAAATCACTACCACTTTCGCCAAACCAGGTTTTAATGACAGGCTCTTCTGTACAGGAAGCCATGAAGGAGATGACATCCGAGAGACATTCAATAGAAAGATGCATTCCTCCATCATCAGGATCTGTGCGTCCATGGGATGTGAGGAGGGTATTACATAGACGCAAGGTACTATCATGGAGAAGATTCAACACACCCGAGGCAAGCAGTAAATATGACGTAATAGGAGACTGACTAGCACGTGACAGTGTTGCCATGCAACTACGATTATAAACAAACACAGGATGCGATGGAATGGATTGCTCGTCTTGGGTTCTCGCCTGATCAACAAGACTTTGTGCTTCTGTAAGGTGAAGAAGAAGCTGGAAATACGATGGGCAAACGTGGCACAAAGAACAGATGAGATAATCGATGGCCTGCTTGAGAGGTTCTTGTCTACCAACCAATTGTGACCATTCATAAATGGACCTGAAATACAGCACAATACGTAGATTTAGCAATCCACAATCCATTAATGACAAACTGCATGGTGGTACCTGAATAGTGACACTTTAAACTCATCTTGTACGATCCGTGCGAGGTCAGAGTCAGCTGTGGTCCACAGTACTGCAGCCACTGCCTGGACAAGACCAGTCATGGCATTATCTGTTGATGTAGAGATGTGTGCTTGCGATGACAAGGACGTCAACCACTCGGCGATTATCCTCAACCTATAGAAATGGAATAAAGGTGACATGAGTACACTGGATCAGGTATGAGTCTATCTATCCAACTATCAACCTATAGAAATGTCATAAAGGTGACATGAGTACACTGGATCAGGTATGAGTCTATCTATCCAACTATCAACCAATAGAAATGTCATAAAGGTGACACGAGTACACTGGATCAGGTATGAGTCTATCTATCCAACTATCAACCTATAGAAATGTCATAAAAGTGACATGAGTACACTGGATCAGGTATGAGTCTATCTATCCAACTATCAACCAATAGAAATGTCATAAAGGTGACACGAGTACACTGGATCAGGTATGAGTCTATCTATCCAACTATCAACCAATAGAAATGTCATAAAGGTGACACGAGTACACTGGATCAGGTATGAGTCTATCTATCCAACTATCAACCAATAGAAATGTCATAAAGGTGACATGAGTACACTGGATCAGGTATGAGTCTATCTATCCAACTATCAACCTATAGAAATGTCATAAAAGTGACATGAGCACACTGGATCAGGTATGAGTCAATCTATCCAACTATCAACCAATAGAAATGTCATAAAGGTGACACGAGTACACTGGATCAGGTATGAGTCTATCTATCCAACTATCAACCTATAGAAATGTCATAAAGGTGACATGAGTACAATGGATCAGGTATGAGTCTATCTATCCAACTATCAACCTATAGAAATGTCATAAAGGTGACATGAGTACACTGGATCAGGTATGAGTCTATCTATCCAACTATCAACCAATAGAAATGTCATAAAGGTGACACGAGTACACTGGATCAGGTATGAGTCTATCTATCCAACTATCAACCTATAGAAATGTCATAAAAGTGACATGAGTACACTGGATCAGGTATGAGTCTATCTATCCAACTATCAACCAATAGAAATGTCATAAAGGTGACACGAGTACACTGGATCAGGTATGAGTCTATCTATCCAACTATCAACCAATAGAAATGTCATAAAGGTGACACGAGTACACTGGATCAGGTATGAGTCTATCTATCCAACTATCAACCAATAGAAATGTCATAAAGGTGACATGAGTACACTGGATCAGGTATGAGTCTATCTATCCAACTATCAACCTATAGAAATGTCATAAAAGTGACATGAGCACACTGGATCAGGTATGAGTCAATCTATCCAACTATCAACCAATAGAAATGTCATAAAGGTGACACGAGTACACTGGATCAGGTATGAGTCTATCTATCCAACTATCAACCTATAGAAATGTCATAAAGGTGACATGAGTACACTGGATCAGGTATGAGTCTATCTATCCAACTATCAACCAATAGAAATGTCATAAAGGTGACACGAGTACACTGGATCAGGTATGAGTCTATCTATCCAACTATCAACCAATAGAAATGTCATAAAGGTGACACGAGTACACTGGATCAGGTATGAGTCTATCTATCCAACTATCAACCTATAGAAATGTCATAAAGGTGACATGAGTACACTGGATCAGGTATGAGTCTATCTATCCAACTATCAACCTATAGAAATGTCATAAAAGTGACATGAGCACACTGGATCAGGTATGAGTCAATCTATCCAACTATCAACCTATAGAAATGTCATAAAGGTGACATGAGTACACTGGATCAGGTATGAGTCTATCTATCCAACTATCAACCTATAGAAATGTCATAAAAGTGACATGAGTACACTGGATCAGGTATGAGTCTATCTATCCAACTATCAACCAATAGAAATGTCATAAAGGTGACATGAGTACACTGGATCAGGTATGAGTCTATCTATCCAACTATCAACCTATAGAAATGTCATAAAAGTGACATGAGCACACTGGATCAGGTATGAGTCTATCTATCCAACTATCAACCTATAGAAATGTCATAAAGGTGACATGAGTACACTGGATCAGGTAAGAGTGTAGTATCTATTAACCCACTTCATAAACCCACCTTTGAGTCGCTGCAGCACCGCTAGACTTTGCCAGTTTGAAGATAAGTTGAAGCGATGAAGAGTACACAGATACAGATTGGGATGACTGTACTCGTCCAGGATTGACTAGCAGCTTTTTCAGAAGTATTTGTCCAAGATCGCTGAACTCCAAAGCGAGGGTATGAAGGACATCTTCCTGGCACCCTGAGAACAGCTCACTAGAAATAAAAAAGAGAATACCACTGTTACTGTGGTTTAGGTCATGATTGTTCAGAGCGGATTGTGAGTTTTTCCAGTGGATAAACCAGACATTGGACAAACCATTTAAGTATACTGCTACTTTACACACAATCAGCTGGATGACATTCAAACAAATGAGTGGTCTTGTTGAAATCTGGATATGTGAAGACATATCAAGTGCTCGTGCTCATTCTAACAATACATATGGGCATTGCCATTTTTGGTGGTCTACTGATCCTTACCAACTTAACAAATAGGGGTGTTTGTGTGATCAATTATCATGTTCTTACCTCTGGTTTGACCCCAATAAGGAAATACAAATCCCAAACACCTCATGGAGAAGCTTTGATGAAGATAAGGTAATCAACTCATCAGGCGATGAACGATGTAGACAATGGTCGAGAAGACAGATCCAGTTGAGGCTGCAAGAAAGAACAACAGGATATTTAAACAAGAACAATGGATTGAGTAACCAGTGGTGGAGATCACAAAAATGGCGGAGATCACAAAAATGGCGGAGATCACAAAAGTGGCGGAGAACCCAAAAGTGGCGGAGAACCCAAAAGTGGCGGAGAACCCAAGTGGGGGGAGATCCAAAAGTGGTGGAGAACCCAAAAGTGGTGGAGAACCCAAAAGTGGTGGAGAACCCAAAATTGGTGGAGAACCCAAAAGTGGTGGAGAACCCAAAGTGGTGGAGACCCCAAAGTGGTGGAGAACCCAAAAGTGGTGGAGAACACCAGATTCATGGCAGGATCAGTGGTGTAAGGAAACAAGCCAGTGAGAAGAGAGTGAAACACAACCAATGAAGGGGAAATAAAACCACTGAAGATCTTATGAATAATTTAATAATAGATGTCAAATCTAATATATTACAAGACAGTTTGAAAAGGGATGAGTCAATGATACCGAATGTTGATATGACTGAAAAATCATTCAAGGAATTTGATGCACAAAGTAATGGAGGAAGTGGTGGAGAGCTGGTAATAAAACTCACCAATTAGACCGTGTGCTTTGAATACTGCTCACAAGATTCTCAGCAGGAGGTCCATATAAGGAAGTACCCCATACTTTAATCTGAGAGAGTCCCAGTGACTCAGAGTCTCTTGGTCGACGGCATCGTATACAGACACGCTAAAGAAAAACAGACAAACTTGTATAGGTCATGATAATACAGGTGCATGTCTGTAAAGATCACGGGGGACCTTTTTACAGTACGTTTTGCGAGAGAGAGAATGTGTGTCTTATCCAGAGTGTTGTAAAACAAAGGAGTAAAGGTTTGTGGTGTTGTTTTACCTGTGCAATCTGTGGTTGTTCAAACTGTAGTTTGATTACACTCAGTCCACTAGTCATGACTGGTTTACTTGCTGGGATCATTACTGTACCATCAACACTGTAGTCTAGAGCAACGTATGACGGACAGGCTGAAAATCAAAAAGAAACTTAGAAAACTATAGTGTTAAATAAACTGAACACAATGTAGAGCTAATGACAATCAAAAACGATACTTAACGCACAGCAAGTCAATCTTACGGTATTGCGCCATACTATTAACGGTACTGTACCATGAATTCGACCTCCTATTTTATGTTACCGTTGATTTCCCATTCATACAAGAAAGGCCACGAGCATTCCTATTTACTTTCTTTAGTTAAACACTTAGCATACCTATGGAGCTCGAACAACCGAACCTATATTAAGTGGTCTCTCCAATGAGTTTGTGGCTGCTCGTAAAAGGTGACCACGTAATGCAGGACCACAGTTCAACTAAACACTTACTGGTAAGGCCTGCCGTATGGGGCTGCACATACACAGCATGCAGTAATATGGGTGTAGGGAGTTGGATAGTAAGGTCACACCAAAGTTCTCCAGGGTAGAAGTGATATGACCATGCCGCAGATCGGGCACGACGGTGTGGTGCGCATGCCTTGAGTAGGGCATCTGCTGGATGGGCTGATGGTCGTGTACAGCTGATGGATCCTACAACAAACAAACATTATAAGTCCCCTTGTACTTTTATGGGGGAGGGGGGGGGGGGGGGGGGGGGGGGGGTTAGAATTGTTCTGTATATGGACTATACAGTCTGTCTGTCTTTCTTTTCTCTCTTTCTTTCTTGCATTCTTTTATATGACACTTTTTAAGGGAGCCGATGGTCCAAAATTGAAACTGTGAAGATTATAAGATGCGGCATCAGAGACAACCTAGTGTTGGCAGGTCATGCGCAACATTTAAAGGCATATCTTCTGTGATACTACTACCATGCGCAACATTTAAAGGCATATCTTCTGTGATACTACTACCATGCGCAACATTTAAAGGCATATCTTCTGTGATACTACTACCATGCGCAACATTTAAAGGCATATCTTCTGTGATACTACTACCATCTTACCAAATGGAGCATAGTTGACCATGCCATTGTCCTTCTCTGCTTCCCACACAGCATTGAGTAGAAGTTTAGCGCTACCGTTACTAGAATTGTGTGCAAGTTTGGTGAGTTGTCTCATGACAGGGATCAGGTCCTGGGTTTTATCATCCAGATCAACGTTATAGCTTGCCACAAGATTGTTGAATAACAGCTCGTATCCTCCTAAAAGTACAACAAATAGGTGAGTAAGTACTGAGTTAGCGTATCGATGATGATGATGAATTATGGTACCATAAATGGGTGAGTCAGTACTGGGTAGAGCAGATTTCGTATGACTGTGAAAAACCATGGTGCCGGCTGCCAGCACGGTCACGGCACAGCATGGTTTCATTCGAAATCTTAAATCATCACGGCACGTCTATGCCAGACGTTTTTCACAGTCATACGAAATCTGCTCTATTGATGACTAAACAGTGTTTGTTAAGAATACTGAGTTAATGATGTATCGATGATGATGAATGATGGTATAGGTGCTTGTTGGAGTGGTGGTAGACGTGATGATGATGATGACGACTACGATGATGGTGGTGGTAAAAAAGATGAACATGATGATGATTATGACAAAGATGATGATTGTGTTTGCTTGGTTGTGATGATGACAATTATCATCCCTTGCACTGGAGGGTGGGGGGTGGATGACATGGTGATGATGATAGCTTTGGTTGTAAAGATGATGATGATGGATGATGATGATGATGGATGATGGATGATTCACATGACATACCTTGCGCACTAAAGACAGCTACTTGTTTATTAGAATCCAACATTCTCAAGAGAAACCAAAGAAAGGGTTCAGACACACGGTTGATGGGATTGGACCCAGGTTTTCCTTGTCCAGAAAGATACTTGATAACAATGGAAACCAGCAAGTCTTTATGCGTCAGTTGACTAAAGATGACAGACATAACCTGAAGGATCCCATCTTCAACAGATACTGGTTCACCAGATACAGGTACGCTTTGACTGCTATTCAGGATATTGGCACCAGTCAAGAGTACTCCAATATTGTTAGAACTGCAGAGATTGAGACACTGAAGAAGATTCAAGCAAATCTCTTCGGCACTGATGATTTGGTCTGGTAGGACACTTTTGCAAGGTCTTGGTGATGATGGTGTGTCTTGGGACGTCTGCGCTCCATCTGTCTCTGCTGTAGAAGTTGCAGCTTCTTCTTTTTTCTCCACTGAACCTCTATTGTCATCTTCACCTGCAAGACCATCTAAGCCTCCTGTTTCTGCTGCAAGCAGCGACTCCTCTTCTTCGCCTCCCGATGTTTCAGTCTCTGATGTCGAGCTTGAGGACTCTTCTTCTATGACATTGATGATCGGTTGAGCTTCGTCAGTTGTTTGTGATGCGTTTTTCTCCACCGCCTTTGCCATGGCTTGGAGTGTCTTGACCATACTATCACAAGCATCATCCATCATATCACTGGGAGCCTTGGAGTCTGTAGTGTCGTGCAACCTACTGCCTTCAGAACCATCTCCTTGAGCACCCTCCTCTAGTTGTTCACTCTTGGGGCCATGTTCACTGTGTTTCTCAGAGCTTGGATCTTCTACATCTTTAGGAGGTTTCTCAGCAGGAATCTGCAAAAGCATGATTATTAAACTAAGTAGCTTGGTCAGCCATGTACTGTGGACTATCCACGGCTCATTCAGGGCTTTGCCTTCAAGAAAATGAGATGAAGTCGTCAGGCGTGGAGTTTCGTGGAAGTGACTCGATGCGCGCAGGGAGATTTCGTCCTTCTTTCTCAAGTGTTGCAGAGAGAGTTCCATGGTAAGTTGTAGCAGTTCAATGATCAAAGACACGTCCAGTTCTTTGGTGCTGGCTGGTGGATGCTTTAAGAATGCTCTCAATATAGGCTTGACTTGCAAAGACCTTCCACTTGAATGGACACTGAAATGAAAATCAAACATTAAAGACAACACAAGTATTATTAATGCATGGATGATGAGGGAGAGGGAGCGGGAGAGGGAGAGGGAGAGGGAGAGGGAGAGGGAGAGGGAGAGGCAGAGGGGAGGGAGAGGGAGAGGGGAGGGAGAGGGGAGAGGGAGAGGGAGAGGGAGAGGGAGAGGGAGAGGGAGAGGGAGAGGGAGAGGGAGAGGGAGGGAGAGGGGAGAGGGAGAGGGAGAGGGAGAGGGAGAGGGAGGAGAGAGGGAGAGGGAGAGGGAGAGTATATCTTACTTTTCAGCTGCAAGTGTGCACAACAAATCGAGCATCAAGCTGTGGAACTTTCCCAACAAACGACCTTGTTCTTGCTTTTCCAATGCAACCGCTATCGATGACAGGAACACTTCAACTTGTTTAATACCCGTTCCTGTTGTCCCTACACCTGTTTCTGCACCATAATCCTTAGGCGATCCTTCAACCAGTGTCTTCTCAAGCACTCTGACAAGATCAGGGTTACCTACAAATGCCTCTGTTAGGGAAAAGTTACACTTCCCTTCACTTGGTCCCGTGATGGCTGAGGTCTTTTCGACAACACTACGCATGACCTCAAAGGCAAGGTAGAGCTTCTGTAGTGAAATGGTTGGACAGTTTGCCAGGAAGGACAACAAGTTGGCCAAGGATGTCTTACTGAGTGGTATAAACATTGGTGTTTTGTCAGAACTGCCAGGAAGAACTCCATTCAGTCGCAGCCACAACTCAAGAAGACAACCAAGGTCGAGTTTAGAATCGTGACACTCTGAGAAAAGCTTGTCAAAGCATTTGGAAAACACTTCCACAATACTAGTCAGCGAAGATGAAGCTTGTTTCTTAGTCATCTTATAGCCATGGTATCGCTGGGGATGGACAGTAGCCATTCCTCTAAGAACTGCATCAGTTTGAATGAGCTGAAACACAAAACATGGGTTGCTATCAATAATGGTCCACCATCAGCAGTATTGGGATCAAGTATTAGTACAACATAGTCTCATCACCAACCTGTAATGTCTTCAGATCCCACTCTGATTCCATGGTAACACCAAGTTCCAGACGAGCATCCAATGCACACGATACCTTTACCATGGGTTTGGCACTAGACGCCGTGGTTTCTGAGTTGGTTGGTGGTCTAGGGGGAATCACAGGACAAACATCTTCTGGTGTGGGAGGACAGGGTACAGGTAGTAGAGAGTCATCACCAGGGAATTCAACTGGTCCAGGAATAAATGGGTCGTTCCACTCCATCGGAACATTTTGGACCATTGACCAGATCTCTTGCAAGCCTGGGGCGCTCGATGCATCCGATGCTTGATCCTTATTTTCCACATGACTGACACTTTCCATTTCTGATTTCTCTTCTTCTTCCTCTTCTGGAGGAGCCTGCGCATCGCTTTTAAAGCCTGAAATGTTACAAAACGTTGGCAGTTATATATTGAGGGGGAGCTTATTGTGGGCCCGATGGAATAGTAGGTAACAAGAAAAGCTACAGGGAAATGAAGCTCTGTATGATGGTGGAAATGCATGGTATGGACTTCTGGGTGTTGTTTTTAGGTTTTTCTGAAGTCATACCATACTCTCAAAACAGATTTTGCATCAACTAAACTATTGGTCAAGAGGATAAAATCACATACCATGCATAAGGTCTTGAAGGAGAGTAATCAAGGCGTGTCTGGTCCAGGGACCACCCCAGCAACTAACACACAGTCGTAAGATGGACTCTACTTGACAATCACTGAGAATATCAGTTACAAGTACTGTTGGCTGACTGATGGATGACAAGAGAGCAACCACCTAGGTAGAATGAAATAACATCAAACCTGATATCATCTGGTCATGATAATGGTGATAATAATGATGGTGGTGATAATGATGATGGTGGTGGTGATAATGATGATGCAATGGTGATAATGATGGTGGTGGTGGTGGTCATAATGGTAATGGTGATGATGGTGGTGATGATGATGATGGAGTTAGTCATAATGGTAACAGTGGTGGTAGTGGTGGTGACAAAATGGCAATGTTGGTGATAACAATGTTAATGATGATGATGAATGATGATGATGATTATGATTATTACTTTAAGGCGCATTTGAAAACGTCATGTTGAATTTGCGCCATATAAAAATTTATTATTATTATTATTATTATTATTATTATTATTATTATTATTTATATTATTATTATTATGATGATGATGGTGGTGGTGCTGTAGCATATAGAAGCTGGTGGTAACTATAGTGTATCTAGTGTTGAAGTAATGACAAACATCACCATGACAACAATGACAGTTCAATAATATACTCCTCTAAAAAAGTAATGCATAGAAGATCGTTTGAAAATTCTACCAACACAGAGGTACAATGTATCTGTTCATGGCGATGATATAGCATGTCCTACCTTGCATATTGTAAGAACAAGATCAACTGAGCATGATGAATTCATTGTCAGTACAAGCTGCATCATCTTCTTCATTACTGGTACTGTAGTACGTTCTGACAGCAGCATTGGTACAGATGTTGGTGCAATGCCTGTTTTCTTTGATGATTTACTTTTACTACTGCTGCTCTTTTTGCCTTTACTTGATGAAGACTCCGCCTCTTGATGTCGAAGTTTGACCAAATCCTTGATGTGTTGCTGCGGAGGAAAGTAGAGTTAGGAACTAGTTTATTCTCTCACTTGGTCTTCAAATGGACGACAAGACAATAGAAATGGAGATGACTAGGGTGTAATGAAGTGAGTCTATGTACTTATTGACTGAGTGGGAGGGCCAGATGGGAAAATATTTGGCTCGAGGTCATGCCATACGGAATGAGCGCAGCGAGGTCCGTACAAATGACCAAGAATCAATAAGCATTTTATCATATGACCCACAGTTTTTTGTTACAAAAAGGGATGAGAAAACCCTGTAAAACAAATAAATATAGCGCGCGCAAACGATGTAAACATCAAGTAGGGCCGGACAGGTTTTTCCAGCCTGCTCGAGCAAAGCTGTCCGGCCCCCATCATGTGACTTTTTCCGACGGTTTTATTAAGAGCGCGCGCGTAGGGCCGTACGGGTCATATGATTATACAGTCTATCTTCGAACCTTTAATGCTTGTGAAGTAATCTTTGACTTGACGTAAGCTTGTTCAATGTTCTGTACATCAAGAGATTCACTCCCTTGAATTTCCATCATTTTCTTCTGCTGTTTTTGAAGCTCCAGTAGGTGTTTCTCATGTTTGGATATCTTTGTCCTCAGTTTGTGATGTCGATGGCGATATCCTGTGAGGTTGGAGGTTGGTTGAGTGGTTTGGGTGGTTGGAGATGGGACAATAAAGTCCCATTTATCAGACGGTACAGAGTTAGCCGTCTTGGAAGAGGTTGTTGTTGTTGAAGTCGACCCATTGGATGAACTCTCACTTGTTGCAACTGAATAACAAATAAGAACATATTGGACTCTAGACAAAGAAGCCACACATTCACCATATTTGATATTTATGATTGACAGAAGTTTACTGCAGTAACATTTTCAACAAGAGAGTTATGACTTCTATTGGCCATCAGACTTTTGAATTGGATCCATAGACCCATTAGACCATTTGAGTATTAGATCAACCCATGGACCATAGACCCATACATATCTGGACTGTCAGACCAACAGACCTCATACCATGCACACCAGCCCTCTTGTGCCCCCTCCTCTAAGAGAGAATAATACTCTTACTCACCAGATGCTGTCGCTTGTGTCTTGCCAACACCACAAGTGTTCAGGATATGAGCAAGTAAGAGAACAATCCATCCAACCAGTGATATATCTATCTCTTGAATGTCTATTGAACCTTTCTTGCTAGTACCAGACAATACGTAGTCTAGTAAACTAAGCAGACTAGTCAACACTAAGGCAACATCTGGGGACTGTTGGGCAAGGACAGACAGAACTACAAACACCCTGAAAACAACAACAACAACACATTAAATAGATATCACTTTAACCATGTCCCTCCATGGATGTTCTTTATTTTAAACTATAGGGGTAGAAACAAGGATACTGTTGCCACTTCCACCCCCCCCCCCCCCCCCCCCCCCCCCATACACACACAATCACTCCTGACGCCACCCCCCATACACACAATCTTGCCAACTTCACCAACATAATAAATGAAAGCCCCCCTACACTACATCTTCATAAATGATAGAGTCGTTTTCGTATGAGTGGGAAGTAGTTACGGTACGGTTCGTGCCGTGCAGTGACGGTACCGTGCCGTATCCAAGCATTCTGATTGGTTGAGAAATGATTTCACGCGCTGTGATTGGTTGAGTACAATGTGTTCGATTCCGTACCGTGACCGTAACTCTGTACCGTAGGTTTCCCACTCATACGAAAACGACTCTATTGAGAAAGTGAAATGTGACATTACCGTTCCTTTGGGAATACCATGTGCTGAGACGATGAAAAGAACTGTTGCAAAACCTGTGCCAGGAAGTTTCCCCACCACGGTTGAGTACCAGAGGTATGTAACAACAATGCTGCTACTCGCACTCTCAACACAGGGTTACCATGGATACATAGGTTCCTGAACAAGACATCGCACAGGTCCCATGTGAGTAACGAGCAGTTGATGATCTGTGGCTCCACCGGTACGTTGGTCTTTGCTAAGAAACCCTTTTCATCTGGACTGATTGCCATCAATCCAACAACAGTCTCAGCAAGGCAGGTACACAACACCCTCATCTGATCATAACCTGCTTCATTTTGTGTCTTGTATGGTTGGTGGGCTTGGAGCCTTGATATTGAGTGGTGCACAAAGTTAAGTTGTAGTTGAAGATCAATACACTGCTGGTAGATAGTCTCTAGCTTGTTCTCATCACTTGTGTTTTCTAGTAAAGATTCCAGTTTACCACATGCAAGGCTGTAATGGCAGTGAACCTCTTCATAGAGACTTTCTAACATGTGTAGACGATGTTCAGGTCCTTCGTGTATATCCATGATGGATGGTGTGTGAGGCCTGCCATAGAACTCACCAATCTTCATCTTTACTCTAGAATTACTGCGAGGTCGTCCGACAACAGTCAACTAAAAGAGAAAAATTAGATGGTCAATTGTGGTCAATTACATGTAGCGGTCCATAACTTATGGTATGGACTGCACACACTGTTAATAACAGATTCACAGATAACTATGAATCATACCTATGTTAAGCAGCAGCCATAATTACTGTACGCTAATTGTCTATTGAACGGCAATCCTCCAAAAAGTGTCCACAAAGCCATTTGCTGAGGATAGCCACTTAATACAGGACTGTACCACAACAGAACCATGACAAATCACATTCACAACCCTTTGTTTTCATACCATGACAAACTGACACACAGGGGGAGGGTGTAAGTCTTTCAATACAGTCATACATAACTATGACAAATCACATTCACAACCCTTTATATTCATACCTTGACAAACTGACACACAGGGGGAGGGTGTAAGTCTTTCAATACAGTCATACATAACTATCACAAATCATATTCACAACCCTTTATATTCATACCTTGACAAACTGACACACAGGGGGAGGGTGTAAGTCTTTCAATACAGTCATACATAACTATCACAAATCATATTCACAACCCTTTGTATTCATACCTTGACAAACTGACACACAGGGGGAGGGTGTAAGTCTTTCAATACAGTCATACATAACTATCACAAATCATATTCACAACCCTTTATATTCATACCTTGACAAACTGACACACAGGGGGAGGGTGTAAGTCTTTCAATACAGTCATACATAACTATCACAAATCATATTCACAACCCTTTATATTCATACCTTGACAAACTGACACACAGGGGGAGGGTGTAAGTCTTTCAATACAGTCATACATAACTATGACAAATCACATTCACAACCCTTTATATTCATACCTTGACAAACTGACACACAGGCGGAGGGTGTAAGTCTTTCAATACAGTCATACATAACTATCACAAATCATATTCACAACCCTTTATATTCATACCTTGACAAACTGACACACAGGGGGAGGGTGTAAGTCTTTCAATACAGTCATACATAACTATCACAAATCATATTCACAACCCTTTGTATTCATACCTTGACAAACTGACACACAGGGGGAGGGTGTAAGTCTTTCAATACAGTCATACATAACTATGACAAATCACATTCACAACCCTTTATATTCATACCTTGACAAACTGACACACAGGGGGAGGGTGTAAGTCTTTCAATACAGTCATACATAACTATGACAAATCACATTCACAACCCTTTATATTCATACCTTGACAAACTGACACACAGGGGGAGGGTGTAAGTCTTTCAATACAGTCATACATAACTATCACAAATCATATTCACAACCCTTTATATTCATACCTTGACAAACTGACACACAGGGGGAGGGTGTAAGTCTTTCAATACAGTCATACATAACTATCACAAATCATATTCACAACCCTTTATATTCATACCTTGACAAACTGACACACAGGGGGAGGGTGTAAGTCTTTCAATACAGTCATACATAACTATGACAAATCACATTCACAACCCTTTATATTCATACCTTGACAAACTGACACACAGGGGGAGGGTGTAAGTCTTTCAATACACAGTCATACATAACTATCACAAATCATATTCACAACCCTTTATATTCATACCTTGACAAACTGACACACAGGGGGAGGGTGTAAGTCTTTCAATACAGTCATACATAACTATCACAAATCATATTCACAACCCTTTGTATTCATACCTTGACAAACTGACACATAGGGGGAGGGTGTAAGTCTTTCAATACACAGTCATACATAACTATCACAAATCATATTCACAACCCTTTGTATTCATACCTTGACAAACTGACACACAGGGGGAGGGTGTAAGTCTTTCAATACACAGTCATACATAACTATCACAAATCATATTCACAACCCTTTGTATTCATACCTTGACAAACTGACACATAATAATAATAATAATAATAATAAACTATATTTATAAAGCGTCATATTCAATATTTGCTCATGGCGCTATTAACCTATATAGGGGGAGGGTGTAAGTCTTTCAATACACAGTCATACATAACTATGACAAATCACATTCACAACCCTTTGTATTCATACCTTGACAAACTGACACACAGGGGGAGGGTGTAAGTCTTTCAATACACAGTCACAGCTTCCTATGTCTGACACAATGGCTATTCGTTGCGCATCTTTCTCTTCACCCTCAAACCAAACATCAATAGACAGTGAAGATAAGTCAGAACGCGAGGGGATGATGATGTCTGTTAGTTCCATGGCTGTACCAAAGTCTAATACTACGTGATGCCGTGCTCCAGAATGAAGGCGTTCAATGATTAGAGCTTGTGGAAGAGGGAGCTGTTAATGCAATAATCAAGGTTATCGCTGGATTAACAGTCAAAATGTAAGTTAAAAAATTTGAAAACTAGGAGAACATTTCGTTAAGTTAGAAGTGTTTACATCAAGTCAATCTAATCTACAAAGGTCTGTAATGTACCTGGCTATGTTGCTTATGGATGGGAGTCAAAGATGGTAAGCCTTTCTTGCTTGACGTCCTACGACTAGTAAGTTTCTTCTGTTGTGATAGATTAACAGACACACCGGAGTGATAGTGTGAGTAAGGTTGAGTACCGACAGGATTAAACCAAGCATCACCACCACCAGGGACTTCACCCTCTAGCTTAGAAAGCATCTTAGGAAACAACGACCACATTGCTAGCTCTTCTAGCTCTTGCTTGTGTTTCTCAAGGACTTGCTTGTGTTGCTGCAACTGTATCTTAGCAAGCTGCTGATAGTGTTGCTAGATTGATTGAGATAAATATTATGTTTTAAAAATAATCCACAGACTGCATAATAATAATAATAATAATAATAATAATAATAATAATAAATAATAATAATAATAATAATAATAATAATAATAATAAATAATAATAATAATAAATAATAAAAATAATAAATAATAATAATAATAATAATAATAAATAATAATAATAATAATAATAAATAATAATAAAAAAAAAAAAAAAAATAATAATAATAATAAGATATAGCACATTTCACAATTTCTCAATGCGCTTTATAGCTGATGAAGGACTTTTTCGGGCTGCATATGCTAGGCATCCATGGCAGCCGAGCAGCTTACAATCATGAAGGGGTATCAAATGGTCAAGGCAAGACTTTGCGAGACATGACATATTTTTGCGAGCCTGAGACCTTTTTCACCGATTTCCTTTGTTTTCAAATTTTGAGACTCTGAGATGGCTTTTTGCGAAAAAACGAGACTTCGAGACCTGTGAAATTTGACCGAAATTTTGCGAGACTCTGACTTTTTGCGGGGACCATTCGACACCCCTTCATGAGGAGTTAATGCATATCATTGTAACAACTAGCAGGGAATAAACATGTTTTGAATGCATTTATAAGACCTTACAAACACACCTTTAAGAACTCTATGTCTGGTTCAGTGGAGACGGATACTGTTGGTAACATGGAGGACAAGGACTGCCCTGTTGCTGTCGCAGCCGATGGTAGTCCAGGCACCACATGTGGTGACTCTGCTCTTTCTACTCTTGCTCCGTCACTTGTTGAGGTACATGTGAAGTGTAGTGGCTCTACTTCCAGTAATCCTTGATGAGCAACTAGCTTGGAAATGTACTGAGTGCTGTCTGTGGTACACTCTAGGTCTTGCAGACCTACAACATATTTACCATTAATCATACTTGTACTAGTAACTGTGTTACCATAGTAAAAAATAAAAATAAAAGAAAATAATTTGGGGGGGGGGGGGGGGGGGGGCTAATCGTCCTTCCTTGCAGCCGGTAGCTGAATTACGAAGGACACAGCTCAACATGGTCGAGTCTAAGGCATATAAAGGCGCATTAAGACGAATCTACACGAGCAAATTGTCCTTGACAAGTTTTCCTTGACAAGGAAAACTTGCTCGTGTAGACTACAAAAACATCGCCAATTTTTCCTTGTCAAGGAAAACTTGCTTGTGTAGATGACAAAAACATCGCCAATTTTTCCTTGTCAAGGAAAACTTGTTTGTGTAGATGCGGCTTTATGCTGCCACCATACTACTACCTACCTGTAGCTCTAATCAATCCAGTGGATGGCTTAGCACTATTGACAGTTGTTGCAGGTTCTCTTGGTCCACCAGGTCCTAAGTAACTCTTAACATGAGACTGATATATCATTTGTACAGGGTAGGATGACGTAGTACTTAATGGCACAGGGGTCTTGGGAGTTGGTGATGGAGGTTTATGGGGTAACGTCAGGTCAAACAGTACTGGCTCAAAGGGTAAACCATAAAGACCATATCTAAGATAAGAAAACAAGTATATTAATCAGTGAGCACTGAACATAGGAGAAGCAAAAACATAACAATGGAAGTGATCACATTCTCTAGACTATTTGATTTCCATAGGAGAAGTTAGATCATCACAAGCCACTGCCATGGTTTTTATTATTATTATTATTGTTGTTGTTTATTATTATTATTGTTGTTATTGTTATTATTATTGTTATTATTATTGTTATTATTATTATATTATTATTGTTGTTGTTACTACTACTGCTACTGCTACTACTGCTGCTGCTGCTGCTGCTGCTGCTGCTGCTGCTGCTGCTGCTGCTGCTGCTGCTGCTGCTGCTGCTGCTGCTGCTGCTGCTGCTGCTGCTGCTGCTGCTGCTGCTGCTGCTGCTGCTGCTGCTGCTGCTGCTGCTGCTGCTGCTACTACTACTACTACTACTACTACTACTATTATTATTATTATTATTATTATTATTAGCTTTACAGGGTTTTTTCATCCCTTTTTGTAACAAAAAACTGGATCATATGATGACTGAGTTAGGATAGGCCGGATGGGAAAATATTTGGCTCTTGGTCATTTGTACAGACCTTGCTGTGCTCATTCCGTACTGCATGACCTTGAGCCAAATATATTCCCATCTGGCCCTCCCACTCCGTCAATAAGTACATAGTCTTAACATTGTAAAGTGGCTTGCTTTTAACACCAATGAATAATGGATAAATCAACAGGTAACCCATAGGTAATATGCTGTGAAATATGGTAGTAGTGTAGCTCACCTTCCTTGTAGCATGGTATGAGAATGCAACATGAGAGAATCCATCTTTGTAGATACTTCAGTCAAGAGTTCCTGACAGACACTACTTGTCTGCTTGACATCAACAAGAGCCGCATACCCAACTAACAATGAGAATAAACAATGTAATGCACCAGCAGAGACAGCATTGAGAGCATCAGGCAAGACTTGTAGGAGAGCTTTAAGGAGAGATGCACGGAAGGACTGTTCTGTCTTGGAAATGCCATATTTCTTGTCCCACGTTGACTGCCTATACATGAGAACAATTCATGGATGAAAAAGTGATGGAAAAATGAGGGGAAGTGAGGAGGAATGGAAAAAGAAATGAAGAAAGGAAGATAGAAAGAGAGGAAGGAACAGGAGAAAGGAAGGGTTGACAGGAGAGAGGAAGTGAGCAAGGAAGGATTGGAGGAAGGACGGGAGGAAGGAAGAAAGGAAGGGAGGAAGGAAGAAAGGAAGGGAGGAAGGAAGAAAGGAAGGGAGGAAGGAAGAAAGGAAGGGAGGAAGGAAGAAAGGAAGGAAGGAAGGAAGGGAGGAAGGAAGGAAGGAAGGGAGGGAGGAAGGAAGAAAGGAAGGGAGGAAGGAAGAAAGGAAGGGAGGAAGGAAGAAAGGAAGGGAGGAAGGAAGAAAGGAAGGGAGGAAGGAAGAAAGGAAGGGAGGAAGGAAGAAAGGAAGGGAGGAAGGAAGAAAGGAAGGGAGGAAGGAAGGGAGGAAGGAAAGAAGGAAGGAGGAAGGAAGAAAGGAAGGGAGGAAGGAAGAAAGGAAGGGAGGAAGGAAGAAAGGGAGGAAGGAAGAAATGAAGGGAGGAAGGAAGAAAGGAAGGGAGGAAGGAAGAAAGGAAGGGAGGAAGGAAGAAAGGAAGGAAAGGAGGAAGAATGGTCAGGAGGGAGGAAGTGATCAAAAAAGAAAGGGAGGGGAGAAATTAACAAAAGGAAGGAGGGAAGACAGACTCACCTTGCACATAGTAACAGTAGTACACTACACTGATGTGCGACAGTTCGTCCAGACTGCAGGAAACAGACAGGGATAATCTCATGTAGCCTGCTTTGTATCTGATGGATAAGACTGTTTTTCCTGCAGAAAGACAACAATATTAATTCACTTGTGCTTCCACTTGTTCTGCTTGTGATCATTAGCTGTACCTGATAGGAGTATGGACACAAATCCCAGCCATCCAACACAGCAAATCAAGAGCAAGTTTCCTCAACTCTTCAGTCAATATCTTCTCATGACCAGGATTACATACAATTTCCACAAGTCGGCGATGAAATGCTGGCTCCTCAAGCATTACTGGATACTGCATAAAGCAAGATGATTGTGGACTAAACTTAAACCGTCTAACCGTCACTGAAATCTCTTCCAAAGGAAATGGAGACTGCGATGACTCAAAGACTAATAGCAATATTCGATGTCTTGTCTTTACCAGGTCAGGACATGTTAGAGCTACTCTTGGGTGAGAACCTTTTTGGAGTTCAACAGGTCCACAGAGGATGTGACCATTTTCCTTGGCTGCCGACAGGATTGGGACTTTTTTGCTACTAGTCTTGGAGCTGTAATCCTCCTGCCATGACTTGAGTGACCATGGTTTTAGGAGATACACGTTGATGGAGGGATTGTTGGAGTTATTTAAAGAAAACTTGATGTCAACATGACCAACATGACATTGCTTTGGAAGAAGAAGTTCAAAGATTTGTTCACCATTGGCATTGCTGAAATGAGAAAAAAAAATTTATTTTTTATTAATATATTTTTGAGTATCAATGAAACATATATCTACATGTATGGTGTCATGTGTAGAAACATGGTTTCAAGGGGGATAACAAATGAGTAAATGCATTTACTAAACCATCATCATCATCATCATCATCATCATCATCACCATCAATCAATCAATAAATGATCATCATCATCACCACCACCACCACCATCATCATCATCACCACCACCATCATCATCATCATCATCACCACCACCACCATTCATCACCACCACCACCATCACCATCATCATCATCATCACTACCATCATCATCATCACCATCAATCAGACCTTTTCCCTTCAGGCTGTAGCTTCCAGGTTCTAGTGTGTAGTGTAGCATCACCAAGACTCTGCTGATGAAGATGTTGTGGATGTTGGCGTTGTTGTTGTTCTTGTTGTACTTCAGACCAAGAAGGAGGGACAATGGCAGTAAACCTTGGCACCAGATTCTCAAACTCAGTTTTTTGTAGTAATTTAAGTAAACTCTGAATTGTTCCTTCTTCTGTTAAACTTATTGATTCTGCGGAAGAGAAATAAATACATGCAATTGGTAAGACAATGAAATTGTGTATGAATGCAGTCAACCCTAATAAACTATTCTACCCCCAAAAGTGTGCTTGTAGGTGAGTGAACCAACAATTTCCTAGCAACAGTAGCTGGTAACCATAGTAACCTTACCATTCTTCCCTCACCTCCCCCCACAGTAACTCACCTATCAGAGCATCAGCACCATTCAATAGTCCATGACATGCTCCTTCAGAATCGGTAGTTTCTCTGTTGTGTACAAGACTCAAAAAATATAGATTTCCTTGCAATGTTGAACAACATAAACAATCAATACCAGGACAGTAAACAATGTCATTAAATCTGTTATCTATATGATTGACAGGACCACTGGGACTAAACTTTGTTACTGTATCGAGAGTATTAGCATCTATGATTAAGATACTCCCATCCTGAGTAATGCCAGCGAACCGTCCATTACACGCTGAAGAATTCTGCGTACATGAAGTAAAGTCATCGTCCACATCACTGACAAATAACTCTTTTGAATAATCTAAATGTTCAGTATTATCCACTGGTAGGCCAATAACATTGAATAATGTATTATCCGATGACAGTTTTCTCCATATTAATGGTTCTGAAAGTGTCGGCAAACTGTTTCCACTCAGTGTGAGTTTATAAAGCATAAGCAAACACCCTTCAGAATCACGGCTTTGTAAACCTTTAAAAACCTTCAGTTTTTCTTCCATGCAAATTGTGCATGATTTGTAATTAAATTGGTGATCAAGGTAAACGTTGTTCTCTCCCTGCGATGATATTTCGCTGGCTTCTTTCAGCTCTCTAAGATGTACAACGACTAGAACGTGGTGTCCATCTAAGCAAGGAATTATTTGAGAAACACTACTATTGATCTCAGCTATGTCGCTTGGGAATGTTAATTTCTGGATGACATTACTATGCTTCATCTTCAGTTCGTCACTCTCTTTATCACTTCGTCCACTTATAGCCTCGGCACATTTCTTAATGAGAGATGATTGGATGGTTGCTGGGGCAACAGGCATTAGCTCTTGATCAAGATCGTCATCACTACTAAGTATACTGTACAAATCCTCCTGGCTACCACCATAATGCTGTGTACTGTGGATTTTGGGCTCTGGTTTCAAAGGCACATGCAGTGCCTCTTTCTCTTTCGTGTTAGTCGTATTCTTTTCTGACGAGGCATCAAATAACAGGAGGTAAGGTACATTGTCAACAACAGATTTGTTATTTTCTTTGTTATTTGCACAAAGGCATGGACTGATTCCAGCTATTACAACAGGTTTGTGCTCTGCTGTGTGGAGTTTCTTGAGGTGTTGGTGGTCTTGATCTGGCGAGCACATGATAGCCGACGCTGTGACATGCAAATTTGGAATTTTGGGAGAATTTGTAGAAGAGGAACCATCATCATCTTCAGTTTGAACTTCTGAATAATAATAAAATAAAATAAAATAATAAAATAAATAATAATAATAAATAAACAATAATTTACATAAATCACATCAACAGATGATCTGGTAGATACCGTGTACATGATCTGGTAGATACTGTGTACATGTAAGCTATGTTTGGACTACCTCAGTGTATCTGTACATGTATAAATAATCAAAGGGACTCGGAGTTATCTAGTCGGATGTTGTCAGAGCATCAAATATAGTCACAAAATTTGGATTAAGAATAGATTTAGAAGGAGTACATCATTGTTCTTACTTTCATCATGTAGTTTTGCTTCCATTGTGTTGGGTTCTTCAACAATTCCTTCACTTGATTCTTCAGGTTCTTCAACAATGGGTGATGGTTCACTGCCGTCGTCATCATTAAACTCACAGGAAACCTCTATGACTTCATGCTGTGCATCACTATCTGCCATTACGTCAGCAGTTGTACTATTGGTTTCTGCTGATACACTCTCGTCCTTGTCTTGTGGTTGAGTTTGATCTTCATCCTTGTCAACTTCTGGAGCTTTGTCGCCATCATGGTGTTGTGTATGCTCTGTACTGCTGTCATCGTCATGTAAATGATCAATAATGTCCTCTGTTTCTTGGTGTATAGGGTCAAAGATGATGGGTTGTTCATTATCAAGTGTGTGAGGCCAGGCTTGAGGGACTAATGATAGGTCTTTATTGCTGGTGTTCCATTCATCTTTCTCTTCAGACTCTACCATGAACTGAGAATATACCTACATGTAGAGAACATACTGTAAATTAAGCAGAGAAACATTTAGCCCTTGCTTCTTGTGCACAGTAACAAGGTTCATCCCTTTCTTCCCCTAATCTCTAGGTGTACAACATCGCCAGAAGAGATACAGAAGAACTATGTAATCTCAACACAATGGAGTTCTACCTTGAGTTGATCTGATAAATCCCATACAACAATGTGCCCTGTATCTGAACTGGTGGCCATTAGACATGGACAAGAACTGGAACTAATGCTAGTGATCTGAAGAAGAAAAACAGTAGATAATATATGTCATAATTACATCCCAAAATAAAAAAATAAAAAATAAAAAATAAAATAAATTAAATTAAATTAAAATAAATAATAATAATAATAATAATTACATCCCATGAGCTATGAATTCAGTTTTTATTCCCTCATGAGAATATACTGATAAAGAAACTAGTATGATGAGTATATACAGAACAAATGTTCGGAAAAAATCAGACACCTCGAGCGGGATTCGAACCCACGACACCCCATTTCATGACAGGTGCTCTACCCACTGAGCTACCAAGGCAACTACAGTGGCGTGGAGTTCAAATTAGCTCAAAGACGCTGATTTCATGAGAATAGTAAGACAATTGGTACTAATTATCTAACAAAAGAAAATGGGCAAAGCATTCTGGTACTTGTAGTATATGATGGCATAATGCAAACTGCCTATTGTTTGGTGAGAACAATCATAATATACAAACGGTATTATCAGACGTTTTGATATCAGTACGTTTTGTTACTGAAGGTAATATCCTGTTTAAATAAAGGTTTTCATTCATTCAGACTGACCTTTGCCTTTCTTGATTGACCATGATGTTTAGCAGGGGTTGTAGCAAGGCTTACTGGAATCAAACAACATTATTAATTACAACACAAATCAGTAATGATTATACTACATGCAACTTAGCTATTAATATACTGTATCTACATGTACATACCACACATCGGCACATTTTCTGTACGCTCAGTAATGATGATACTACATGCAACCTAGTTATTAACATACTGTATCTACATGTACATACCACACATCGGCACATTTTCTGTACGCTCAGTAATGATGATACTACATGCAACCTAGTTATTAACATACTGTATCTACATGTACATACCACACATCGGCACATTTTCTGTACGCTCTCCCCTTACAAAGGGACACTCAGCAGAATGACGTTCATGCTCTGACCTACAAGACAAGACATTACAACTTAGATATTGTGGTTATAATGACGTTCATCTACTCAAGGTTCAGTAGAAGCCAGTGAGTGGCACAATTCTACTGTCTCTAAGACCAAAGTAGCCACCTGTCCTGGATATAAAACTTGCCTTTGTGTGTCAATTTGTACAAAACTGCAATCATTACACACCCATTCTAAGTTTTGGATCAGCTGTTTAAAAATGTACTGAGAACCCTTTGTACTCCATGTACTGGGTACATTGTATTGAAGTTACAAGGACGATGTAGATTAAAATAATTTAAAAATAATAATATTAATAAAATACTAATACTAATTAGTTAGGGCCCCACTGAAAAGCATGTTAAGGTATCAGGGTACCCCTACCGACCGGTATGCATTCAAGTCGCCCTAACACAGAATCCGTCCATTTAATCCCCAATAAAGTATACATTTTCTGAAAGCTAAATAAATGGAGATTTCAACTAATGGTCTATTAACAAAAAGTACATACGCGTTTTAGATATAAGCCAAGATCAACGAATTTTCATATAGCGTTATACGGCGAGGTCCCAGACAGCCGTATTTTATCGTCAATTCAAGATCATTATCTTTATGCACTCTAGAGATATCAATTATCAAAACCGTGTCTCCGTTTATCGATACGTTTCCCCGTTGCTTTTTTATCTACCGCGAAACTTTCGGTACGCTAAAAATACATCGATTTTTACTAATCAGTTAATAACTCGTGAAATAATTAAAATATCGAAAATAGGAGACACGGTTTTGAAGAATGATAATCAGAGATGAAGTCCTAAAAATCTCAGCTGAATCGAATAAAATCCGTTTGTTTAGGAGCTCAAAATAACACCCGTATTTTCGTCAATTTGCTCTGAGAGAAAAAGCCCAAAATGTTTTTCAAGTCAAGTGGCGCCTTTGTTTGCGCAAGCGACGATAATCCACCACAAATATGTGATTCAATACCTGATGACATATGGATGGCATTCATAAGAAGATCGCCTTACAGTTTGTAACAACGTAACACAACGAGGCAGGAAAGCAAAGTTACTTCTAGCGGGAAATACGAGCACTTTGACCGTGAGTGGTATGGCATCGTTATTCAGGGACATTTTGAGTGAGCAGTTACGATTTTTGGATACTTTCTTCGCATCTGAATCTTTGTGGAAAGTCTGTTGCGTGAGTGCTGTTGACAGCTTGCTTGTCAACATCTTTTTGCATCAAATGAAATCCAAAATTCGTTTTTTGATTATAACTTTTTAGGAAAAAAATAGAGAGATTTTTGGAGATGATAGATAATATTCAATTTGATTTGATTGTCAAAAAAAATCAAAACCGGTGGTTTGAAAGGTTTTTGGGGTACCCTGATACCTTAAGTGATGTGGGCTCCCACTTTAAATATATTGATGATTATTATTACTGTATTATTATGTAATAAAACTATACTTACCAAGGTTCATCAGTTGGTTCCCAACACACAAGACAAACACTACAAGTAAAACACATTGCCCTGTCGTCTCCTGTGCAGGCCGGCTGTAGAGTAGAGTTAGAAAACTACCGTCAGTACAGAATAGCTTGCTAGTAGGCAATTATCACTGATTAAAGAAGAAGAAGAAGAAGAAGAAGAAGAAGAAGAAGAAGAAGAAGAAGAAGAAGAAGAAGAAGAAGAAGAAGAAGAAGAAGAAGAAGAAGAAGAAGAAGAAGAAGAAGAAGAAGAAGAAAAATAAGAAGAAGAAGAAGAAGTGAAGAAGTGGAAGAAGAAGAAGAAAGAGAGAAGAAGAAGAAGAAGAAGAAGAAGAAGAAGAAGAAGAAGAAGAAGAAGAAGAAGAAGAAGAAGAAGAAGAAGAAGAAGAAGAAGAAGAAGAAGAAGAAGAAGACGACGAAGAAGAAGAAAGGTTTATTCAATACTACAATAGAATATTTAAGGTTGACAATACAAAATCAATAATAACTTCAACCAGAGATAGTTTGTTAAGTTTATCTTCCAGCAAAGAAATACAAGGACAAACCTGATGATAGAATCCAGCATGAGCCATGGCTTCTGGATAAGCCCACCTTTGAAACAGACAAATATCACTGATTAATGGTCCATAAATCTCCATTGTAAATAAAGTAACAATAAGATTGCTGTACTGTAAAGGTGTTACATACTTGTAGTTAGTATGTGGCCATGTTGAGAATGTCTGCCGTCTTGCAGCCTCGACAAACATTAACTGTTTGTAGACAGGTTGGCCTTTCTTCTCCAGCACAGAAGTTCCAGTAAGTGCCATTACCCTTGCAAGCATTGCAGATGCAATCGGCAGAGCTGCACTTGTCCTGTGGTTCTTGTGTAACGATGTTACCATGCCATCAAAGGCACAAAGTAGAGCACCGGAAGGAAGTCGTAGTTTGCAAGTGTTCCACTATTGAAAAATACCATGTATATTAATTTATTACCGTATTCACCGGCGTATAAGCCGCACTCGCAGATAAGCCGCACCCCGAGTTTGGCAACGCAAATTTTGGAAAAAAATGTTTTTTTTTACTCTGCACTTCTGGAGGAAGCCCGAGTTATAAAATGGGCATTCTTTTTTTTCCCGTTGGCCACAAACGGGTCAAATAGTTTCCACGCGCATGGAAATTGGAACGATACAGAGAAGATTAGCAAGTTATCAGTTCTAAAATCTAAGGTTCATTAGCGTGCACGTGAGAATGTTATGTTTGAGACACTTGATTGACACATGTTGTGTTAGCACGTGAACCAACCCGCTCATCAATGAAAAACACTTTAGCAAACCATTAGGTCTTGTAGTAAAAACCGTTAGCACAATTTAGCAAACCCTTAAACTGTCTGAAAAGGTGTTAGCACCCGTTAATTTGCCTGTTTAACGTCTAACCAATGGCCAATGCTTTTAGGAGTAACTAATAGTAATAAACACACGAATGATGTGTGTACTCTTTTATACTTTTATGTTAATTTTTTGTAAATTACTGGTACCAATTCCCAATGTTCTCGCAGATAAGCCGCACCACCAACTTTGGATCGCGATTTTCGGAAAAAAAGTGTGGCTTATACGCTGGTGAATACGATAATTATTAAAGTGCTACTTAGACGAAAATCGATCGAAGTTTAATTTAGCTGAAACTTCACTGAAATAATCTCAAAGAGCCATACAATTACTGGTTAATGTGTTTTCTCAAAATTCCTATGGGAAGTATTACATTTTTATGAATCTTTAGAAGTGTCAGTGAGGTCATCTACTCAACCCTAACAATCAACACGGCTTCGCTCCATACATTTCTTTGTGTTTAGTTTCTTGAATTATTTTATTTCTATGAAGCTAAAAGTTTGGGTGAAGGAGTTTTCTTACATTATTTGTGCTTAGGATTGATTGTCTGACCAGTTGTCTTCAATGCAGAGCTGTTATCTGAACAAAACATTGAGATATTTTGACTCACAAAATACAAAGAAATGTATGGAGCTGAATGTTGGGTTGAGTAGATGACGTCACTGACTCGTCTAAAGATTCATGAAAATATAGTACTTCCCTCTGGAATATCGAAAAAAGATTTTAACTAGTTATTATTAGACCCTTGAAGAATTATTCAATGAAGTTTCAGCTAAATTAAACTTCGATCGATTTTCATCTAAGTAGCACTTTAATTATTGATTAATAAGTGATAATGTATTACCTTGGCAGCTTTATCTGATTCATCAGATGACAAGGCTGATGAGACATTACTAGGAACAGAGGACTTGGAACCAATAGCTGATGATGGTTGATGCTGATTGATCTCCACTTTGAGTTGTTCTTTGAGGGTCTCCATGACATCTAGTACAGGAGGAACTACAGTTGGGATGCATGATTCAATCCCAGTCTGAAGTTGTTTAGCCTAAAATATTATAGAACAATAATTATATTCATAATAATATACATGAAAAAAATACTCAATTCTGATTGGCTTAGAGTAGTGCAGTTGAAACGTAATTTGCACTGCAGTGCAAATTACCTTTAATATGCACTGCAGTGCAAATTACTTTTTTTTTCATGAATATTATTAATTGGTAATCATACGATTTCTCGTTCAATTTGGAATAATTTGAAAAACACACTCGTGCAAATTATTTCCAAATTGAACTCGAAACCGTATGATTACCTCTACTAATAAGTATATAGTATCATCAACCTGGAATTTATTTGTGAAATAAACCAAGCTTTTGAGTTACCCACTCATCTTCAGGGTTATAATGCGTGTTTAGGTGTCATTACAATGTTGAAAAAACTAACGGGGTGCATGAGCAAACATAGAGCTGTGAGGAAGAAACAAGCAAAAGAAGAAACATGTATGTTACAGTGTGCGAGCATAAGTCAAAAACTGACAGGAAAAAGAAAATAATACTAAAAAAGAGGAAATGAAATAAATCAATGAAGGACTAATGAAAAATAAATAAATAAGTGAATGAATGAATTATGGCACAACCTACAAACAACTATTGAATAACATTGTACATGAAGAAAGTACAAAATAATGCACCAATGTTCAGTTGTTGATTGTTCCCAAGCCTTGGTTAACTTACAGGTTTACTAACATCAACATGTTTGGAAACTGAGAGCATTTTAGAAATTCCCTAGTTAGTCTGGCTTCCTGTGGAAGACCCGACCCTAAAAATGCAGAGCGGTATTCTTCGTCTTTGGCTTCAAACCGCCAACTGGGTTCTACAGTGCATGCGCCCTGTGCCGGCCGCTAAGATAATCACCGAAGGCTCTAACATGATTTATCAATATATACGATACTGGTCGAGTCTTTATTCACAAACCTTGTTGGAGGAAGTTTATGTCGTCTTGTTTTCAAAATAACCTCAATAATTCATAGAGATATGGATTTATCAATCCAGTACTAGTACTGCAAAGGGTTTAGAGATCTTCAGAACTTAGAACGAAGTGAGTTGATACACGCAGCCGGCGGTGAAGAGAACAGTTGTAAGGTTTTCAGCCTACCGATAACCGTCGAGGTAAACCCATATTTACACTTCATCCAAACATTGTTTAATCACTCTGCGATGTCTAGTTTATGTATACGGTATTTGTATTTGTATGGATGTATTTATGGTAGCAAATAAACAATGTCATTGTCATTCATGATTCGCTGAGTTTGTGAAATCGCAGTACTTAAATTGCAAGGAAAGCATGTTCTATCGAACTCGAGTCACGCAACGACGAGGTCGACGAGCAACCAAACTCTGTTTTAATCGCACTATAAGATATCTATATTTAGTTCAAATAGGCTACATTTCATTTAGAAGCCCGACTTCACGCTAGAAGAGTGTCTAGTTCACTAAAATATCAGGTTCATGTCAAGTTCACCACCCCAGCTGAAAAAATTGAAAAACTTTCAAGAGAAAACTTCAACTTTTGTACATGACAAATCCTCCAAATATTAACAAAAGATTTGGAGAATTTTTCATTTTCGTTCTCTCAAACATTTTTCACAATTTAAACTCATCAGCAATGATGAGGTTGGGCTTTAGGTGCCTAAATGCCACAACGGAGAATGTGCTCGTCCCTGGCTACAAGAATATTCAGTTGGATTCGTAAACTTAACATATTCAAATGTTTTGAAAGTATAATAATCATTAGACTATCAGTGTTTATGATTGATATATAATTAGACTATCAGTGTTTATGATTGATATATAATTTGGCAATTCACAATGGAATTGAAATCCCACCCTTCCAGCACTTTGAAAAAGTGAAAGTAAAAGTTGCTGTCATATGCAGACATGTGTGAGTTCAAAATTATTCCCATTCCCTTTATGAATGAGAAAGTATCTCCCATTGTCAATGAACCAAGTTGATCACATGGTAAATGGTACAAAAATGCAGTTCATTATCTGGGGGGCAGGTCTGGGGGAAGGTTTAATGCAGTGACTTGTTTGACAAAAACAAAAAGTTCAGACGTAAAAAAATCAACACTTACATCAGCAAGTGTTAGTTCTAGTGTAATTGGAGCATCACAATCCTCGGCAACTGGCGCTTGCAGAATACTGTCCAGTAATAAAACGCCATTCAAATCTTTCCTCAATCCAACAGTTCTGCAGTGATCAGTAACGAATAGTTTCTCTACTCCTGGACAAAAGCGACATTCTAGCGAGCCAAACTTGTTGGAATTGCTTCCTGAAACCATAAAAACCATGACAACAGTTTAGTAATACACAGGTTTAATAAACATCACCAAGGCCACAAGATGATTAAGTCAAAAACCGAATCAACTTGACGACGATATTTAATACATGTAGGAAGTGAATGAAACTGCATCTACACCCCGCCATTACTCTTACTACTCTATCAGTACATAGAAAAATAACTAAAATATGCTATGTTTAACTATAATGACACCATAATGATTAATCAAGGCACAGCTTTTATCAATAATCAAAGTCTAAATAGGAATATCTGAGGCGAGTTATATGGAGGATGAATGACCCAATGACGTACCTTCAAGAAAGGTGCGTTTTAGTGTACGTCCCGAACTGACATCTAGAACTTCAATGGACCCATCTTCGAGAGTAGCAATAAAGCAGTGTGATGTTGGTGAATATGATATAGATGTAGGTCGGCCATTAAACTGAAGACAACCTTCTTCCTGCAGAAACCACTCCTCGACCGCCATCTTGGCTTCATGGTACAACATGGAGTACCAGGCCACCCCGCCGGATAATACACAGGCAACCCACACATTGTAATCAAATTATTTCAAAAAAGGTTGGTGCCAGTTTTGTTGCATCTTGCATCTTGCATGTTGCATACCAAGCCCGAAATGTATTGTGGAACAATGTCTGCATGCACATGTCATACAGAAGAAAATATGCCGGCTTCATATTGCGAAGATAAATGCAAGGACCGATTCAACGTAGATTTTTAAAGTTTTATTATAAAGATGTACTATATATTTCAACTGGCCAAACCAGTCTTCTTCAGGTACAATAAGGAAATTTACATTGGTATGCGGGTCATATAACAGTAGTTGTGCAATGATGGGAATACCACAAAAAGAAATAGAAAAATAAGTATCTAATAATTTCAGTTTAAGTGTTTTGGCTTCAGAGATTAGAAAAGCTCCCCTAGCCTTACGTATTGAGTCTTTTACTTTTGGTGTATTATTACATTTGTAGAAATGTATTTCACATGCGAAAAAAGTGATACGTCCAATCAGCATAGCGTATATATATTTTTCACATGTGGAAGTATAACCAATCAGCATCGAGAATTGGAATCTCCAGCCAACCAGAGGATGATGATGATGATGATAATGATGATGATGATGAAGACTTTATTTCAAGAGGGTAAACACATAAGAGCGAGAAAAACACAGAGAGCGAGAAAAAAACACTTGATTGGCTTTCCCGGCCGTGAGCCTGACGATGGTTGATTTTGTGTGTTTATAAAATGGCTCACATTTTCGCTTTATCAACTTTCGATCTCCAATTTCGAAAGAACATCAAGAAAGAAGTTTACACGCTGAATTTGACAGAAATCGGTTAAATAGCGGCTGATCGAGATATGGCCAGTTGAATTTATAATTTCCCTCCACAAATCACTGTATGAGCCAAGCCGAAATTACAGTGATTTGTGGGGGAAATTATATATTCAACTGGCCATATCTCAGCCGCTATTTAACTGATTGCTGTCAAATTCAGCGTGTAAGCTTCTTTCTTGATGTTCTTTCGAGGATCGAAAGTTGATAAAGCGAAAAATTTATTTTTATGACCGTCATCACTTCGGTACTCTATTAATTCGTAGAGAAGCATGCAGACAAACAAAAACATATTTAGCAACGTCACCTATAAAACTTGCATTATTGAAAGAGGAAAAAACGAAGAGCAGGACTCAGAATGCGACCTTCAAGCGAGCTAAAGGATTTCGATATTTGTTCAATAGTTTTGGCGTCCACTCGCGTCATTTTTGACCCGATTCTGGTCAAAGAAGCTGATTGGTCAGCTTGCTGGTAATCGCATTATTTCTGTTATTTGCATAAATTAAACTCACCGAAACCAGAACGACCAGAACAAAATCTTACAATGTCGAGCCGCGGTCGACTGTATCGGACTTATCATGTGCACAGATGAATAAAATCATGTTCTACAATAATTATGATTGCCGAATCAACAAACGCAGGCCGTTTGGAAGTAGTGTTCACGACATGAGCGGCTGTGTTGGGGAGGGGAAGGAAAGGGGATGAGGGAAAAACAGCCCCTGGGGACATACTCATACAGAACGAGTTCCAGAGAAGGTTAATGGGATTAAATGATTTAACTGCCAATGCAAATTAAGTTACGTACAAAAAGTGCTGGTAGAGAATGGATAAAGTTTTACCTGCTTCTAGTCTGCATGTCTTTCTTGCCTCTTATCCATTGTCGAAACTCAAAGTGCGAAATAGCGTGATGGCGAAATACATTTTATAAGATTCACCGATCAGTTAAATAATTAATTCGAATCGTCAAAATTGGATACAAATAAAGAAAGAAATTATATCCGCTAGGTTCAATACTACAGACACTCCCGCATAAACAGTTGACATATATGTTAGTAAAACAGCAGGAGATAATTGCTTTTACTGACACTCAGCATCAGCTTCTGGTGTAGACGCGGAAAACGAGAACGCGGAAAACGAGAACGCGGAAAACGAGAACGCGGAAAACGAGAACGCGGAAAACGAGAACGCGAGGACGCGGAACTGTGAACTGGCGGACGTGAAGATAATAAAGAAAATATATTTAAAAAAATACATTATTGTATCAGGATTAATGGGCTCAGTTACGGCATATAGAAATCTACTATTAAAAACTAACAATGGGTGCAATCCTGTAATGATTGGCCCAATTATGTTACACCAACAACGTCTGTACGAATCATATCATACTTTCGCATCTTCTCTCGTGCGTTTAAATCCAAAACTGAAAAACATCTTATGCTACGGGACCGATGGAGAAAAAAATATCTACAAAGCTTTCGGTGATGTATTTACTTTTGCCATTCATTTATTATGTGACATTCACATGGAAGACAACGTGCTACGAAAACTTACAGACCTGGGAATGCAGAAGTCACTAGCCAATTTGTATAAAAAAGATATATTTGGAAAGAATGTTGCCGACAGAATTAGAGAACTAGGACTAGTTGATTTACCTAGTGGTCGTTTAAACCAGATTTTTATTCAATTTACACCATTTTTACAATATTAATAAATAAGTTAGAAAAAAAAATACAGATAGTTAGGTGTTGGGATACCTGAAAATAGTTTGCAGACTAATCAGAGTCAGGTACCCCAGTACAATGAAAGGAAATTACAAACATCTCTGAATTTTCGGTCATAATATATTCACATATTATTCATTTCTTACAATAAAATAAAAAATTAAAAGGTGCTTATAAATCATGTATTCATGTTTCATACCCCAGTCCATAGTCCAGTCCATAGTCCAGTCCATAGTCCAGTCTACCTTTTCCATGTGGCCACATACATGTGGCCTGCGAATACTTACAGCGGCCGCTTTTTTGGCGGTCGCGCAACAGAGAGACCCCTGTGGCGCGACCGCCAAAAAGCGGCTGTATTCGCAGGCTAGTTGTCGCCTAGTCTCCTTCGCAGCCATTTTTAGTTCCGTCACGTAAGCGCGTTAGGTTGACGGAACCAAGAACTGTATGGAAGAAGCCAGTTCAGAAAACCCCTAAAAAGGCTGTTTATGACTGCTGCCATGTTTGAGGCAAAGAATCTCTCGATAAAAGAAGAAAACGAAATGCTGTAGAAGATTTCCTAGCCTCCCGCCCTCCCCCGCAGACTCTTTTTAGGTGTTCATTTTAAACGAGAAAGTAATTGACCCCAAAATATTTACAGACTAAAAGAAATGGAAACCTTTCGTGCTCTTCGTCTTGAAACGAGAGAGAAACTCCCCCAAAATGGCGCCAGGGAAAACTATGGCTCACATGCATGGTACATATTGCCACATGGAAATATCTGTCATCGTGCCACACATACCGCTCTTTGCTGATTGGCCACAAAATATTTTGGAGTATATTCCCCATGGGCTGATTTTCCTCCCCTTCCTTTCTCACTCCCCCCCCCCCCCCCCCCCCCTCTTCCCTCTTCCTTTCCCCCTCCACCCTCCTCCCACAGCCCCTGGGTTTCCGAGGTACGGAAGCTTTGCTGCATGATACAAATAATTTTATTCCATCAAATACCAACATAGGTACATAGGATAAGGTGCTTACATAAAAGTTCAAAACGTACAGTAACAACTAAAAAATATAACTAATAATGAAAACATGTCATAACAATATTTTGTTTCGCGCGCCGGCCCCCCCGACATTACGTCATATGTTTATGTCTGTTCACACGTCAGAATTAGTAGTTGACATTTCCACGTGCATTTACCCGAGTCGTGTTCACCTCGTTCATATTCCATTCACAAGACACAAATAATCAGTTATTTCGCGTTTTTGGACCTCAATACGTTTGTCAAGAGCTCCAGCATCGATTCAACATGGAATTTTCTTATGTAGTGCTGCTAAAACCATCAGAAATTCGGTTTACTACGAATGTTGTCAGAGATAGTTTTGACAATAACATTCAGCTAACTGAAACACTAAAACAGCTGCAAAATGACGAGATAACAGTGGATGATATTCCCATGTTAGAAGTAGTATGGTACCAAGAGCAATGGGAGTGGTATACCCTCAACAATAGAAGACTGTGGGTGTTTCAGCAGCTAGAAAAGGATGGTTTTTGCACGCTCATTAAGACCCGCCGTCTGGAGGACGTCGGGAGATCGGAGCAACCAAAACTGCTTTACGGAACTGTTCACCTCAGAAGCCGTAGAGAAACTTTCCGTAGAACACTCAGCATCACCTTTCCTAGGTGCCGCAGCCCAGGCCGATACGTAGAGGAAAAGCATTCTACAAGACAACACAGTCAAAATAATTTTGAGTACCGTGAAACAAGAGTCAAGATTGAGCACAACATTGTAAGTTCAGACCATAGCATCCATTCAGGTTACAGAAGCTTCCAAGAGACCCACTCCTGCAGATATTCTGAATACATTAAGTCCCGTCACTTAAGAGATTGCCATCGACACTTGCCGTACAAGAGTTCTAGTTTGGCGAAGTTGCATCCCAGCCAAAGATTTTACGCAAGAGCGCAACAACTACTGCAGAAGTACCGTTCGTATTCCACGCGCGGAACACGTGGTCCAGTCTTCGGAATCGTAAGCTATGGTTTCTGGCAAAGAAGACGAAATGAGTTTTTCCAGAAATTATATTCTTTGCGCACAGGTCTTCTCAGGCACCAGAGATATCTTCCTGATGTATTGCACACGTGTGGAATATGCTACAAGAGTTTTAGACGAAGAGTAAGCTTAGAGCAACACTGCGACGAACTAACACACTATGCGTGTGTTCCGTGCGGGAAATTCTTCACTAGTTTCACAGCACTTGGCCAGCATAGGATTGCACTTGATCACTATCTTCGTTAGACATGCGCAGTTTTACAGCACTTGGCCAGCATAGGATTGCACTTGATCACTATCTTCGTTAGACATGCGCAGTTTTTGTACGTTTAATGTTAAAAGAAAATGTAGTTAAATGTTTTTGTTGATCGACTGCTCTATGCGAGTAGGACGTTGCGCGGAGTAAAATCTACATATCGCCAGGATAAGACACACTCACGTTTAGTTTGAAACGAACTCTTCGTTAGTTAAATTGGCAAAATGGAACAAAAGTCATACAGAAGTGAAAGTCGTACTGTATGGTGGTACTTCCAGTGTTACAAAAGTTGAAAATTAAAATTCATTAAAAAAAAGTATTTGTTACTGACATTCTGTATAAGTTGGGATGGGCTGATGTTCTGTATACGCACAGGGGTTGGGACGGGGCATCAATCCATTAAAGGTTGATACTAAGAGTATTTGTTACTGACATTCTGTATACACACGGGTTGGGACGGGCTGACATTCTGCATACGCACAGGGGTTCGGATGGGCTGACATTAATTCTGTATACGCACAGGCGTTGAGTTCAGGATTCGCGCTACGTTTTGTTTGACTGATGCATAGGTTACGCTGACGCATGCGCAATGAGAGCAAACTTGTGCTATAAATGCCAGCAGAGAAACTGACACAAAAGGCCTTTTAGTAGTCTCCCTCGCATCTGTGTTTAGTTCCGTCACGTAAAAACGCCAAGAGCGTTACGTGACGGAACTAAAAACGGCTGCGGAGGAGACTAGCCTTTTTGGGGAACTTAAATTTTGTGTGATTTTTTCAGTTTTTAAAAATTGACATGGACGCGGCCGGCCACAATATTTGACAGTCCAAACATGGCGATGTAGTCGATTTAATTGCATTCATTCTACAGCAGTGTATAACCCCGGGTGTACAACTCTAGCCCCCATGAGTGATATAGTCTCCCTCGCAGCCGTCTTTAGTTCCGCAGGGTTTTTTCCAAGTGCGCGCAGTGTCCGCGTTGAGAAGTTCGAACTACAACTTAACCAATAGACCATGACCTTTTCTTACTGTAGTTTAACACGATACTAGCGCTGTCAGACGTATCGCCTTCATCAGGAGGGAAACTCTTCATAACATCAGGACTTGAAATTGTGATTACTACTCCATTGTCAATGCCACCGTTTTCTTCGTTTCCACTCGTCTTTTTCTTCAAGGTATCGCGTTGTTGTTGTATATCTTTTATTAGTTGGTTGAAGTCGTCAGTCAACTTTGCCTCAACAATGCTTAGCTCTTCAAGACACGTTTGTGCTTTGATACTAGAGCTCAGTACATGGCTATTATCAGAGGAGAGAAATGAGAAGGTATCCATGGTGACGGTTGACGTCACGCGGTCATCAGTGTTTGTCAAACGACTCTTCAGGATTGAAGCCTCGACTGTGTTGACGGGGCCAATGTTGGCCTTTTTGATAGCGCGCCAGTTCTGCAGCGCACGTTGTGCCACTTGCCGCTTTCGTGCGTCTCGCATGGGACTTAGCGGACAGTGCTCACGGACAGGACTTGCTGGGGCCTGGGGCGACACTGTTACGCGATTTCGTTCTTTTCTACTTTTCAAACATTTGCGACAATTTACGAAGATATTCTCAAACCACTGTTTATATACACTAGCCATTAGGGCCGTAGCAGTGTACATAAATATAGTCCCTATAATGATAATGAACCAATTGCCTATTCTGTAATGAGGTGCCATGTTTTGTCCACTCCCTATATGGACAACACTAGGGACAAAGTCTCCAAAGCCAACAGTAGTGAAAGCAACGACCGAGAAATACACAGATTCGAAAAATGACCATTTCTCTAGATACACAAAGAGAGGGCCAGCGACAAGGATGATAAGAGTTACTGTAAGTAAGCACACTAGTGCTAGAGTGATGGTAGGAGGTTCCCAGGGCACGAAGTCGGATTGTGAGTTAAAGTTGATGTTAGCTCGTCTTGTTCTCCAGCAACGGTTAATACGCACAATAATAAATGAAAACATCAAGACTGTCTGGTCCAAGAGGGTGTTAAATAGAAGTATGTTTAACGGTATTCCAAGTAAAGCGTAGACCAGGAAACAAACTTGACCTGATATCGTTATGGGTGCCGTCAGACCAAATCCTACAAACAATAAAACAATAAATAAAACGTCAAAACATATGGATTAATTCATACAGGTTTGTTAGTGCTTAGTGCAGACGATATATGGTAGACTGCCTTAGCGCTACAGATACACACGGGACATTGCAAGGAATATCTGCCTGAGTATCCCCCTGGGTATCCCCCTTGGGTATCCCCCTGGGTATCCCCCTTGGGTATCGGGCATTATATTCTCAGATAAATAATTCTTATGAACATGCAAGCTGTACGCTGATATATGTTTATTGTGAAGAGAGCATGTCCGTCTATAGACTGATTCCATAAGTCCCTGTTTGCGCTCTTTTACCCTGGAAGTCGCTCACCGGGCGGTGAGCGGACAACACTAGGGACAAAGTCTCCAAAGCCAACGTGGGCGGTGAGCGAAAACCAGAATCGACAAAGAGCGAACAGACCGACTTATGGAATCAGACGTCTAGTCCGTCTATTGCTCACAATAGTTGCCTAGATGATCAGTAGTATGCGATTCCATTTGGGATTTTAACTACGAAATTAAACCAGACAGATGTCCAACGTACCGAGGAAAAGAGACGTGGTTTTATAGACAGTAAGGGGAACTTTGCAGGCGTAATCGCCTGAGAACGTGCGGAGAAACAGCTGCAACACATTCAGGCATATCACATTATGCGACGTGCATGAAGTACGTGCACATGAAAACAATATACACACATCACGACGAAAATCACCCCTTGTTGGCTGGAGACAGAGCCAGAACTGGGTTCCCAGAACTGTGATCTCTACATATTACTACTAATTAACATTTATTTAAGTGATCTTGCGTAGGAGTTTCAGTGTTCAGTGAGACGATGTATTCAACGTACTCAGTTCGGTACTTGAATAAGGTACTTGATGTGCGTGCGTGCATGCATCGGTATTATTTACAACAGTTGTATTTATAATCTTACTAGTATTTGATCGATGTTCGTAGCAATGACAGTCTTTACAATAACAGATCAGCGTAATCTCGCAATCTGATTGACTCTCAGCCATTGTCAACTGAAGAGTACAGACACGGCATAGAATGACGAATCGCTCGCGCAATCCATTGTCAATAAGAGTACAGACAATGGAAAACCGCTTGCGATCCGATGGGCAGGGAATCTTGGTGTGATACTTAGATCTATAGTTTAGAAGAAGAAGAAGAAGAAGAAGAAGAAGAAGAAGAAGAAGAAGAAGAAGAAGAAGAAGAAGAAGAAGAAGAAGAAGACGAAGAAGAAGAAGAAGAAGAAGAAGAAGAAGAAGAAGAAGAAGAAGAAGAAGAAGAAGAAGAAGAAGAAGACGAAGAAGAAGAAGACGAAGAAGAAGAAGAAGAAGAAGAAGAAGAGGAAGAAGAAGAAGAAGAAGAAAAAGAAAGAAGGAAAATGAGAATTTCAAATACTCTAATGAGGTCATTTTCTCTCTTTTCTTTTCTCTTTTTTTTCAAACAACTAAATTGTAACAGCCTTCAGTATCATTGTAGTGCTCACCGCAAGTTAATCACACAAGGTCACGTATCAATTATAAACCTAGCGGCCTTACGCAAGCTGTTGAAATCTTGCCAAAGACTGAGCAGAATCAATGAATAGTAATGGACGTCCTGGGATTTCATGACGATTCTCAGAAGGGAACGTTTTTCGGCTTAATTTCGACCTCCAAAGTGAGAATTAGTGCAGCAATCTAATTATAAGGGGTGTATATTGTCGAGCGACTGGGTACGTACGTCACCAACAATATAATACGTGGCCACCCTTGAGAACTATTTTAGAAAAACAAAACAAAAGGAAACTACAAACAAAAAAACCTTGGAATTAAATACCATTGTAAACTGGTGGTTTGCAGAATTAAAAAAGTTTTGAAAGAAAAACCTGGAGTTTTCTTTTGTTTCTCCTTCTGGAAATGAAAGATTAACGAAAAAACGGAGTGGTTATAGAGTACTACTGTGTACCTTAAATCGATACATAACAATAAAATAGTATATATTACCAGGGAGGTGATATTACATATTGGTGATAGGCGGTTCGTATCGTAAATGCTGATAAAATCTTTCCCGCAGCACTGTAAACAAAAATGGAATTGAAATGAGAGAATTTCTCTTATACTCTTTGTTATTGTATGGATTCCGACGAGCGTTTTTTCAAGTGAGGTTTTGTTAAACGACGACGTACGTTGTTTTCAACTTAATTTGAGGTCAAAACGTTACTTATGCATGCAGGAGAGTTGATCCCGGTTAAGTTTAATTAACAAAAAAGCGTTTTCATTCTTGTTCAAGACGTACCGCGATCTGGTTTTAATGCAAAACAATTCCTTCAGTCCTGAGTAAGGATTTCCTTATACATAGACGGCCAGTCTCGAGTTTCGAGATTGTTTTTCTTTCAAACAAGGGAAACACTTAGAACATTTGGATGACAACAATTACAACTCAAATTAGAAAAACTACGGACACAACGGGAGTCGTGGAGACAAGAGTTCCGCCGCACAACCAACACTTTGACGGTGTTTACAAAGTAGCCTGATTACTTACCTATAGTTGTGAGGACTGTACCTACAAAGTAAAACGAACCAGCCAAGTCCCATTTACTTTGATACTCTTTCTCAGGATCGATACCCATCGAATACGCCTCGCGATATGCTTTTGATAAATCATCCATGACCGTAGTGGATAGATTCCTCGTTAATTGAAACTCTTGAAAGACCTTCCTGAAATGACTCACAAGATATGTCTCGTTCTCGTACTCGAGTTGCCTAAAAATCAACGCTCCAAGTAGCATATAACTTAGGTATAAACACCAAAGAACTATTAGCTTGACAATCCCCTCATTCATGACGCGAAACAATTGTGTATTAAGCCCGGGAAGATTATCAATCAGACCTGCATCACGCTATTCGAACTTGTCGTCGGAAGAACTTTTCAATTGTTGAACTGCAAGTAACTCTGTAATTCATTTGTATCTTGGTTCGTTAGTGTCAAATAACCATGAATAGCTTCTGACTGACTCAGAAACCGCTATTACTCGTAATCGCACAACTTAACCAAGCAATTTTGTAGTTAACTACTACTTTGGTACAGCCTTCTGAGTCTCTTCTGCAGTGATTAACAGCACAGTGACTGGATAAGTTCTGAGTCGTAGTTCACTTGAGTCCGCAGTCTTCTCTTTTCACCCTTAAAGCACTCAAATTATCCAACAATTTGTGCTTGAAACCTGAACGGTGTCCCAATCGAAGTATCTGTGTAGAATCTGTCAATATATAGTTGCCTGTACTACAAGTGGATCTATTAAATCTTGCGTGAGAAATCCATTCTGAATCTGATTCATTCTGAATCAAATTCACTCTGAATCTGTCATCTAAGTTGTTCGCGTTGCTTTGATAGCTTGTTTTAGGTTACAGAAACACTGCTTACATTACAGTTATTAATTTGTACGCATCATCAACGTCATCAAAACCACTGCAGGAATGTAGTAATTCAATGCCGTGGGTCAATGAAACTGATCCTGCATGACCATGAAATCACGATCAAGAAACACGCTATTCGTATAGACTTTAAAGTGCGTTATGTACTTAGGTCGCTTTCAATCAAGGTAACTTTGAGGACTTTTTCGGTAACTTTGAAAACTGATTACACAACTCGTCAGGCCGTAACAGGTGCACTCGACCCCCTGCTAGGACAAGATGCGATCTTCATTTATGAACGAAAACAATTAATGTCGCTCTCTCTTAGTGGGATACTCCCGCACCGCAAATAAAATTTAAGTTGGACAGTTTGCAACCGAGCTGTGATTAAAGACATCCCAGCCGTATTTATTATGGACGTCCCGAAGAAACGTTCGTCCAAGCAGAGACCACCTACTTCGTCTCCGAAAAAATGCGACAAGAGAATGATTTTGGTGATGGGAACAATTTACAGGCATCTGCTACTCCACACTATAGAACAGTGCTATGAACTATTCCTTGCTGAGACCTCGATCGAATTAAGATTCCGTTAACTTCTTACCTTGGTGAAGGTTCGACGCGTTCATCTTTCACGCTGAACACAGTGCATCTGATCTCATCAGTAGTGCATGGGTCTTAGCGCATCAGTTCACGGAACGTTATATTTTTAGAAAACTTTTTCCGCCACATTAGTAGCCAATTTGTGCGTGGTTACAGACTTCTTCCATTAAATCGTAGTTTTCGCTTAAAGTCCATCAATTCGTCAGTGTAATGCGTCTCGTATAATAATCCACATCCTACGAACGCATAACTTTCCACATTTCGTCTGATGTGAATTTCGTTCATTTCCCGCGTTTGTTTTAAATAGTAGAAAGTTGCTTCTCAGACGAAGATTAGTTGCGGACATTGGATGAAATCGAAAGTTTGGATTTTTTTATTAGCTTCATGCAACACTGTGAATAAATACATAACAATATAAAACAGGATCGAGAATGGAAATAAAATATAGTAATATATTAAGTAAAAGAAATTCGGTGTCAGGGTGACCGCAACAGCGTGAGCTAAAATAGATGAGTGAATAAATGAAAGAGTGAAAAAATGAATGATTCTACAAGAAATGCGCGAGCGTAGCTAGATATTATTCAATTTTTACGTTTTATTTCAACCTTATCGAGGAAATATATTACATGTCAACATCTAGGGCCACAAGTTTATGAGTTTACTTCTATACTGTCACGTGTCACCCTCTGTAAATAAAGTCTAGTTACATCTCCGTGATCTCGCTTGAACCTGGTGATCTCATCTCCGTGATCCCATATCACCATCATGATCTCATCTCCGTGATCCCACTTGACCCTGGTGATCTCATCTCCGTGATCTCGCTTGACCATGGTGATCTCATCTCCGTGATCTCGCTTGACCATGGTGATCTCATCTCCGTGATCCCACATGACCCTGGTGATCTCATCTCCGTGATCCCACATGACCCTGGTGATCTCATCTCCGTGATCCCACATGACCCTGGTGATCTCATCTCCGTGATCCCACATGACCCTGGTGATCTCATCTCCGTGATCCCACTTGACCCTGGTGATCTCATCTCCGTGATCCCACTTGACCCTGGTGATCTCATCTCCGTGATCCCACGTGACCCTGGTAATCTCATCTCCGAGATCCCACATGACCCTGGTGATCTCATCTCCGTGATCCCACATGACCCTGGTGATCTCATCTCCGTGATCTCACTTGACCCTAGTGATCTCATCTCCGTGATCCCATCTCATCATCCCACATGACCCTGGTGATCTCATCTCCGTGATCCCACATGACCCTGGTGATCTCATCTCCGTGATCCCACATGACCCTGGTGATCTCATCTCCGTGATCCCACATGACCCTGGTGATCTCATCTCCGTGATCCCACATGACCCTGGTGATCTCATCTCCGTGATCCCACATGACCCTGGTGGTGATCTCATCTCCGTGATCCCACATGACCCTGGTGATCTCATCTCCGTGATCCCACATGACCCTGGTGATCTCATCTCCGTGATCCCACGTGATGACCCTGGTGTGATCTCATCTCCGTGATCTCCGTGATCTCATCTCCCCACTTGACCCTGGTGATCTCATCTCCGTGATCCCACGTGACCCTGGTCCCAATCTCATCTCCGTGATCCCACTCATGACCTGGTGATCTCATCTCCGTGATCCCACATGACCCTGGTGATCTCATCTCCGTGATCCCACATGACCCTGGTGATCTCATGACCCTCATCTCGTGATCCCACATGACCCTGGTGGTGATCTCACATGACCCTGGTGATCTCCACGTGACACATGACCCTGGTGATCTCATCTCCGTGATCCCACATGACCCTGGTGATCTCATCTCCGTGATCCCACATGACCCTGGTGAGTGATCTCATCTCCGTGATCATCCACATGACCCTGGTGATCTCATCTCCGTGATCCCACATGACCCTGGTGATCTCATCTCCGTGATCCCACATGACCCTGGTGATCTCATCTCCGTGATCCCACATGACCCTGGTGATCTCATCTCCGTGATCCCACATGACCCTGGTGATCTCATCTCCGTGATCCCACTTCACCCTAGTGATCTCATCTCCGTGATCCCACATGACCCTGGTGATCTCATCTCCGTGATCCCACATGACCCTGGTGATCTCATCTCCGTTATCCCTCTTCACCCTGTTTTTCCCGGCGGTTTTACCCAAAGGTAAATTAATTATTTGTGATAACTCAATTTCTAAACATCGTGGTCACGTGATTTCCGCATTGTTTAATCCTTCTTATTGGTTACTTTTTAGTTGGGGGAAAATGGAGTGGGAAAAATGCTGTTTGCAATATTCAATTGTGGAATTAATAAGGAGGAAAACCGAAGAAATTAAGAAAGAAAACCGAAATAATTTCGAAGGTTTCTGAGTGAGATTTTCAGGATAGAACTGAGCGTTGCTATGGTAACCTTACGACTCGAGATATAACAAATGGTGAAAATAAAGAGATTTAGATAGTGGAATGCGCTTAAAATAGGTTTCACAGAATGTTAGCTAAACATTGGTGAAAAGCTAGCTTGACGGTAGGAAAAAACATGGACTGGATACGGAAATCTTCCAATTATGTAGCTGCATACAGTATTACCATGCACTGTTGATATAATAACTTCATAAAACATTTATAATTCTTTTCATCGGTGCTTTTTTTACCTTGTATCTTCAAGACTAACCGACTACGAGGCATTGAATGCGCAGTCATTAGCCCGCCTGAATTTAGGTTGTGTCGTTGGGCCCTCGAGTCATGTCAGTGTCCCTCGCCGATGGAATTGCTCAGCAGTTGAAGTGTTCTATCTGTTTGGAGGAGTACAACAACCCTAAACTTCTTCGTTGCTATCACTCGTACTGTCAGGATTGTGTTAAACGGCTTTTGAAGGGAGCTGACGGCAACCACATTATAAAATGTCCGCAGTGTCGAACGGATATGGAGGTGAGTTAGTTTCTCAAAACTCTTCCTGAACGTCCAATGGAAACGGGAATGTTTCGCAACATTGGAAAACAAAACAAAACTACTGACATATAACAACCCACATCATATCTGTTAATAGCAAGCGTATATGACGGATTTCATTCAAAGTTACACTCAAATTTCAAAATTATATTCTTCATTTTCCAAGGTAAGGCAGACTAAACTATATTGGTTCTAAAATGACGATTTGTCTCGAGGCTGTTTAACGGAACTCTCCTCAGTCTTTCAAAATTATCGACATAAATATCATAGAAATGTTTGTATAAATTAGACTTGACTTGCAAAAAAAATTGAAAAACTCAAGTTTACAATAAAATTGAAATGAAAAATGAGACGAAATATTAAAATTATTGAAATTGCAAATAACAGCATTTTAGCTCTTTCGTAATCAAAACACCAATTAAAGGGTCAAGGTCTTTTATGGAATTAAGTTTGTAAGAGCGCTGAGACACAGTGTGGCGCTCCTAAAGCAATGTTATTATTTTTATTATTAACTATTGTATCGAGGGAGGGGGAGGGGTAGGGCTAGGGTCGGGGAGTGGGGACAGAAATTTACCGCCACGGAAAAGTAAAGTGTCCGCGGCATAGCCCTGCCCTCTAAGGTAGTCCACTCGGTATTTTGTCGGAATCAAGCGAAATGTCCGCAACAACAAATAAATATGATGTCACCATTGCGTTGTGTCGACAAACAGTTCTCAAGCCACTTTTTCGCATCCTGAAACGATAGAAACTTGTGAGTTTATTTATTGATGTTTACAACTCTTTTGTCTTTAGATTCCAAATGGCGATGTGAAATCTTTGAAGACTAATTTCTTCATTAACAACATTCTGGATGTCTTGGCGAACAACCGTCGAAGGCGAGAAAGAAGCCAAAACACTCACCACGAACAGCATCTGAACTTTCCAGAGTGTAAATGCCAAAAAGAAACAGACGGTAAGTGCCAGACTTGCAACGTCGCTCTGTGCGAGTCGTGCGTGGATAATCACTTGAAAAACCCACAAACAAAGCACCATAAAATCATTTCTGAAAAGCCAGAAACGTCGCTTTGCGATGAACACTCCGAGGAAAAGAAGTTTTTCTGTCAGAAATGCGAAGAGCTGTGCTGTGTAGAGTGTGTCGCCTTGATGCACAGTGGCCATGAGTATATAGAGATCAAGAAGGTATTAAAGTCACAGAAGAGGATGATTGATTGGCTACTTGTGCGGTGTAAAGCAAAGATACCAACTTTGAATCAGGAAATAAAATGGTTGGAAGTCATGGAGGAAATGACTAGCAAGAATGCCCAAGACACAGAAACAGAAATTGACGAAGAGTTTGAGAAGTTAATCGCTGCTCTTGAGAAGAAGCGTGTAGAGTTGAAAGAACGAGTTCAAACTCTCAGAGGCGAGAAACTTAAGCAAATTTACTTTCAAAAGGAAAACATAACAATGGTCGTGGAAAGCCTGCTGTCAGGAATAGAGTTCACCGAGCAAGCAACAAAGGAAGGCAACGAAAAGGAGTTTCTTTCCATGAGAAAACAGATTTGCGCCAGGCTGGAAGAACTAAGTGAAATCAAGATGCAGAAATCGTCATTTGACGGAAGGTGGAACTTCTACCTCCAAGTTCCATACCAAGCCGATCTTGTAAACGGATTTAGAGTACAAAGTGACACAGTTAAGGCAACCCTGACCATGGTTGGTGGAGAGGAAGGATTGATCTACAATACATTTAAGAATCAATCTCGCGACTTCATCATTACACTCAAAGACGAAAATGGGACCAAGATGATGATGGGTGGTCAAAATGTACGGGTCGCTATTCGTATTCCATCGGATAATCCACCACCTAAAGAATCTACCAATGAGAAGAGCACAAGCTTGAACTACGTGGACATAGATGTACAAGATAACCACGATGGTACACACTCGTTCACGTACAAACCCAAGCATCAAGGGATGTACTACTTGCGAGTGACAGTCAATGGAAGGCCACTATCTGGTGATCTTATGTGGACAGTGGACGGTTCGCTTGGCTTTGGAGACTCGACCAACGAAATGGGCGTAATCCAAGTATACCCGCCTTTTGGAATGGCTCCAGCATGGCATAGAGTAGTCGGAGCGAAAAACTCGTGGAAAATCAAGAGGATTTATTACGACGAGTATACTGTAGTCAGAGCAGGAGTAATGATGGACTTAACGAGTAACAAGTGGGGTTGGTGTAATGGCAGACGAGAGGAGCCAGAAGAGTTCATCTTTTCTGTACCTGAATATCCCTTTAGTAATATTCCTTCGTGGCAAGAAGGTGAAGAATTCACCTTCTACAGTAATGAAGAAACAGGCCGCTTTATTATCTACAGCGAGGCTTGCGACAAATCTGAGGTATTCAAGAGATGCCCTGGTACCGTTGCACGACCCTTCATCTATCCAGCATTATACAGCATCTTTTCTATGGATTCTACGAAACTTGAAAAGAAACTCATCAAGAAGCATGCTTCAAATCCGTAAATGAGATATTTATGGACACATCACTATGAACAATTGTGCAAACTTTACATTTTTATTCGTGTTTCGTCTTGCATGCATGTATAGATATGGCATGTTCAATTAATGTCCAACGTCTATCACTGATAGCAGTATTGTCAGGTCTTCGTTAAATCAGTTGATAACCGTTCTACAAGATCTACATCATGTCATCTCGAAGACACCGTCTGCATACATAATTCAAGTCCAACTGTCTTGGTACAGATCGAGGAACTTTCACTTTCATCATCATTTTGTCCAAAGCCGAAATGTGTTGTCTGACACGTTTACATGCACCATGTATTTTACACATCATTTACGTTGTGTGAAGTGATTACGACGATGGCCTCCAAGTGATTCATCCTATTATAATCATTAACGAGTTGGTAACTTGATGGAAATCCCAGTCGATTATGTAGTTGACTTCTTCTTCTTCTTGACAGTGTCATTTTTTGTCGTCTCCTACATAATTAATGGATAACACAACAATGACTATGAGAAAACATAGTAAACACTTTAACAATATAAGATTTAAGTTATTAGCAATAATGTTATTATTATTTATTTTTTTATTAGGAAAACCAGCGATAAGATGCGACGTTTCGTTGTCATCATGACAACATTAAAGTACTTTATATTCATATTCTGTTAGTCTTAACTCACTTGCTTGATAATGTTGTCATGATGACAACGAAACGTCGCATCTTATCGCTGGTTTTCCTAATAAATTGTCTATCCAAAGTCACTCTTATCAAGATTATTATTATTATTATTATTAATATTATTATTATTATTATTATTATTATTATTATAACACGAAATGAGATCTACTGCCTAAGTTTACAATATCTGTATGACCATCCATTGCCTATAGATTAGCTTGCTATATTTGGCAATTATTATGATTAAAGATTTTAAAAAGATGAGAAAAATCAACACTTTGGGAAATTTGAAACAGATTTTAAAATATTATTTTGTATATCATATTGGTCTTACCTTTCTCGATTCCTTGCTGTGTTTTGCACTATCTGTTTTCACTACTTCCATACTTTCCCATATTCTATCTACTTCTTCTTTATCATCGTCGTCAATATTTGTTGTTCTTTCTCGTTTTCTTAAATTATTATTATCTTGCATTGTTTCTTGGCATTCTTGGCTCAACTGGGATCTCTGTTCATAGAAAACAAAATATATTTAAAACAAATTCCACTGCAAAATATCATGCATCTGAACTATGTCATAACAGAGTGCAACAAGGCTTACAATGGTGGTTTACTACCCTTTGACATGCGCGTCTTCCTCAGAAAAGTGGATCAATATTTTTGTTTAATAAAACAATAATTCTACAATTTTCTGAACACAATGTAGAATATGAGCACACAGATCTTACTGCTGAGAATTAAAGAGATTATTTACCAACCTTGTTTTGATTTTCAACACTTGAAAATAACAAACAGTTCAATCTTGTTTTCAGATAAACCTTGGATTAAAATAAAGACACTTGAATTTAGAATATTTCTCTTTAAATAGGATATTAAAACACTTAACACAGCACTGAATTATGAAGAGTTTTACCTTTTGTAGTAATTTTCTTGATTTGAGATCATAAACACGTAGAAATCTGTCAAGACCACAAGCTGCAACACGCCTCGTTTCTTCACAGTATTCAATGCAACGAATACTGCCAGCAAATCCCTTGAAATTACCTACAGCTTGGCCTACAATTGGAGACAGTAAAACAGTAAGAATTAGAAGGCCATGTAACTCACCATAATAATATACGTATAATGACGTATAACAACTTTATTGAACTAAGATATTTTGCTGAACAAAAAAAAAACAGTAATGATAATAATAATAATAATAATAACACTTTATTTAACGAGGAATTACAGATAAAGCTCTGCTTTTTGCCAATCTGGTCCTCCTAATGATAAATATAAATATATGCACAAACTTCAAATACGATTAATTCTAAATACTAAATACAAAATAACAACAATAATAATTATAAATAATGATAATTTAATAACAACAATAATATTATATATATTATATTATACATGTATAGCACCCTTTCCTGTATAGTCTGACCATACATGTACATTTACATGGCTTAGAACATGAGGGATTCAATTAGTCCCAATATAAGTTTATATTAAGTTATGTGAACTTTATAGGAAACAATTTGTGTCTATACCTTTACGCAAGTCCACAACTGACATTGTCCCAGCAGTATTTCCAACAATAAACGTACTAAAACAACAATAACATATATGCTCATGTTAAAAAAAAACTAAAGTCAGATATCTATCTATTAATCCATGTTTTGATACTCACTTCTCTTGATCTGTGACGCACAATGATGAAATTGGACAATCCTCAAAATCCATGGAGAAAACTGGTCTATTCTTGGCAGCAGTGTCGTAGAGACGTAGTTGATGATATCCTGTCCCAGTAACTACTTTTGGAGATCCAGCACTCGGTAGAAAACCAAGATCAGTCACCCAAACAGGGACTCGTAAATCTAGGGTATCATTTCGTACCTATTGAATCAACAACACAAAAAACACATTCATTTGTGCATGGATTCAAGAGATTCTTACTTTGTCAACTGGACTCACGTTTTTTGCTTTAAATATATTTTCTCCAGACTTATTGAGGTCCCATATTTTTAGATCGTTTTGCTTTGCCTCCTGTCCCAACAAGATGTGGGTTGTGGTGATTATATCGCATTCTTGAAATATGACTTCCAACTTTGATTTCAACCTATGAAAACAGACTCACATATTGCTCCAAACACCAACTGGATAAAGGACAAAAAGTTCTACAAATATAAATATACATACAGGATCATTTTCTGTCCATACTCGGAGTAAACCAGACTCTGTACATGTCACAGGGGAGCTATAGCAAATGAAGGAAGGATAATACAATTACTTTGAAAATATCATCTTTCTGAGCTTTATTCAAGCTGCAAAAGTGATATGACCCCCAAGAAATGGTGGTAATAGCAAAGTTTTCTAAAGAATCTGTTGTACCTGTTGTAACAGAAAAGTCCTGTAAAATGAGTGTCTTTGACATCACAGTCTCGTTCATCAACAAATGTACTCTGTTCTACATCGTAAGTCTTGACCAGCCCACTTCTCAATCCAAGAAGCATCTAAAATCATCACAAAATCTCACAAAATATGTTTGTGGTTTAATCACATATTTTGGCATGGTGCCATGAGTGACATTAATGTTACAATGCTGTATGATGCTAGTGATGACCAGTGATGTAGCCTGATTTTCAGACGGTCAGCGGTCCTCTGCTACATGCACTCCTGTAGACGAGGACCGCTGACCGTCTGAAAATCAGGCTACCAATGATGCTGCTGCAGATGACAACACTGATGATGATGTCAATGATGATGATGCCTGCAGTAGTAATTATATGATGCTAATTTATTAATATAATTTATGATGATAATGAATGATGATGATGATGAAGAATATTAAGCTTACATGTATACACTCGATCGAACCGCATTTCGATAAAGTTAGTCACCCGTAAAGCTCCGAAGGTGAGACCGATGAGGATCCTGGGTTGGTTAAAATGTATGTACCCATGGTCCTTCTTGGTCTCACCTTCGAAGCTTTTCGGGTGACTAACTTTATCGAAATGAGTGTAAATTATGTTGAGATGAAAGCTATCAGGTAACAGTGACAGTTACATGCTTTTTTCATATGAGCAACAAATTACGCTTTGTTTTGAACCAATCAACAGGCTTAAAAACGCAAATATCGCAGTGATGGAGTTTCAGAAGTTTGTTCTATAAAAAAAACGAAGTTTGTTCAACCTTGCAAGTGGGATTGACTACACGTGGTACTTTCGCATTGTTTATTCCCGGGTATATTTCATGCGATTCCACTTCTACACACGCGTGAATCATTTCACAAGCTTGGTTCTGGATTCATCACACACGTACCTGATTTCTCTCTGAGTTCTTCCAGCACATGCCACATATTTCTTGTGTTTTCTGATCAGCTGATTCTGATGGCGATGGTGGCTTAGCGACATTATTGAACGTGTTCTTTCTAAGATCGACAGCTATAAATGATAGAAAACTTAATTTCAAAACAAGGCTTATACTTTGTTACTACTGTGTATATCAACCAAGGAGATATTTTACCTTTAAGATAGCCTATTTCACTACCAACAAAGATATCTTCGATGAACTGGTCCGCCATCTTGTATTATTTGGATTTGGTGACTGGAATATGAGTCGGCTACTTTTTGTCATTCACCTCTAGGGGAGGGAAAGTAAGACTTTTATTCCCTTAAACAAAATTATTTTAAGGATACAAATAAAATAATATTTTGTCAAGAAACAATATAAACCATTATAGAATATAATTTATAAAACCTTGTTGTTTAAAACAAAAGTAAATTATGATTTATTTGAATATCATGTTCTCCTCCTCACCCCTACCCCCATCTCGACCCAGTCTCCCACTAACTCTCCTCTTCCAAAATGGCAGGTGAAAGTGATATCTGTGAACTCTTTCTTCTTTCGTGTAAAAAGTACTTTGCATTTACCAGAGGTATCTTCTTCGTGGTACTGTGTATCTATTTATGTGTAAGCCTAAGCGGTGGAAAGCAGCCGTTGGGATTTGCTTCTAAAACTCCTTACTTTTTCGATGAAAACCATGAAGTGTCCAATATGACTGCTGAGTGCGAGGTTGTTCACATCAACTTTCTTGCAAGACACGGTACACGTTATCCCAGTGCAAAAGATAGCAAGAAGATTAACACCATGGTACAGTTGATTAACCAACTCTACACTTCTCACGGTGGTTTCGCGTTTGATAAAGTCCAATTCCCCTGGGTTAGCCCGTTTGCCGACCACCACGACAAGAGCTTGACAGACAAAGGTGAACAAGAACTCTACAACATGTCTAAGCGAATGCGACATCGCTATCCTGATTTCTTCAACTCTCATCTTTCTTCCAACGAGTTGAGGTTCATCAGTACAAACACCTCGCGTTCACTAAAGAGCGCTATGGCTTTTTCCATTGGTTTACTAGAAGGGACTGGAAGGCTAGGCACGTGTCGGATACGCCCAGTTGAAATTGAATCGAATGATATGCACAATGACACAATATTGAGATTCTTTGATGTCTGCTCCAAGTATATAAACACTGTATCAAAAAATAAAACATCCTTGCTGGAACATCATGACTTTAAGTTTACTCAGCATATGACTGACACTGTTGAACATGTTAGGCATCAATTTGGAAACAGCTCTGCCATAATGGCCAAACATGTCATAGGGATGTTTATTGCTTGCACGTTTGAGTATGCAGTATTTGATAGAGCTGATACTTGGTGCTCAGTTTTTAGACCTGAAGATATGAATGTCATGGAGTATTACTATGATCTAAAGCATTTTTGGAAAAGAGGGTGGGGGTATGATATTAATCACCAAATGGGTTGTCCTTTACTCTCTGCTATTGTTACAGATATCAAGAATTCTTTGAACAATAGTGATGCTCACAGGAAAGCAGTTTTTAGATTTGCTCATGGAGAAACATTGCAACCACTCTATTGCTTGCTGGGGCTTTTTAAAGATACTGAAATGTTGAGGGCCAATAACTATCATCACCACACACAACGATACTACAGAACAAGCAAAATTGCACCATTTGCAGCTAACATAGCTTTTGTGGTGTACAACTGCTCTGGTGTTGGTTTCAGTGGACAAGAAGATATTCAGATTGAATTACTTGTGAATGAACATCCTGTTTCCATACCATGTTGCGATTCAGGAACAAAATGTTCTTTGCAGAAATTTATTAAGTGCTTTGATGAGATTGTGAAGAACTGTGATCTTGAAAGTATATGTTTGGAGGATGATCAAGATTATATCAATAACAAAGACCATAGTGAATTATAAAACAAGAATGACAGTTGTTTCTCTTTGGTAGACTTTATATGGGACTTTTCTCTCTGTTTTTGTAGCATTTTGTTTAGGTACCTAGTTTAATTAACTTACATTTCCCAACTCTTTGGAATAAAAATAGTCAATTTACACAAAACAGAGTTTTTTAATATTTTTAATTTTAACATCACACATTGCATGTTACATGATTGTATATTTTATTACTACATCACAATGACATTGTTCCAACCAGGAACTTCAAAATCTACATGTTAATCTCTCTCAGCTATGGCAACAAGATGGATGTCTATTTCAGGTTCTGTCAATTTCCTGCAATGATAAACAACAACAACAATAATTAATGTCGAATTTACCAATCATGGTAAATATGCAACTTAGTAATTCAATCAGAGGTCCATGCAAGAACAGTTGTATGTAACTACATTTAGAGACCAAAATCTGGATTCTCCTTCAGAAGTCAGAGTATAAAGAAGAATTGAGATTTTGATCAAATCACTGATATTACATGGACTCCTTCAAACATGTACATCAGGGGACTGTAGTCATAATTGAAACAATTTAGCACTTGTATAGAGGAGTTTTTATGTTTGTTTACCTGAATCTAGGATTATCAGTAGTCACCACACCAACTTCAATTTCTGACGGCTTGAAGTCAGCAGAAAGTACTGATGATAAACATGTAATAGCAGTCTGAAAAAATAAAACCCATCACCATTAATGTATTATTATTATCATTGGAAGGAAATCTCATAACGACAGAAAAGAGAAATTATAGTATCTCTGTTTTGCATGTGACGTCATGGTAACAATGTTGGTACCGGATGACAAAACATTATTTAGAGTTTTGTATATTTTACTCCAAGCTTTCGGGTCTTTGACCCATCGTCAGGGAAATGATGGTAACAATGTTTCAACAGCATAAAACATTTCTTATTAGCTTCTCTTAGTACTACCAACATGGCCACTGTATTTTTGTACTTAATTTCCAGGGATTGATTACAAGCCAGTGAGGAAAAGTGATTGTAATTAACCAAGGTTATAAATAAGTGGTTCAGAATGTGACAACATATGAGGCAAGTTGATTACAATATAGTTTCAATACCTCCACAGTTTCATCAAATGTTCTGGCCTGTTTCTTTTTGATTTTCTTCTCCAAAAAGCTGTTGGCTTCAGTCTGTTTGGCTCCAATACTGCAGGCTTTGAAGCCACAATAATATCCTGCTGGATCAGTTTTGTAGAGCTGTGGGCCCGTTTCTTCATCAATACCAATCAGAATCATGCCTTTAAGTAATGACATTAATAAGTTTTGTAATGTTACAATAATACTGTAAGTCAATGACAAAATGAGGGTGTTTCTTGGTGCTACAGTCTGCATTGTATTCTTGGTTAGGTTTCTTTGTATGCAGGGTATTGTTTTGGTTCAAGTTCATTCTTCTCGTTCTTTGTGTTCATTGTCTAACGTCATCTGGTGTTCTGCAACACCAAGAAACCTCCCAAAATGAGCTGAAGAATTCTAGTGAACAGCTTTGTTGAATTGGCAGACAAACTTTGAAGAAGTATTCCTTGAAGATTTTGAATTCAGTCAAATTGTTTTACAATCAAGTACAACATAACTACATGTACATGATTACTATTTCTAACTCAACATCACTATGTTGACTGAGTTTTTCAAGAATCATATAAATATCAGTACTTACCACACCCAAGAGGGCGCATCTCGGCATTCTGTGTGTATACTTGACTAATATCTGCTATTCTCTTACATAACATATCTACAGGAATCTCATAACCATATTTGTACTTCCAGTTGGCTGCTTCATATCTTGCTCTTTGAACCTGAGACCTTGAATCAGCTGAAGAAATACGATGTAAATATTCATAAAAATTTGATCCATTATATAATACCGTTCTTCATTATCAATGTGCTTCACATATCATCAATTCAATGCGCAGTTGAAAATACTCCAATAATATTGATACCTGTGCTATACAAGTCAATAAATTATTAATAATGTATCAATATATTGTTCATGCATGTAGAATATGGCTTAAACTCCCATGATCCTTCAGGGTCACACCTTCTAGGTGACAAACTTATTGAATTGTACATATGATCACAAACAATAATTATTGATGTCATACCAGTCATTCCTGTCATTATACATCCTATCCTCTCTGATAATTCAAATAACTGTGTCACTGTGCTGGCATCAAGAAGTTTGTCCTGTGAAATAATATGCAAAACTCTTTGTATTAACTATTGTACACAATGGATGACAATCATTACCAATTTAAAAAAATATATTGTATATTATATATAAACTTTGTATCTATCCTGTGGCAAATCAAAATTATTATTTTTAAATAATATTAAAATAATGCTGAAGATGACAGATGATTATGATAAACACACTTGTGCAAATGATAATAATGATGATGTTAATAATAATAATCAATAATAATAGACAGTGATTGTTAATGATTGATGATTATTATAATGTTAATATAATGTACATCTTTATATACAACCAGTATATCTTGTACTATGACTATATTATTTATCATCCAAACAGCTATTAATTATAATTAAATCCAATTTTATACAGAATTTTAAAGAAAAATCAGAAATGCTGAATCATGATGTCCGACTGTCCCAAAAGATATACATATCAGATTGATCTCTAGTGTATCTATTGTTACTCATATAGTTATGATAGACTCTTTTAAATTCACATTTCTTACCGGTACTTTCTTTTGAGTCACAACTACAGTAGAGTCTGCACCACGAACTCCTACAGAAGTTAGTCCACCTTGGTTGATGGCTTTGAATGCATATTCTACGCGAACAAATCACAATAAATAGATCAGTTTCTGGATCAATAAGAAGTATAGTTAATCATCTATTGACTCACCAACTTGGTAGAGCCGTCCTTCAGGTGAAAAGATAGTAATATGACGATCAAATCCAGCACTAGTTCCACGCGACATTTTGAACTTTTCTTTTTCTTGTCAAGAAACTCATTTCCAGTCCTAACCGAGTTACCCATCAGTCATTGCACGAGAAAACCACAGGAAGCCCAATACGACAACTGGTGGCAGCGCCAATCTCGTCCCCAGAGCGCAAGCTAGTATGGGAAATTTACGGTGCAGTGCTGTATTGAAAGAGTTTGATTGGATGAGATGCATCTGCACGCTTTTTGATTGGTGCGCAATAAGAATCTGTTCATCACAATTCTTTCCTGGTGATCCCTGGTTTCAGAGGCTCTGACAACGTGAATTTTTGAGCAAGATTGAGTACATGTGTTATACGATACGCGGCAGGCGGGGGATTTCTCGGGCAAACGGAAAAATACGAGGAACTGAACAGGCACCAGCATGCAAAAGTTCAATGTAGAGAGATTGTAATTGTCACTCTGAGCTGCATTCTGCAACTCAGAGTGCACTTGGCTCTTCTGGCGGCGTAAGGCTGACAACGTGGGGGAGAGTGGTGGGAAATAGACCAATGAAGTATTTTCTCAGACAAGTGAAGAAAATTACTGATAAAGAACTATGATATATGTATGGAAATGGAAACTAATGGAGAATATACAGAACAAATGTTCGCAAAAAATCAGACACCTCTGGGTGTCGTGGGTTCGAATCCCGCTCGAGGCGTCTGATTTTTTCCGAACATTTGTTCTGTATATTCTCCATTAGTTTCCATTTCCATAAGTGAAGAAAATATAGGAGGAAATAGGCGTTATCTAAAAACCAATCAAGGCAGAGTACCATCCATCATTTAATTATTTTTTTTAAATGGTCGAAAAACGAGTGGAAACACAGATATTGTGAAACAGAATTTATTCAGAAGTTGCCACTTTGTCAGTTTATTAACGAAAAGAGCAAAATGTTCAGCGAAAATATGTACAAAAAAGGAAAATGTTCAGCAAGATTGTTCATCCTATCTGTGTACCATGAGCACCGTTGATTTGATGCATTAAATGCTGGACTTGAATTTCCAACAAGTTACATTCAAACAACTTTTCCTGGTAAACTCTCTCAGCAACACTCAGCTGCATCTTTAGTTGTTCCATGTGTTGGACAAATCGTCGGTTTGTGGATGCTAACTGTACAACAGCCATCTGTGCCTGGTGTCTCAATTCGTTATTCTGACGTAGTACTTCATTTCTGTGTTTTCTTGTTTGTGTGAACTGTTTCGATAGTGAATGGTACTCCATCTCAAGTTCAGTATACTTTCCTTTTAGGTTTTCGTTAGACTCATTCTCTTCGTGGCTGACTGTATTGGCCCACGAACAGCCGTCTTCGTATTGAACCACCTCACTAGTCGTTTCCTCATTCTGTGCTCCCAGTTTAGCCATGTGTTCTTCGTAGGCCGCCAACTCATTCTTAGCTGCACTGTAATGTTCTTGAAGCTCTAAGATCTGCTTTTCTAAGGAGCATTTTTCGTTTTCAAGGCTTTTCATGCTCAATTCCAGCTCGGTCTGTTCTTTTCGAAGCACAACATTCTTCAGCGACTCCGTATGCAAAGTTTTTCTAAGTTCTTCCAAAGATTTTTCAGTTTCTTTCTTCTTTTGGTCTTTTTCAATAATCTCATTTTCGACTCGATTTAGTTTCTTAATCGCAGAGTTCTTTTCTTTTTCTATACCGAGGTTTTGTTCTTCCAGTGAGTCGAGTTTCTTTCCGATAGCAGCAACACATTCGTCCGCCTCCACAGCCAACGACCGATTTAAACCCTTTTCCATGTTCAATTTTTCCTGAAGGTTTTCAATTTGGACTTTGAAGTCTTCTTCTAGTGTCACGAGTTTACTGCTCTTTTCATGTAAATCAGCCTCGGTTTTAAGCAACTTTTCATTGCATTCCGTCAGCTTAGTCCTTGCACGATCTTGCTCTTTTCGCATCTTTTTCTCCATAACAGCAAACTCGTTTTGTTGGTTTTTGAAAGACTCTATTTCTTTCTCAAGACGATTCTTTTTGCCAAAAACTTGATTTAATAAGTGGTTAGTGTCCTTTGCGAGTTTTGAAGCTTCGTGATATTTTTTCTCGATTTCAAGATATTCGTCTTCTCTTTGCGTCACATCGTCTTCCATTTGCGCCAACCTCTCATTTGCGTTACTCAGTTGTTCTTCTAACTCTTCCGTCTTCTCTTTCTCACTTCTAAGCTCTCCAGTGACTTTCTCGTTCAAACCATTTACGTTCTTTAGCGAATGCTTCAGATTGCTCACCTCTTTATCTGCTTCCCGTAAAAGTCGAGACAAGTTTTCTTTTTCTTTCTCGATTTCAAGAAGGCTTGTTTTGCTCATTTTGTTTACCAACATCATGCACTCTTCTAATGCATTCTCCTCCACAAGTTCAAAGACTTCGAGAACATCATCATCAACAATTGACACCTCTTTCTTGGGGTTGCTGTCTGATTTACTTTGAGCTTGCTCCATCACAAAAATCACCAAAAGTAAACTTTGCGGCGTTTGGAAATCAAGTACTGGAAGAGCAACTTATGTTACGTCATAATGCCTTTATGGTCATTGCGCGCGTACGTGACATCACTAGTATAGTGACATCACTAGTATAGTAACGCAATTATCACATTATTAATGATGGATTGCGTTACACGTTATGCGAGATGGTCAACAAAAAGCACTAAATGTACTGACGTATCGGATGTTAGTCCTTCTTCTCAAAAAGGTTGCCCAGATAAAAAGACTACATTACTACAATAAAGTCACGTGATTCATTATGTATTCAATTTTCTCGCGTGGACTTCAATGTGAGATGCAAAAGTACACGGCATTGTGAGAAATGAATGTAATGCCGCTGGTATCAACACGCAGTTTTCGCGTGCAGACTGATTGCAAACATAATGAATCACGTGACTTTATTGTAGAATTGTAGTCTTTTCATCTGGACAACCTTTTTGAGAATGACTGTATATGAATGAATATGTTGTATGTTAGACTAAGTTCAAGTTCAATTTGTTTGAAATATTTGGAGGTGGTTTCTGATTATATGTACTGCGAATGTTTTTATATACAATACATTACTAATGGGCCTCATAGTGAGTAATGTAGCTAGCTAAATACTCAAAATACACCTACCCAAACCCAACTAAATAGCCAAAGCCCAATCATTAACAGTTTAAAACTATTTCTACTACATTATGAAATTCGTTGTCACTACCGTAAAACGCAAACTTTGTCAAACAGTCAAAACTTCCAGGCGCTTTACGTAAGATTGTCTAGTTGGTAACCATAGCAACAGCTGTTTTTACGCAGCATTCTGCTCGCGGTGTCAAACTGATCGAACAAGGAACGAACAAACTGAACAATAATTAGGCCCGATGGCTATATAAGTCATAAAACTGGATCAGCCATGTTCTCTCAGTGATTGAGATGAATTCTAGGATATCTGGGTATATTTTTTGGATGGTTTTAGCTTCTTTATCCTCTGAGTATTCGTCGACAACGTCAATTTTGAGATGCAAAGTAAGCTTAAAAGTGAGCCATATCTCAATGCTCTAAAGTTGCCTTCTAATTGTGCTTTGGATCCTCTTTCTTCATCCAATGTTCGTTCTAATTCCTAATTATGTTTTCCATCGGTATCCAATTATAGAATACAGAATTATAGGCAAGAAAGGGGAAGGTACTTTCTCTGAAGTCTTGAAAGTCCAGGACATACGAAATGGAACTTATTTCGCCTGCAAGAAAATCAAGCAACGATACGATAGGTATTAAAAATGTGCTTTTATCATATCAACATCATTCCTCTTTCACTCTGGGGTTGATATCATATTCAATTTATTGTTCTAACTAAAAGGATAAATGCTTTATCGCTTGTAAATCCAGGATATTGGCAAATAAACTCAACGCTTGTCACAAAACACTATCATAAAACATCCCCCATCAACCTTCTAAATAAAGCTTTGACAACGTATTCTCTTCTTATTTGATCTCCTCAGCATTGACCAAGTGAATAACTTACGAGAAGTCCAAGCTATGCGTAGATTAAGTCCTAACATGAATGTTGTAGAGTTGAAAGAAATTATCTTGTAAGTAACTTATATAGTAACTTATATGTACATCTCATATCTGTAAAATTGTATTATATACCAAGTGTATTGCAATTACTGCATGCATGCCCTCCGTGAGCTATACCGTATACAACGAGTTATAAAATTAGCTACTTTCTTTCATATACGTCTTTTGTAGCATAATTTACAAAGACTCTGGGGTCTACATACTATAAACATGGCGGAAAAACAACGGCTGTACTTTGATCTTTCTCTAAGTTATATTGTTTTGGCTGATTCACACTTAGATATTCAACTTCAAGATTATGTTTTCCTTCTCGTACTAACAAGGTCCAGAGGCGAGAAGAAACATGGGTTGAAACTGTAGCAACTTAATGTTTAGCAAGGGTTTTATTTGTTGGCAACCGCATCATATTTGTTCTGTTAATTAATTAGAAGTAACTGATGTTATTGGAATTTACATTGCAGAGGTTGTCATGTTGAATTAGTTCTGACAAATCAAATAATATTACTATGCATGGTTTGCAATACCTGTCAGGCATTTTAGCAGTAAAATGTATCGATCGAGTTTGTTTATGAGGCATACAGATTACTTTATACTTTGAATGATTGCATGACTGCCATCCTGTATTTAATTTTTTTTTGTCAAGAACATTTAATTCAATGTCCCAGTTACATGTAGAGTTGTATTGTAAACATTGTAACTTTGAAGTTTGCTAGAATAATATTTTGATCCTGCATAAGACCACCCAAATCTATTTTATCCCAAATATGAATAGCTTAAAACACACCATGTAATACAATATACTATAAATAAGTGAAAAAAGACAAGACAATATCAGTAAATTAGTGAAAACACTGATGAAATATCATTCAAAAGCTTATTAAATTCAAAGATATGGTTTTTAATTGCCCTTACCACTATGACGTCAAATCAAAACAATCTATTGTTTAAACGCTAAGGATCATGGTCGCTAGCGGGGGACAAAACAGCAACAACACAAAGGATTTCCCAAATAAATGTATGTTACAGACGGTCTGAAAGCGATAAAAGTCACCAAACACAGTAAATATTGTGGGAAAAGTATCGATGAACATAATATCTGGAAACTAGCCAATTTGAAATCAAGCGAACCTCAGCAGAGCAGATTTAGTTCAAATTTCTATTGTTCTTCACGATTCTGTCCCCCTCATAAATAAGCCGTTACGTCATAGTGGTATAGGGCAATTAAGAGATCACAATATTGGGAAATTATCAATAAATTTATTTGAAATATTGTTTTTAATTTGCAGCGACAAAAAAAATGGGACTTTAGCTCTGATATGTGAGCTGATGGACATGAACTTATATGAACTTATACGAGGTATAACAGATCATTAAACATGCTGATTGTAAACTCTAAAGTTGTTAGATGTATGACAATAAAGTGTTAATTATTATTTAACACACATCCATTACTGACAAAATCTGGACAAACATCTGTGGTCATTACTTAAATGTCTAAGTACTAAATACTGACCAGTACACTCAATCCCAATAGGACGACGACGTTATGTCCAGGAATCTAAGGTCAAGAACTACATGTATCAATTATGCAAATCCATTGATCACATGCACAGGTATAATACCTTTTGGTTGAAGATGAATGTCGGGAAAATCTTGATTTATCAGTTTTCTCATGTTATTTGGCTGTGGGATGAAAAGTAACAGTTTTTAAATTTCATAATTTGACAGAAATGGTATTTTCCATCGGGATATAAAACCAGAGAATATACTAATTAAGGTAAGGGCTCTCATTGGTTGTTCCCTTTACCACAATTTAAAACCACTCATTAATCCTTCCATTCATTTTTCTATTTCTATAGGATGACGTACTGAAATTAGCAGATTTTGGATCATGTCGGAGTGTATATTCAAAACAACCTTATACAGAGTATATATCTACTAGATGGTAAGGATTAGATTTCTGTGGTCTGTTTCTCAGACTTCTTGGATATACCTGTTTGGGCTCCCTGTGTTTCCATTCACTTGGACAAAGTATTTAATATACCGGTATATCATGATCTACTTTTATTAAAGGTATAGAGCACCTGAGTGTCTACTAACAGATGGCTATTATAATCACAAAATGGACCTGTGGGGAGTGGGGTGTGTCTTTTTCGAAGTGATGAGGTAAGTCACAAACAACATTAATTCTATATCACACAATACACAAACCTAAAATACCTTATTTTCCTGTTTTCCCCCTTTCAGTTTACATCCACTATTTCCTGGTTCCAATGAAGTAGACCAAATAGCTAGAATACATGCTGTATTAGGAACACCAACAGCAAGTGTATTACAAAAATTAAGAAAGTAAGTACATTTAATTAATATAAACAACGTACCTACACATCATAGAGTATCCTTTGCAGTGTGTGTGCCGTCACATACAGTAGCACTACATGATTATGCATTAAATTATGTTGTTCTCGATAAAATAACATGTCAACAAATTGATATTTTTCCTGACTAACAATGGGACACCTTTTTGTCACCAGTAAATCAAGGAGCATGAATTTCAACTTTCCCCAGAAAAAAGGCACAGGGATCACTATGTTTCTACCTCACGCATCACCAGAGTGTATAGAATTAATAGAGTTACTGTGTACATACGACCCTGATGAAAGGTAAACACTATAATAATATCCCTTTCACTCCCAAGAGTACTATATCAATATGACTGACATCAGTGCAATTAGAGTGATTCCAATCAACCTGGGCATTACTAACTACACAAATACACACTATTAGACACTCGCTCTTTTGTTTTCTTTTGTTTCTTTGCATCTAATAAACACTGACAGCTAATTAGTAGTGCCCAGGTTTATTGGAATCACTCTAATACCAGGATTTTTCTTTTGTGGAGTAAAGTTCAAAATTTATTTTTCAGAATAACAGCGAAACAAGCAATACGACATCCATACTTCAAAGATCTTAGGTAATAAACACATTATTGCTACAATAAAATATAAACACCATTTTTCCTTTCCTGGAATACAGCTATTGCTGGATTGCACGTGATGTCATGCATGGTGGCCATGTTGGTGCCCAATAACGAAGCATTCCTCATTAGCTTCTCTTGTTTGTACCTCTCCAGGGATTGATTGCAAACCAGCAATTGCAGCTAGCAAGCAGTATTTCCTCAAAATACTATTATTATTATACCATAGTCCAGCCTGTGTAGTTAGCTAGAAGTGATGAAATGGAGATAGGAAGAGAATTCACTTTCCATTCCCCTAACCCTCCATTTCCCCTTGTTTACTACAGTCATTGAGAAAGCCTTCCAGTCTGTAATATACAATTACCTTCTTTCCAAAATGTAGAGATTTAGAGAGACGGGCTACAGCCAGAGCAACTTCACCATCAGATATGTCAGTCATCTCTAGAAGTAACAAACCATTGAAGAAAAAGGTAAGTACAGTACAGCAACTAGTGGGTTGACATCTTATCTTACAAGGAAGTTGCAAATCATAGATTGGTTTTCATAAACCTAAGAAATAGATATTAGTTACATAGACATTAGAATGCACTAGTTAATTCCATTGTATTCTTTTGTTTTCATGTGACTATTACAATGCTAACTAATATACAGTCATTCTCAAAAAGGTTGTCCAGATGAAAAGACTACAATAATACAATAAAGTCACGTGATTCATTATGTTTTCAATTTCTGCGTGCGGAACTGCAAGGGTTTTTTTTTTTTTTTTTTTTTACATTCAGTTCTCACAATGCCAATGTACTTTTGCATCACAAATTGAAATTCCACGTGAGGAAATTGAATTCATAATGAATCACGTGGCTTTATTGTAGTATTGTAGTCTTTTCATCTGGACAACCTTTTTGAGAATGACTGTAGGTTCTATTTCACAGGTTTATGAAAACCATTCTAATCTCTTGATCTGTCCAATGGGAACCTATTGATATTACATACATACTTTATTACATGTTCCCCATAGGGGTTTTCAACACATTAAATGTATATTATACACACAAACACTTCTGATCTTCTTTTTCTTCTTTAAATTCTTAGAAGAGACATGTTAGTAACAAAATAAACGATGCTACATGTACATTACAAGAGGTAAGATAACATTATTATGACTATATAACAATATTATGACTATTCAAAGTCTGAGGAAGATTGCAGATATGTTATTTTAGTCACATAAGATAACCATCAATAGTTTTCTAACATATATTATATTAGTAATAATAATCCCCAAATAATAATAATAATAATAATAAAAATAATAATCCCCAAATCTCCCAAACTATAATAAACATATCTATGGTAAATATAGCCTAGTAGGGATTCCATCTCCACTGGTTGCCATAGTGACATCTAGTACGTTGGTGCACATAATATGTAGATGTTGCCAGGTGTAGCCTTGGATGAACACAGTAGGTGGGAAGAACAACAACCAACAGTTTGTCTTATTAACACTACTCTTTGTAATATATTTATTATTATTTATTATTATTTATTATTATTATTTTGTATTGTGCATAATATTTTCTGATGATTATTGTACAGCACTTTTGAACCTTGGGAAACAGGCTCTAAAAATTAATACAATTGAACCTCTGGTTGCGATCACTCTCGTAAACTCTCGTTTCCGTGGTGTATTGTATTTTAAAGGGGACTTCGTGTCCTATTGTACAATTTAATTTCAAATATATATATATTTACATGTACAAGCCTTAATAAAATTTATAATTAATGTCATTACAATGCATTGTCTGAGGCGATGTCGAATTAAAAATACACTATACAGAGCTTGAGATTTCATTGCCATTAAATGGTACTTCTTGGCAGTGTTTACTAATTTAATTAGTATTTATAGTAATTAATTATATAGCATTTAGAATTTTATATACAGTTTTATTTTCATTGTTTTGTACACGACCCCACAAGCTTTTCAGCTTTAATTTTAATCGTGTATAAATAAAGTTATTGTATTGTATTGTACCTGCCTTAGGGGCGAATCTTGAAAAAAAAAAAACAACCAGTTTTCCAAAAGTTCAGTTCCAAGTCAAATCACTATAGTTGAAACCTCTCATAAGCGACCACCTCTCGTAAGCGACCACAAAGGTTGACATTATTATTATTATTATTAGTTATATTGATTTTGTTGCTATTCAACTCCACAGTCTATCCTTCCAAAGGAATTCCCTTCAGCTATTATACCACCACCACAGTCCAATTACCATCCCTTTGGAGGAATCAGTACTAAATCAAGTGTATACAGCAACAGAACAGTCTTACCCAAGATACCCTTAGCAACCAACATGACCACATCTTTCCCAACGTCATTTCCTCCCATCTTGAATGACAAAAACAAGGTACATGAAGGTCTAGTAGTCACCAAGAAAGAAAGCAATACTTTCAAAAGTGTCAATTTTTTGTCTCATGGCTGAGTTTGCATAAAATATAATGTCGGACATTACATTATGTTCAAATAGTGATTCTACTCACTGGAATGTGGCACTTCTTGGAGAAGATCAGGGAAGAGTTACTAAAAAGGAGTAGTCTCCCTCACATCCATTTTTAGTTCCGTCATGCCATGCTCTCGGCCCAGAGCGTTGTGTAACAGAACTAAAAACGGATGCGAGGGAGAGTACTAAAGGAGCAGATTGATGGTTCTAATACTATATTAGCTGATAGAAATGCTTGATTTATTATCCACAGAAGGTTCCAGGAAACAAAAAGTACAATCATTATTCATTACCAGCAATTAATAAACAAGGTGGTGCTTCTGGGTTCTAGTGTACTTCCAACTACATGGTGAATCACACAGAGCAGAGTGCTGCATGTCCTAGAAGTGGAAAGAAGATGAATTCTGTCAACAAGAACACTCAATAGGCAATGCACATGTGCGCATTTTGCAAGTCCAAAGAACGTTGGTAAAAACTGAGTCCACTGCACTGTTTTTGACCATTCTTTTCTTGTTACAGCTGAAATATAAAGACTTTTTATATAGCTTCCCCTTTTTCCTCAACAGTAAGAAGGAAAAATAAGATCCAATATATTATGAGATAGGAAAAGATAAACAATTCAAAATCTGAGTATAAAAGCATGATTTATAACGAAGTAATGTCATCTACTTCACGGCAATCATAGAGATTGTAATTTTTGATGTTCTATCTGATGTGGGATAAAAAATATCCAACATCATTTCTTTCTCAAGAATTTAGTACTAAAAGTTCAGTGGGCTCAATTTACTATGATTCTATGCACATACAAATTCTGCTTGTGCAGCACCTTTTTCCCTGTCCATTTTGGGAAACAAGTGAACTACTTTCTAGTCTCTCTCTCTAAGGAGTAAACCATAGACAGAAAAACATTCGCCAACAAGCAAGAATATTCTCTTCCAGGATTAACACTAACCTTTCACAAAAGAAACAACTTTTATATCTAGGGATTAAATTATTTTATAAAAGGCTTCATAATTTTTTATCTTAGAAGATTTCAAGATGTAAAAGTTGGAAAATGGCCAATTATTTATGGGCCATTTTTATAAGTTAGAGAAGTTATACTTCCTTAACTTAAGTGTACAATAATTAATTGATAGTGTGTCATGATAATATATTAGAAATGATTTTAACAAAATTGTAATTTTTCATGAAAAGCATGTAAAATGTAAAAATATTAATATTTTTATACTGAAAGAAAAAACCTTGTCAAATCCATCAGAAAAGTCATACTTTTTATTTCATCTTTTTAACACCAATTTAGTATCTCATTTCCTTATGTTTTGTTTAGATGCTTCTGTCAGTGGGTCTTTGATTCTCAGAATATTAAACAGCTGCAGGCTAGGGCAAACTAGGTCCACATTTGTACTTTTGCTTGTCTGGGAGACAATGGCATGCAACTAGGCTAGCTGATAGTAGACTTTCAATAAATTATGTACTTATCACCTACAATAGTTTCAGAGCGAAGCTCCAGGGAATAATGCTCACTGATTCATGAAAAGATAAAAGCATACAATCATTTAATTATTCCCTGGAGCCTTGCACTGAATCCTTTGTGCTTGACAAGTAGTACATATACATGTATTGAAAGTGAGCTATTCAGCTGATTGTTAGACAATTTATTTTTTCATGTTCCGATTACAGTCATCTTTCTTTAAACTCAACCTATACCTCTTGAACAACTCTCAGGAAATGCCTGTGAATGAGTCTAGGGAGTTGACTGTAATATGGTTTCTTCCTCGAGGTCATATCATTAAGTTACCATGGTTACATTTTATAGTTCAATTCCTTAGGTTATATACATAGGATATTTTGATTTTGTAATGCGCAATCGATCATTCACATGCTTTTTGCGCAATATAAAAAATACATTTATTTATTATTATTATAGCCATAATTTATGTTACCTTTATGTTCTTGCCGAGAGTAATGTTGTTTTACACTGTGTATATATCATGCATTCTTGATGGATTTGATTTGAAAAAACTGAGAATAAAACGTGTGATTTTTTCAACTTTTGTATTTGTATTTGTCAGTTCTTCATTCCTTTGTGATTAAGGTTGATACATGAAAGCAGATGATATACTACATACACAGAAATGTCATTCAAAGGATATGCTGTGGAGTCTGGTTTGTTTCTCTATTCATAGCCATTTACATCCAAGGAAGGCAGAACCAGCTTCTTGTTGTCTAAAAACTTAAAAACATTACACGTTTACAGTATTATGGAAACAGGCCATTTTTGATCCTGACCACTTGAACAGGATCCAAAGTGTAAGTAGTTCCTACTGCTGAAAAGAACATATCACTGCGTAAGTGTCTGCCGAAGAGGAAAAGTAGCAAACTAAACAAATACCACGGTAACATAAAAAATATAGGTGATTTATTGATGTGATGATTATTACATATTGGTAATTCAACTCTTCAATATTATCACTTTATGTCTATAAACCTCTCTTCAAAGAACATTACTTGGATGTCTGAACTGAAACATGATTGCTTTTTTCTAGTGTGTTACACTTTAAAAAATATATATATAGCTATTAGCTATGCACTGTAATACCAGTATTCACAATACTACAACTGAGACGAGTAACAATTCTAGTTTACAATGAGGTTCGAGACCTCAAAGAATCTGCATTTGACATATTTGATGATGATGATTGATGGAAGTCTATTGTAAAGTTAACCTACTAGTTGTAACTTTAGAGTGATCAATGAAGTAATACAAACAGTAATAAAACAAAATCTGTATTTCAACATTGTAAAAAAAACTGTTCAGTGGCAATTTATAATCATTATCTCTAGATGGCATAGCCATTTTAAGTCATGAAAAAAATATGGTCACCCAACAATCATAACCCAGTGTTATCTCAATATTCTTGCTACTTTCAAAGTCCGTAAAGTTTCAATGATTAAAATGGTGGGAAAGTCCCAAAACGATGTCTTCTTAAAATGTTACCATTCACTCCCACTCGAGTCATCTCCCCAGAAAAACCAACGATCATGATAATCACTTTCTTCTTCTTCCTCGTCACTGGAGCAATCGTAGTAGTTCCTACCATAGCTAACCAAGTTATGTGCAGCCATTCTTAAATATCGCTCATAGCAAAACTTTGGAAGCTTGAGTTGAACGAAGTTGAAATCATCAAATCCACCTTGTAAAGCCCTAAACATTGGAGTCTTCTTCCAGGCATTCTTCTTCTTATTATATTTGCAGGTTTCTCCACCATTCACTATATAGACTTCTTCATTTAGAGAAAAACTAATCTTTGGGGTTTGAAATCTGTTTGGTAGTGATGCAATGTTTGTCCATTTGTCTGATGATTCCTTGTAGACTTCACATGTTACCTCTATACCTCCATTTAATCCTCCCATCACAAAGATATTACCAGTAGTAGCAACAACTCGTGGACTGGCTCGAGTAGAATTCATCGGTGTTACAGGGGTCCAGTAGTTTGCCTCAGGATCATACCTCTCAACAAGACTTTCGGATGAACTGCTGTGGTTTCTCTTTCCTCCTATAGCATAGAGGTGGAAGTCAGTAGCAACAGCACCAATCATACACCTTTGGGTTACCAACTGGGCCATTGGCTTCCATACATTTTCCACGGGATTATAGCATTGGACATCTACAAGCCTTTCTGCAAAACCTGAACACCCACCCAGGATATATAGCTTGCCCTTAAGAGACAGGACTGTTGCTTTGTCATGGCAGACACTTGGACGAAGGATATTCTCATTTTTCTCACACCAACAGTGGTCTGATTTATGGGCAGTCCCTAATGAATACTTCATTAGCATTGATGCATTATCATCCCAGTCATGTCGATCACGGCTTACAGAGTACAGCTCTCTACCAATCACTGCAACACCAAGCTGAAAGAAAGGTGATGGAGGATTAGGAAGCTTGTAGATTGCCTCATCTTCCACATCATAGCAAAATGAAGTACGGAGATTGCCTCTGCCTACACCAACAATAACATTGTGAATCTTAGCAGATGGTCTTTCCTTGGCAATGGGCTGTCTTTTGGATCTTGCAGACCGACGTCTTCTTCGTTGCTGTTTCAAGAAGGTTTGGCAAACAGCATTATCTTCTAAAAGTGGTTCTTTTAGAAATTGCTCTTCCACAAATTCCATGGTCAAAGACCCATATCTCAGACAAGGTAGGAGCATGGGGAGTTCTTTGGCTCTGGATGATGGTTCATGCTTGACCCAGTTTAACACTGCTTCAAAGACTTCCTCTTCCTTTTCTACCCTAACTGAATCACTAGATATAAGTTCCTGTAGTTCCCAAACCTCTAAATCCAAAAACTCAGTCTCTAATTTGGCCCTTTGGAAATTCTCTTTCATAAATACGTCTGCCTTTCTTTTGAGATCCTCTAAAGCGTATCTATCTGCTAGGCGTTTGGTAGAAAAACAGTTGGAGATGGCAAGACACGCCGATATGATGGATGCACAAGCATTTTTGACATGATTCAGAAGTAGAAAGCTCGCTGCTTCGAGCAAGTCCTCCGCGTTTTCTTTATTGACGATAATTTCGCGTGTATAAAAGAAGTCGAGAATTGTTGAAAGAGCCGAACTGCTAAGAGAACACAGTTTTATATGTTTTTCGTTAGAGTCTCGCATTCCACTTGTAAACAACGTATAAAAGAACTGACTATTCGCAGCCAACACACAACGATGAGCAGGGAACGATTGGCCATCTACTTCTAAAACCACATCGCAAAACCCAGATTCGCCTTCTTTTCTCAGGACATTTAGAAACGACAGGAAATTATAACGATCTCCACGGAATGTCCTACCACCAGCAGCTAGATAAGTGATCTCTATAAGGCGTTCTTTATCGAGACGAGCGAACGATTCTTCAACGCTGCCTTGCTTGGCGGACATCTTGGATAACTTATGTCATCTGGATGTAGCGCGCGTGCGCGACAACGTGCTAGGCGGGAAACATGACAACCGGCGAATCAGCCGTGTCAAATATCAAATCCTACACAAACAGCTGCTACAAAGCCTACATGGTACCCCCGGATGGCACCGTAACTTCCTTTTTATACACCAACGCAGCCCATGTACTCACTAGTTTCAGGAGCCCGTAAGTATTTATGGGCTCATGTTGGTTTCCTTTCAGTGTTGCTTGGGTTACCTGTGCTATCTGGAGTGAATATGGCCGTCATCCATCCATCCAGATCTACTATAACACAGAAACAGAAGTGTCACATAGCCATTTATATGTACATCTGTTTTTCTCATGATCAACCATTAATTTTGATGTTGTTTCAAGACCAGGTTTCAAGAGTACTTGCAAGTAATGAAAGGGAATGTTATTCCCACATTTTATTTCTCTTACATTTTAGTCCTAATACGTACACCATTTTTACAGTTGTATATAGACAATGGTGGTCATCTTTTTTTTCTTTGGGGAGAGAGGGGGGGGGGGAAGGGAGCAGGAGGGGTTGGGCAATTACCAAAAAACAATTCCTGCACAGAAAAACAAAATTTCATGCACAAGGCAAAGGGAAAAAAATTGAGCAATCCTTTCTACTCTTGGGGGGGGGGGGGGGGGGGGGGAATGAAAAAAAAAATATTGCACAAACTCGAAACGAAAAAAAAAAATTGAGCTCAGAAAAATTTTCCCAACACCCCCCCCCCCCCCAAATATATTGGTTCATCCCTAAGGATTTATCCAACAGATAGCACTATCCACCAGGCCACAGAACTGTTGGTTGATGACTGTTACTAATAAGTCATGAAGGACACATTGTTGTTATGATAACATTATTTTATTTGACAAGAATGCAAAGGTCGACTGAAAATGATTTTTTTTTACAATAACACCCAAGCACTTCTACTATAAATTATTATTACTTGTTAATGACTTTTTGACAGACATATATTTGCATATTACTTGGTTAAAAATACAGAGGACCACTTTTATTTCCAAAATCTCTTCCAATTTTTCTCTTTGTTTGTTTATTTGTTTCTTCACTAATCATCAAGACAGATAGTCTAATGGTATTTGCAAAAATAGGCCTCTCTGAGTTCCTCTAAAATACACAAACTCCCATGAATACATGCTAAATACTGTCCAAAAATAAATGACTGCCGATAAGATATGAGTAAAGGGATTTATTAGAATTTGTTGTGACTTCTCTCTCTACCTCGAGTTGTGAGATCACATCGCAATACAATATTTTTATTGATATTAGAGTCGTTTTCATATGAGTGGGAAACCTATGGTATGGAGTTACGGTCATGGTACGGAATCAAAGACATTCTATTCAACCAACCACAGTACACACAATCATTGCTCAACCAACCAGAATGCTGGGACATGGCATGGTCACCACACAGCACTGTCACCACACAGCATAAACTGTACCGTAACTACTTCCCACTCATACGAAAATGACTCTATTACTGGTATTTACCACTTTACACTACTATGTGATCACTCGAGATGAAAGTTGCAAGTTTTCAATAGACTTGAATGCTGTGTAGAATCTATAGCAACGCACCACTATCATCTTGGGTGGTCCAATAGGATTGTAATTGGTGATAATAAAAAGGCAATTATCTTGCACTGACTGTACATACAAAAACAACAGTTTGTTCCTTTTGATGGCTTTGAAAAATGAAAGTAAAACAACAGGACTGAGGTTTCCAATTTCCAAAGAATAATTCCATAAAATTATAAATACCATAAATTAAACCAACGGAGAAAGAGAAATCACACTACAGTGTATCTCAGAAACCAAGTCATAATGAGGATAAGCTAGTCAAATCTTGACCAACAGATTCATAAAACAAGTGCAAAATAAGCAAAAATGCACTTGCAAAATGGAAAATACGAGTTGGGTTGCTATTAAAGCAAGTTAAGGAAAGTTTGGTTGACAAAATAAAAATTCAAACAGAAAGCAAGCCACATGGACTTGAATGTCATCAATGTTGAAACTTTCAGTTCGATTGTCTTTTATGTTCTGCAGACAGTGACACCAGGTCACAACGACTTTTAGTTTCATCTTAGCCACAACTTGAGTCTAAGAGCATCTACTCCATTCAGATAATACCGAAATAAACGTTTATCACGGACGAAACCTAACTTCTCATAGAGATGAAGAGCTCCTCTGTTGGAGATTTCTGTTTCAAGGACAACCTGGCGGGAAAGGAGGAAACCAATAGATTACATTTTTCAAAGAAATTCAAATTTTAGGAAATTTCAGTGTGATGCTAAAAAGGATGACCACCTATAAATAATTTGTACTTGTACTTCGGTTGTCGTTATTAGTCAATCAGCTGCTAACATGGCAAGACATTCTATTGTTTTACTTGAGACAGAAGCCTCAGTGGCAACAGAAGTTTGCAAATACATCAAAGGTGGTCAAACTGTTTTGCAACATGGCTGCAGTTACCTCATCACAGTTGTCTTCCATCATGGCTTTTATTGCTTTTTTAACAAGTTTTGTTCCTGGGAATAATAATAATAATAACACTGAATATAAGTTGCAAGGATAAGAGTTCTACAGGCTCATCCTCAGTTGCTTCCAAACTTTTTGCAGAGATTATGGGAAGGATGGATGAAGAGTTGCTCTTTCTCACTCTTCCCATAGTCCTTTGCCAAAAACTTTGCCAAATCCTTTGTAAAGTAATGTATTTATGCTGGACTGTCTACACGTACTTACCAATTTTATGTCGTCTATATTCTTTTTCTACAGCTAACATTGCTATATATCCTCTATGAACCATGTTTTTATGTACATCAAGCTTACAAACTATTGCTCCAACACATTGTCCTTTATGCATAGCCTATAATAACAACCAGCAAACATCATGATGAATACAGAATGAGAAAGGATTAAGTTGGCTGACAGCAAATACCCAACTTGATTCCTTTTGTGAAACACAATAATATGAAAACACAGTAAATATGTCTCATGTGTTGGTAGTTTTCAAATTCAAAGAAGCGTAGGCCAGGGTAGCAATGGCGCGTGGGGGGGGGGGGGGGGGGGGGGGGGGGGTGCCATTTATTCATTTATTCGTAAATTGTGATCATTTAAGCTTTCACGCACGTGCCACGGTTTTATGTTTTGTTTATCATTTTTTCGTAAATTCATGACTCAAAAGAATCATTTAACCCCATTTCACGCACGTCTTTCTTGCAAAATCACGGATCACGGTTTTATGTTTTGTTTATGAAGTGTTTTTCACGATTCACGTGCCATTATTGGGCAAAATCATGTGTCACGTGTAACCCCTTTGCTACCCAAAAATGAATGGAATTATTTCACAAATACCAATATATGGAAAGGTCAGGTCAAGGGTTAAGGTCATTCTGTAAGTTATTCTGAAGAAATAGAAAACAAGCGCGCATGCTATGTGCAGATTTATAGCACGCGGGGACTGATCAGAACACGAGAGAAGTGTTAGGAGAAGCACGACGTGTAGCAGAGTGCTTCTCAACACTTCGCGAGTGTTCTGATCAGTGCGCAAGTGCTCTAAATCTGCACATAGCACAGCGGACAAGTTTTCTATTTCTTTTACAAAATACAACAAGATTGATGAGTTCGTGGACCGGCCCTTTCAAAAACACTCGAGATCTCAACTGCTTCTTCTGCTTCAATTTTGTTCGTTACATAAATGTTTGAATATCTGCGCGTGCGTGCTGTGTGCTCTCATAAAGCACACGGAATACACATTCTTTGGCCAATCAGAGCACGTGTTATATCATAGTTATTTTATAAAATACCATAAACTACTACCTTCCATATTCATGCTGTACTACTGAATTGCATGTCTACCGATTTAGGAGTGGCCAAAATTTAATGAATCATCATATCTGACTTTAAGCTTAACACGAATCTTGGATATGTAGATGTTTGATGGATTTGTTAATACACTACGTATATTTGTACTCTAACTTCAGTTGTCTTACCAGAAAACACAGGTTGGGCCAGTTGTGGATGAAATACCGGTACGTATAAATTGAGTACGGTTCCGATAGATCTTTAGTAATTAACGCCATTATTGCACCCATTTGAAGTTCTGACTCGTATCTGACATATTCAATTTGTTCCTCACTTGATGAAGTTCGCAAGGTCTCGACAGTATCCGATATCACTTCTTCACCTTCAATTTGATCATCACTTTGCGAGATGGATGACTGAGTTGAGGGTTCACTGTCGAAAGGGGTCATATTTTTATCACAGTTCTTTGGTAAAGTCATGCCATTCATCTCGCCTATCTTCTTGACTGGGAGATATATATGGCTTTCTTCTAGTGTCATGGATTGAGATGATTTACAAGGAATGGCGTCAGTTTGATTTAACGTACTGCCTTCATGGTTAAGAACTTCACAGATATCATTGGTTGGACTTGACATATCTCGTAACGTAGCAACTCAACTGCGTGACTTCACTTTACCATACTATCATTTTTTTAAGGACGGGATGAAAGGACCAATAGAAACTATCAACTATGAGTGACTAACTAAAAGTTAAAGGTCGGCAAGAAAGCACACTTTTTTGCCCAATTTCACCGCCATGTTGGATAGACAACTACCGTGGAGGACCATGGGATCGATCTCGCGAGAAGACTGAAACGACACAGGGATCCCCAATCAATCGCGGCTAAATCTTGATCATTCCAACCAACAAAACTAATATCCCAGATCCGCATCGTTGCACACTGATTGATACTGAAAGTTAGGGTAGTGGTGAGATACAGTGGTGACGTGAAAGAAATGGAGACCAGAAATTAGATAAAAAAACTCTGCTGGACCCGTCATGAGTAGCATTCCTGATGGTACCTAGTGTTGTGGTGACTGTGCACCCTGTCGTCAGGAGAAACTTGAGGAAATAATTCACCAATACATGTTATGTGTCTAAAGGAAATATAGGAAAACTTTTTTAACGCGAACCACTGAAATAATTTATGAATTTGTCGGTAATTTTGTCTCTTTTCAAAAACTGACTGGCTGTCAAGTTGGATTGGTTGATTGACTAGGTTTATTCTCGCTTCTCTAATTCGAGGGCATTTAATTTCACAAGTATCAAACTACCTGGAATTTATACTGTGCTACATAAAGGACAGTTTACCAGCAGTTTTGTGCCAAAAGTTCCATGGCGTTTGCAGATAATTTTCTAAACCTGTTTTATAGTTAAACCACCTTAAACCATGTTTAAGCCTTGGTGTGAACGGGTTATGTGACTGTGACTGTGACTGTGTTGTTTAATGAGACCATTCCAATAGAGTTAGCCGAACAGACTACCTCGATTTAATAGACATCTATATTATTATATGTTTGCCTAGATAGAGCAATGGTCTAATAGAAGATATCTAAAGTTATGGCTTAGGGGCCGGATATCCCTCCCTCACTGCCCTTTTGGTTATGACAACTTTTAGCATTAAAATGTCTCAAGAGAATCGTCCCATTTTTTTTTTTTTTTTTTTTTTCCTTTTCTTGTTTGATCAGGGTAGGGTGGGGAGGGCAGTATTGCCTCATCACCGTCAATATTTCCCCCCTCACTTTTCATCTTTTAAGCTATGATCTGTTTTATCAAGATAAAACAGTAATTTATATCAATGAATTTCTCAAATGCTTATAAATTTTTAGCATTATTAGCGCCCTGCTGACAGCCTGACACGGACGATCGGAACACGATCACGCAAACTCGATCACGCACGTTCACGTTACGTTACGTGACGTCAAGAAGGCCAGGTTGCGTTTTTGCCAACATGGCGGCCACGGAGGGTGTTATTGTTGTTCCCTGTGAATCGCCTTCTTCTTGCTTCAAGAGGGACGATTTCATGAAGACATCGTTCAGTGTTGATGCCTTTGTCAGTATTAACAAGGGATCGGTCTCTCTGGATGTTTTAAAGCATGACTTGGAGGAATATTTGAAGTCTTTGAAGCATGCACTGATCGAGTTGATCAACCAAGACTATGCAGACTTCGTCAATCTATCCACCAATTTGGTGAGTGTAATTTTAAAAGCTTACATTACAGTTATTTGTAAGAAAGAAAGTTTCGTTTAGTTAGAGTTCACAATATATAAATTATACACGTCATTATAGCGATACTTCATGTTTACAAACATTAACATTGTGATGTGTACCAACCATTTCCACAAAAACTTTTCACACGTTTCTTTGTATAAAAAAACGTTGCTTTCTTTTTTTTTACATGTACATTGTACATGTATCAACAATGTTCCCAATTTCCAATCTAATGTCTGTATGCGTAGATATACTGTCCATATTTAGTTAGGTTAAATCTGTTTTAGCACTATTTTCTGAAATATAACACAATGCGAAATGTAGAGCATGAGATAAGCAAACCTAGGAACACGAGGAGAAGCCAAGTGTTGCTCCTGCTTTATGAGTGCTCTACATCTCCCAGAGTGTCCATACAGGGGTGGTGATTTAAATGTAGGGTGGAGTGAAGGAGGCGCACGCCCCTCTTGGAAATTTGAATACCTTTTTTGCCAAAAAAAAAATTTGCATAAAATTTGGCTGAAGCCAATGTCCAACCTGAACGCACCCCCCTTTTACAAAATTGCTGGATCTGCCCCTGCCATATCACAGTATATCGACCCAACTGTCCATGTTATATTACTTTTATGAAATATGCTTTTGTGCGAGGCTGTCTCTGATTACTATGTTACAGGTTGGAATGGATAAAAGTATAAACAATCTGTCAGTTCCATTGGGACAGCTAAAAGAGGAAGTACTGGTAATGAGTCATAGTAATGTCATTTTGATTGTCAAATGTACTTTACCACAGGAAGCCCATCCAAAAGATACACACATAATATATAGCCTCCAAATGAACAGTTGGGATTCCTGTGTCTAATAATAAACTGTAGATCTCAATTAGCCACTTTAGAAACGAGTGGAGGACTGGGAACGAATTTTAATAATCAATCTAATTAAAAATTGAACCCCATCACAAGAAAGAGCATATCAGAATTAGTAAGTTTCAGGAGTTTGATAGGGTTTGGAGAAGCTGCTACTGAACTGCAGACATTTAAAAACTGTAAAAATTACAAAGAAATGTATGGTTACTAACATACATTTCTTTGTAATTTTTGCAATTTTTGGAAAGCTGTTACTCGTTCAATATCTAACAAAACCTTTTGAAACTTTGTAATAATGCTAATTGTGATATGCTCTTTCTTGTGATCATTTTTTAATTAGATTAATTCTTAAAACTCGTTCCCAGTCCTCCACTCATTTCTAAAGTGGCTAATTAACGCATGCGCTGTAAGGACATTGGCGATTTGTGATGGAGCAAAGAAAAAAGAAGAATCGGCAATTTATAATTCGGGCATTGCACAGGAAGCCTGAGTAAAAAGCAGAGTGCTTAGGGTCAGAGCTAGAGAACACTTTGACTGTATTACAATAAAGTGACATATTGTTTTTTTGTGATTGTATTTTCAGCTTATCAGAACAGAGCTTGATGAAACTATAGCATCCATTGAGGGAAAGCTAGATGCAAGATCACAGTTGAGGCAGAAAAAGGTGAACAACATAATGGTATATTTCAGCTCCATTCTGAAGATACAAAATAAACATAGATGTAATTGTGATATAAATAAGTTAATTCCACTTGTACTTTTAATTTAAAAATAGATTTGTATGCAGCATTTACTTAACATCACCAAATCCCTTGAGAAAATTGAAAGACTTCTGCATGGATCCCTAGCAGATGGAGCATTTCCCATGGGAAATGAAAGGTACTAATCAGTGCAGAACAGTAATGTAACACTGGAGCAGATAGGGGGTTTAAAATAGTGACTAGGCATAATATACTTTTTATCAAGGATTTAAATAAATAAATTCCAAAACCAATGTTTGTCTCATGTGGTCAAGTAGTAAATTACAAACATTGTGTGTAATTTCTGTCCTGTAGTGAAGACGAATCTCATTTGATAGAGAGAGTGGCAAGTGAATTCAATCAGTTACAGTTTTATGTCACTCAAAGTCAAGGACATCCACTTGTTGAAAACATCAAATTTGTGAGTATATGGCAATAGTTTTACCATGGTAACCATCCTTGGCCAGTTTTTAAAACCAGTTTGAAACCTGTTTTCAACAGCGTATTGCTGCTATTACAATGACACTTCAAAAGAAACTTGAAGCAGCATTCGAGGATGGTATCCAATCAGGTCAGTTTGACCTCTTGGCCAGAGTACTCAGAACCTATGCCATCATTGACAAGATAAGAGATGCAGAACTTTTGTTTAATGAAGTTGTTGTCAAACCTTATATGGATAGGGTAAATATTCTAAATGATTCAAATATTTATTATGATATAATGTATGTTCATGTCCAGAGACTTCATGTAAGCTTGTAAGAAGGAAATTTCAGTGACTACATGTACATGTACTTTCAAAATCAGTGTGTTAGTTACTTCGATTCCATCTGCCAATTTCTACATTATTTATTTGAAGCCTTTTCATTGTCACAGCTGCACAGCCACTTGATAATTATTAATAATAATAATAATAATCTTTATTTATATAGTGTTATTTCTTCTAAAAAACCAATAGCGCTTAACAATATTACAATATTATATCTGTCCTACTCGTTTTAATGAAACCCCTATATGTATTCTGCTTTAACTTACATCATTACACTTTTAATTTTCAGTTATTATTTATTTTTATTATTATTAATTTTCCAGGTCATCTCAGAGCACACTTTACTGTCAGATCCTGTCAATGGACTTAAAGATTTGTACATCAAGGTTCTTGAGTTCATCCCCAAATATTGTACAAACATGATTCAAATCACATCAGGACGGCTTGCCTCTGAGGATTCTAGTTTGGGAGAACAAAGAACTGCAATCCGTGGTTATGATTTTGTAGTTAATGCTGTCTGGCCTGAAGTTGTTCATCTTATCGAAGCAAGACTTTCATCCATCTTTGCACCAGGCAATGCAGATGCATTTCACAAGGTTGACAATAAAGCACACACAATTTTAGTGAGAAAGTTGAATTGGTGACTTTGTTATCTGTACATTTAATTGAGAAAGGAAGGGACAGGTTCTTTCCCATCCACTTCCCCTTTCTCATTCTCCACTTTCTCATCCCTTTCCTCTTCCATTCCTCTCCACTTCATACCTATTTCCTTGCTCTCATGTTTCACTGCACGACTAACCCAGTAAAATTCCATTGTAATTTTTTCATTTCTCATTATTCATTTTTCTCATTCATTTATTCATAGAGATACATGACATCCATGTGGTTTGTAGAGAGTTTTGAAAGTCTCTGTCCATCACAATTAAGTGTGCGAAGACTAAGAAACCATAATAGCTTCAGTTCATTCATGGCTCACTGGAGTTTGCCTGTGTACTTCCAGATAAGGTAGAGAATCAAACTTACAGACCTGTTGGCAGACAGACAGTTAGACAGAGAAACAGATCAGGCCATTGTTTTACAAAGCCTTTTATAACTTACTAGTGCTTGTAAACTCTCATGGTATGAATGGTTACTTGCACACATCTTAGTGATTGCAAGCACTGGTAAGCTACAACATGCTTTGTAACATTGTATAAAGTACAGGCCTCAGTTGCACGAAAAGTGAATAGCGCTATCTACCGGATAAGTCTTATCCAACGGATAAAATTTATTGGATAACTGCATCAGTTTTATCCGTTGGATAAGACTTATCCGGTGGATAGCGCTAACCACCTTACGTGCAACCGGGGCCAGATGGACAAACAATATATATTATATTATATTTCTTATTCTTATGCAATGTAATTTTTGTATTTTAGATTGATGTTCAACTTTTTATAATTATATTTATAGATTTATAGATTTATTTAGTTTAGGTTAGAGGGCCACAAGTTTATCAGTCTGAGACTATTTAGTGTCACCCTCATAAAATAAAGTCTTTTGATTTGATTTGATTTGTGAAACAGACAGACAGTCCGATATCCTCAGTTCATCACATTATTATTTTCTTGTTGAAGATTTCAAGAAATTGCTGGAAGACTAGAAATAATTTTGAGTTCTCCAACTGATAAAATTGATGCAGGTAACCATTATATTTGTTCATTAATGTTAATTATGCATATTCTTTGAGCATGTTATGTAGATGTATTAAAGTAACTTGTTTGTAGTTGAAGGTTCATTCAACACATCTGTGGCCAATGTATTATGGTGGGGTTTAGAAACATGCTGGTCTGAGTCTGTTTATGTGAAGGCTTTGTGTCACAGGTTTTGGAAACTAACATTACAGGTACTATTATTTTGTTTAAACACAAAAACATTTATATTTTCCAAGTTGTTGGCATATTTTTAGAAAGCTACTCTAAATGATACTGACCAATGGATTTGTATGTATTTTGTGTTAGATTATTTCCCGGTTTTCTCATTGGTTAGCTACAGTAGCACTTTCTGAAGACCAAGTAAGTCAAACAGTCTCTATTTTCCACACAAAACAGACATGATATAATATTATTGATCTTACATGTACATCTGATGATATGACTTCAACTAAGAATAGTTTTAAAAGTATTTTTTTCAATTTCTCAAGGATGAGAGTGACACCAACAAACCACAAACACAATATTTTGTGTACCTTCTAACCGATGTAAACACAATATGTGAAAAGGTACACATTTTGTAATATTGTTATTCTTAGGTTAAAACAGTGCAGATTTTTATTGGCTTTATGTTACATCTCTACAGATACCAGAATTGTTCAAGCAAAAGATAGAACCCAAGTTAAGTTCTACTGGACTTCAGGACTTCAATGTATTTACAGGTACAAGTTTTTAAATTAATACTGACAGTTACTACTGCCAAGAACAGCATATCAGCCTCAGCAACATGATCATATCATAAAGGGTAATTTCCGGACTGCAAAACAGCCCCTACATACTTTTTCGCAAAACTCCGCCAAGAAGAGTTGAAGTTCGATCAAGTCGATAATCGGGCAGTGAAAGAATGAGGTGAGATGAAGACGAGAGTTTCGCAAAAAAGGAGGGCTGTCAAAAAAGGAGGGCTGTTTTGTAGTTTAGGTCACTGCAATCTTTCTGTTCATTGTAGATGCATTGCAAGAGTCATTAAACAAACTGAAGGAAATTGTCCCTAAAATCGAAGAGACGATCATACAACACGTTGTTAAGAAAGCTTCAATGGGACTAGATGCGGCAAGAAATATTCCTAGACTCTATCGCAGAACTAACAAAGAGGTAACAATAATTAGTATCACAAGTCAGTATTTTGAAACTGTCATTTGGGTTCCCTGTGTCACCACAGGTAGCCCACTGATATTTTTTTGCTGTCTACAGGTTCCAAGCAAGCCTTCACCTTTTGTTGCTGTGGTAACGAAACCACTTCAGGAATTTCAAGAGGAGTTTAAAGATTTGGTGTCAAGTTATCAGTTTCAAACTTGGTCATCAAAAGTCTTACAAATTGTCTTTGAAAGGTGATACAAATATGGTCTGCTTGATTTAGATTTGCTGGCAACCAACAAATGATAATAATAATAATAATCAATATGACCTACCATCTACTCATGAATCAAATACTAACTGCATGATGTGTGGAAGGAAGTGCTTGGACAGTTACTAACGGGTGGATTTAGGGTGGGGCGTGCAGGGTGGGGCGTGCAGGGTGGGGCGTGCAGGGTGGGGCGTGCAGGGTGGGGCGTGCAGGGTGGGGCGTGCATGCCCCACCTTTTGGAAATTCAAATACCTTTTTCGCCAAAAACATTATTTACATAAAATTTGGCTGACGCCAGAAGCCAATGTCCAGCCTGAACGCCCCCACCCCCCCTTTGCAAAATCTCTGGATCTGTCCCTGACTAATACATTTTTCATTTCTCTGAGTAGACCTTTAGAAGACAATATCGGTTAAAAAGGGCTTTGAGAAAATATTAATAATAAAATAAGAAAGTGCACAATATAGCGATATCCAATCTACATGTATTAATGTTTTCAGGTACTCTACCATCACATCAGATGTGCTGACATCCATCAAGAAAACAGAAGATAGTTTACTGAGACTGAAGAGAACTAGAAAACAAACTGGAGCAGCAACAAGTGCTTTGGCCAACACTCTAGACAACCAGGGAACATTGAGTGATGATGATAAGATTAGATTACAGTTTGCTTTGGATGTTCAAGAATTTAGAAATAGGGTAAGTGTGCAATATTTACACCACGCACCTCAGTGACACAAGTGTTTGTTCAATTACAAGTTGTAAGTATTAGCTCTGAAGTACATGTAAATGGGAGTCTGGAAGCTATAAAAACTGCATGCAGGCAGTGAAATAAACTTGTAAGCATCTGGGACAAATTCCATTAAACTTAATGCCAGGCATAACTGTTAACATCTGACATTAACATAGTGATTTTGACTTGGATGAATTCAGGCATTAGCAGTACCTAGCCTCCTTTGCAGACGTTTTAGTTGGTTCACTTTTGTGGTGGGAGAAAAGCAAACCAACTACTAATTAAATCACTCGACTGTTAGCACCGCCAAAATAACGATCGATCGCGTTTTGAATTTCGGTTATCTCACGTGACCATTTGGAGAGCTCCAAATGGACATGTGACATTCAAATAGGTCTCCATGATCAGAAAAGAGTGAGAAACTAATGTCACATGGCGCTCTCCAAATGGTCATGTGAGTTAACCAAAATTCAAACCGCGATTGATCGTTATTTTGGAGTGCTAACAGTCGAGTGATTTCGGTAGTAAAACGTCTGCAAAGGAGGCTAAGCAGTACCCTCATCATAAAGTTGATTGATAAACTTTGCCATATGACAAGGTCACCGCAACAGTGTTAGCCAATTACGGTGGGCCCATAGGACAGACCACACACACCGGGAACTCTGTGCCCTACTCTTAGTCCAAGTGGTGTGGGTTATTTTTTATGTCCTTCCAGTTTAATGTTGTATGCAACATTGCCCAGTCCTGGGTGGTAGAGTTAAGCATGTACATATCAATGATAGAGCAGAGTCTCAGTAACTGTACATTTGTGCTTTCTTTTCAGATGAAAGAATTAAGAGTAAAAGAAGACTATTGTCCAGCATTTGTAGACTTAGCTTCCATGGTTCAAGCAGCACAGTCAGGGCCTGGACAGCTTGCATAAGTTTTATATCATTAATCTATTAAATTATTGTAATGTAGAAAGGGACTCCTAAATCAAACTAAATAAAGGAAAACAATTGATTTTACACTGTACAATTATTATTTAAATGGGATGTTAAAATTTTGTGTTACAAAAATAATAATAACAATAACTTTATTTATATAGCGTCGTTTCCACTAGTTGCTCATGGCACTTTTTACAAAGTATAAGAAGAAATATTATTATTTTGTAAGAACTTGTATCCTGAATCTCCTTTGCAGCCTGTTTTAGTTTCGTTGCACAACACTAAAATAAGCTGTGAAGAAGTCACTAATGATAACATCTGATATAAAAGACAATTTGAAAACTATATACCGGTAGTCCAAATGCAATAATGGCGTCCAATTGCCATTGTTCTGGACTGACTAGCCTCGTGTTCATGTGGAAACACAAAAGCATTTTCACCTGTATGAGAGGCTAGTCAGTCCAGAACAATGGGTGTTTCTTGGTGCTACAGTCTGCATTGTATTCTTGGTTAGGTTTCTTTGTATGCAGGGTATTGTTCTGGTTCAAGTTCATTCTTCTCGTTCTTTGTGTTCATTGTCTAACGTCATCTGGTGTTCTGCAACAACAAGAAACCTCCAGAACAATGGCAATTGAAATTGGACGCCATTATTGCATTCAGTTTATGCTTTATTACACTAAAACAACTTTACACTAAACAACAGTAACTACAGCACAATTTAGTACGTAGTTCTTTAGCACCAGCAACATCTTTATACCGTTTACTTTACTGAATCAACATTCTCAGCCTCTGTTGCTGCTCTCTTTTTGGTTTCCCTGTCTAAATCCATGTCTTCTATGAGTTCATCAAATGAAGTAATAGTCTTGTAGGTTTGTTTGTCCTTTTTAGTCAATGGTGCATTACCAGGACGAATACTGATTACAGTTGAAATACCTGCCTCTGTAGCCGCACTGACCTCTGAAGGAGAAATAAGTAGTTGGCAGTCAAAAGTAAATTGGTTAAAACACTGCTGCATAATACACTGTAGGTGCCTTGCAACTTTCATGATGCCTACACATAAAAGTTGTCACATGACATCTTGAGGAAAGCAGATTTTATCTCATTAAAAAAATATATATATATAGTTTTGTACTCCAGGTTTGGGTTCCTGATAGACTGGTTAGTGCTAACCCAGGATTAAAATATGGCTAAATGAAATGTTGGCTAAGTTAAAATGGAGGCTGTGGGTCAGCGGTCAGAGATGTGCTGAATGCACCCCAGCACATGAATCAGATCAGCGCGGATCGATTCTTGCTTGACGATTAAGACTTTCCAGCCTTTCGGGAAGTAAGCCCGGGTTTGGAAATGATGCATGGAGTTTACGGCATACCTTTTACTACATCAGTTACAAACAATATCCCACCAGCATCCTCTCCAATGGATTTTGCAATGTTTTGATAGCTCTCACTTTCTACTTTTAGTCCTATCTTGGTATCAAAATGTCCACTAAAATACTGAAAGGAAGTTACAGTCTTGTGACTATATAATCTTATAACGATTTTCAGCAACAACAACAAAAGTAAATGTAGTGACTAATGATCAATTAATGTATCTCCAAACTTCTGTCGCCAAGCTTCTGTTAAAAGCTAACTGGCCTGATTATCAGACGGCACGGGCAACCGCGGACCGCTAGTCATTATTGACCTGCGTGCTGTCTGATAATCAGGCTAGAAGCTAATAACTGGCTAATAACAGCAACAGAAGTAATGTGAATACATTAAAAGTGCATGGTCACACTTTTAACATGGCATTGTGTCAATACCTTGAGTAAATCTCCTTTATTTGAATACCTAAAGAGAAGCTTTTGAGCCACTACACTACCAGATGAGTAGATATAAACTTTATATCCAGATGACGTCCACTTGTCCAAAGCAGGGACTACATCATCATACACCCTATTAATGTTATAAGAAAAGAAGAATGGTGGGGAAATTTGAGCCCAAGAAATTGGCCTGTAAATATAGACTACAAAAGAACCAAGAAATGGCTGAAAAACATCTGACTTTCCAATAAATGTCCATGAGTGACTCACTCTCCCTTGATTTCTCCATCTTCATAAGCTTTTTTCCAAATGTGACCTTGTAGTTGTTTAAGGGCAGTCACCTTGCGATCTGCATCCATGAGCCACAGCACACTTTTTACAACAGAAGTTTTGAGCTTTTGCCTGGGAAAATTTAGAATAATAATTATAAATAATTTATTATTAATAAATAATTTATAATACTATGTTTTAATCAGGAATTCAGTATTTATTGATGCGTTAATAATCCTGTACCTTGAAACTTCATCCATGTCTTTCACATCCTGGTCATTTTTTGGAATGGAAACAACTCCATCTAAATCTTTATCTTTTTCTGACTGAAAATGATCAGAATTGTTTCAGAATTGATAATGGTTTATGTTTTAGTAATTTATTGCATTTAGAGGACAAAAACTTTTATACCTGTTCTCTAAGTGTGTTGATGTCTTGTTGACATTCTTCAGATTCCCAGTTGTCATTCAAATATTTTTCAACATTTTCCCTGACGTAAGGAAACAGTGTGTCCTACAGACCAAATAATAAAATAATAATAATAAATGAAGGTTCAGTCAGAGTAATATAGCGCACCTGCACTTGACATATTGGTGAATTTGCTGCTATATATCTTATAATAAATATTAGCCTTCTCTAATAAGCACCCCCCCCCCCCCCCTCTAATCCCCCCCCCCCCCCTCTAATAAGTGCCCACCATTTGTGCCGAAATTTGAAATTAGCACCCCCCTCTGATAAGTGCCCCCCTCCCCCACCCATCGCTTTTTCATTCACACTAATAGGGGGATTATAGAATGAGGGTTTATCATGTAATTTCAAAACTCATAGGACAAAACATGATTATCATAGCTGGAAAGAGCTCGTTGAAATTAGTAGAAATGTGAAGTTTGGAAAAGATCGCTTCACAAATTGCGAAGATATGAATTTTTAAAAATCGAAATTTTATATGAAAACCTTTGGAAATATACGCTGGTAGGCAAGAGTTGCCTACCAACAAAGGTTTTCATACAAAATTTCGATTTTTGAAAATTCATATCTTCGCAATTTGTGAAGCGATCTTTTCCAAACTTCACATTTCTACTAATTTCAACGAGCTCTTTCCAGCTATGATAATCGTTTTTTTTGTCCTATGTCTCCTATGGGAGGTTTTACGTGTGACGTAGTGGCCGTCAAGATCTACAAAATGTTCGAACCTAACTTTCAAAGTCTGTTAGTTTTTCTTAAAGCAACTAGATGACATTTGTTTGTTTGTTTATAAGTAACTTATATTTGGTATATTTGACAGATATTTAGACTTCACCGATCTAAATTTGAAGTTTTGAGCAAGTAAAATGACGGTTTGACGGCCACTCGCGACAGATTTTGACGTCAGAAAAAGATTCCATAAAACCTCCCATAAGTTTTGAAATTACGTGATAAACCCTCATTACGATAATACAGTAAAAAGATTACTCGACAATTCAAGCCGACCAACAGTGTTTGTTCTGCATTTATATTTACACACAATTTTGAAAGAAGCGCCCCCCTCTAATAAGCACCCACCGTTTTTGCCGAAATTTGTCTCCTTTCCAGGGCCGAAGGGGATTTCGTCACGCAACGCTACTTATTGCGTGACACGAAGAAGAAGAATACTTTATTTGCACTTTACATAATATTACAAGAAAGAAAAGGAGACTACGCCAGTGAAAGACAAATGATACAAATTTGTAAGATATTGGCATAAAGAGAAGCGTCACAAAGGAAATATACGTGAATATTAAAGATAAAAGCGAACTTTTTGCCCAGACTGACCCATGCAGCAAACTGAATAGAATATTTGTAATAAACTTTATACGTGAATCCCATGAAAATACATAGCAATTCACCAAAAAAGAAACCCTACCTTAACAAAGGTAATAGGAGTTGTTGTGCCTTCAATATCAAGCAAGACTACTCTATATGTTGAGAGCTTCTTCCGTCTTTTCGCACCAAGTTGAACTCGTTCCCCGTTGTCCGCCATATTTGTGATGAACACGTGGTTTCATTGTCAGGCCCAGTCCCCTGGCGCCAAATTTCATATTTATTTCTGGTGAATGCAACTAGTGAATATCAAGGGAAAGGAAAATATAGCCTCTGCTATTGTTAGGCTTTCATGCAAGTTAGCCATTACGATAATATTAAACAGTGTAGCCTCCTTTGCAGACGTTTTTTGTCGCGGTATTTTCCTCAAACCGCAACACAAAAGGCATCCACTAATTTTAAGTCTTTGCGAGTGAAAACTGTAAAAACTATTATCATTGTGGAATCCAACATTCATTTTGGGCAAAGGGTTATGTGAAGTTCTCTCGTTTTTAACTCGTGGATTTATAGCGATGACATTCCCATGGTAGAGATAGGCTCTAAGGTTATACTCGAGTGGCGGCTAAATGGAATGCCTCAAAAAGAACCTCATAAATATAAAACAATAGAACGATGCAGTAACACAATAGATTTGTTCTATTTTTTGACACTTGGTCCTTTTGAAGCATCCAATTTAGCTGCCACCCATCTTCCCGTCCCCTAGAAACGTCTGACATTTCACTTGATAATGTCACAACAGACTTTGCCATTACAGCCTCAATGCATCATTGGCAAACTAAACTAGTGGAAGATAGATAAATAAAATTAGACACACTTCTAATATCTTTTATTCAATTCACTTCAAGTAATGTTTTAGCAGTGAAACTTATGTACAATGTAAGTAGATGTAACTAATTAAATTAAATTACAGTGTGGACACTCGAACCGTGAACACTTCAAGTTTTTTTCGAACTTTTTTTTTCGAACTTTCTATTGCCTCACAGCCTCTCAAATGCAGCATTGAGTTTTAATACACTTAGTGATCAAAATAAATCATTTTTCTGATCAATTTGCTCAATCGATAATTTATATATTTGTGTTAGAAAAAAACCTAAGTGTTCACGGTTCGAGTGTCCATACTGTAATTAAAAAAAAAGAATTATGAATTTTGACAAATACTTCAATGGCTGAGAATGTCTGTATTCATGTTCAACAAAAATAATAGATACACTAGAGTGCAATTTAGAAAAGTGTGAAATAGTACTCATTTTAAATAGTACTAAATAGTGCTATTTCTATTGTTTTCTATTGTTTCATTAGTGCTATTTAGTACTAATTAGTTATTTAGTTTTCAAGCTTTTCTAAATTGCACTCTAGACTAACAGGTTACACTAAACTAACAGCTTACACTAGACTAACAGGTTACACTAGACTAACAGGTTACACTAGACTAACAGGTTACACTAGACTAACAGGTTATGAGTGGGAAAACAGAAAGCCTGTTTTTTTGAAATGTTAAAAATGGCTTAGAATAACTGAATTGACATATTTACAACAGGTTGGTGAACAGAGTAGTTCATATCTCATCATCTGCCACTTCATCAATAACTTCAAATCCATCCATAAAATCAACATCATCATTATTTTGCTCATTTAGCTGTTCATCTGAAGAAAGCTCAGGCTTTATTGCAGTTTTTGGACTGTGTCTTGTGTTTCTTTTCCCCCCTCTCCCACGTCCCCTTCCACGACCTTGTCCACCTCCTCTTGGAGCCTTTCTGCCACGCCTTCCTGTGGGTGTGACTTTAACCTTCTTCTCTAGAGGTTCCTCATCTTGTAGTAATTCCTTTGCTATGTCAGATAATGATGTTTCAGCTTCAAGTGATGTATCAGCCATCTCATCATTTTCCTTCAGAAATAGAAAGAGTTCAATTAGACAGGGTTGTCACTAAAAGAGAAAATCTGTGTCTATGGACTAACATCAAATGGCAAGGCATGATGCAGTGGCACAATGTTTAGAGCAGCTAGTCAAATTCACAGGCTGCAGACTTGAGCTATAATTGTATTATCCTTTCATCAAAAAGCTCAATGTATATGTGCATCTAGATAAGACAATAAATATTTCTGATGAAGTACAAAACTACCAAGCAATAATTACTACCTTCTCTTCTTCTGTTTCTTGGATAGCTTCATCTATTTTTTGATCATCCTCAGGGAGGTCTTCTGGCTCAAGATTAACATCTTGATCATTCACATGGGAGTCATCTTTCTCTGCTTCTTTGGCATCATCATCATCATCATCACCATCACCACCACCATCACCACCACCACCATCATCTTCACCAACATCACCATCATCATCCATATTCTTGCTTTGGTCATGGCTGTCCTCTTGTCTGAGTTCTGATTGTTCATCAACCTTATCTTCCACGGGAGGATCACTGGCAGCTTCTTCATCAGTTGCTACTATATACTTAGTCACTTTGACCTACAAAAGAAGACAGCACAGTTACTAAACAGCACTGAAATGAGAAAAGCTGCAATAAGAAATGAGTGACAAGGTTGATGTGTCAGTAAAGACATGAGATATAAAGTCATTGACATATTCAATGTCTCAATCTACTTGAAATATTTGTCATCATTACATCAGACCTTCTTGGGATAACTCTCAACATAAACATTGTAACAAACATGTACCAAGTGGGGTTTTCCTTACAATACAAAGATGTAATGGTCAAGAGAACAGCCCTTCCAGAATGTCCCTTCAATCCATTCACCAGATTGGCAAATAATCAATAATTCTACGCTTACATTTAAGGGACCGTCTGATCCTCTGTAGCGCGAAGGACGTCTAAATTCCTCTTCTTCATCAGAGACTTCATACAAAAGAACAGAATCCCCTTCTTTCTCACTAAGCATGTCAGCAAGTTCTTTGTTTCTGATTCTCTGGTTTGCTTCATACTTGGGTCGCTCATGAATATATTGCTGTATAATCAATGCACACATGTTGGTATGATCCGCAACATAATAATAATAATTTAAAATGGTCGTTCTTATATAGTGCTTTTCACAATCGTCCTAATGCTCTTTACAACTGATGGAGGACTTTTTCAGGCTGCATAGCAAGGAATGGCTGGTCTGACTCATACATACACACTCCACATCAAGTCTGCCTCCATTTAAGGTGCCAGGCAGTGGAACATGAATGGTATCTCCGTGGTGGCATTTAGCCACCAAGCCCAACCTAATCATCGCCAATGAGTTTAATAGGGCAGAGTCTGTGCACTTGGTCACAAGTTTATGTTCTTCATAAAAAAGTAGGTTGAAAGCTGCCAGTTATTTTGACAGTGCTAGAACAAACAAAGGTATCCATGGCAACCTATATTTTAGATAACTGTGAATAAATCATTATTATTATTACTAGTCTTTACCCTATAGTTGCTTTGGTGTTTCCTCCCTCTAACATGCTTCATCACATCAGGCCCATTCACAATAAATGATTTACAAAGACGACACTGAAATCCTGATACAGCTTTCACAAACTCACATCCTATTGTGACAAAAAGGCACAAGAATTTAGTACAAGCACTACAACTAATATTTCTTTATTCAAGAAAGAGTCACGAGCAAAACTGCAAATTCATACCTTCTGTATTGATGCCATTATCAAAACCATTGATCTTGACGCGCGACTCGACAATGCATGAAATAGTGATGTAGTCACCATCTCTGACAGCCATTTTGCGGGTATCGCAACAGTATTTGACGTCAAGTACCTGAACTTTCTTTTCTACTTTCAGAACTGGTGTTGGTTCAGGGATGGGTGGAGGAGTTGCTTCTTTCTTAGTTTCATCTGGTTCTTCTGTGACTGTTGCTGGAGGTTCAGTAGTTGGCTGCTCATCTTTAGTCTCAATGGATTCTTCAGTCTCTTGGGTGATTTCTTTTTCCTCTTTAGGAGCCTCGTCGGTTTCTTCCATGGAGGGTTTTGATTGTTCTTTTGTTGACAGAGTCTTGGCTGCTTCCTGTAAAGAAAATAACCTGATTGAAAATCTGTCGCTTACACCAGTACCACCACAACAAGTACTTTTTTTTAGACTGTGAAATGGCACACAGCACTGCCATGGCACAGCACTGCCATGGCACGGCACTGTCATGGCAGTGCACCACTGTCATGGCACAGCACTGTCATGGTACGGCACTGCACCACTGTCATGGCACTGCACCACTGTCATGGCACGGCACTATCATGGCACGGCACTATCATGGCACGGCACTGTTACCGCACGGCACTGTCATGGCACACAGCACTGTTATGACACGGCACTGTCATGGCAAGAACTTGTTTGAAATCAGAATGTAAGACACTTTTTCACAGTCATATGGAATAACCATTCTCTGAAATAGAACTTGTAAGGATCAAACCCACCTCTGATGCTTTTCTGAAAATTTCAGCTTCAAATGAACGTCCTTGGCTTTCTAACCAAGTCTTCACATGTCTTCTCCCAAAAAGATGCTGTTTAAAGCACTGGTGAATTAATTAAATTCAAAAATTAGGTTCTTGTTATGACAGCTAAAAGCCCAGATCAAACCTACCATTTCTTTGGTACACATGATCTTGCAGACTTTGCAAACATACTTCCGACGATGGGTGTCGAACAAAGATTTAACAAGTTGGTCTACATTCTGGCCTGCTAGATTGATAGATGATTTTTGTGATAGTTCATCAGTTTGGCCATCAGACTTTTCCTCCACCAGAGTAGGCTGGTCTTTACTGGACTCCTCTGTCTTCTCTGTTGGTTCTTCAGTTGTTGGTGTAGGAGTTTCTGCCTCTTTCGTTTCTGGCTCTTTTGTTTCTACTTTCTCCTCCTTTGCTTCCACATCTTCCTCGTCATCATCTTTAATTGAAAAAAGGCCACAAATTAATGAGTTTTTTATTTAAAGGAGTCCATGCAATAAATAAATGTGATTTCCGATCAAACTCTAAAATAATTATCATTTTAAGCTCTTTGAATTTCAAAGGAGAATTTTGATTTTGATCACAAGTTGATTCTGACCTAGATTTTCTTCTATGTAGGGTTCTTCTATGGCTTCATTGTCATCAGACTTCTTACTGGATTCACTCATTCTAGGCCGGTTTCTGTTTCTGTCTCTCCTTTGATTCTGATTGATTCTATTTCCTTGACTACCACGATTCTGCCAACGCTGGTTTTGTGGCCGCTGTTGTTGTCTGAACCCTTGCTGGTTTCTATTTCTCATCTGACCTCTGTTTGGTGACATTCTGCGCTTTCGATTCTGCCTGTTGTCCATGTAACCACGGTTGTCATTGTGCAATCTCATTCCTTGCATCAACGAAGGTGGTTGACCACCACCACCACCACCAGCACCACCACGTTTTGCAGCAGCTGATGCCTGAGCCTGTATTGCAGCAAGGAGTGATTGGGTTTGAACCATGGCCATTAACTGTTGTTGTTGCTGTTGTAACTGTGAATTCATTCCTCCTCCACCTCCTATATACAAGTATCGAACACACAAATGTTAATGTTGTAATATAACATGTAAGCAATGGTAATACGTTTACTTCTAGGGAAGTCACTTCTCTGCAAAAGTTCAAGGATTTCAATAGAGCAAAGTCAAAGGCTGACCCTGCAAGACTCCACCCTAATCCCTCTGCAGAGAACTTTTGGGTCATGAACTGCAGACCGATGTACATTGGTGGCTGTGAATCATTGATTCTTCAAGAGACAGATTCAAAGAACAGACAAGGTTATTGCAAGTAATCTTATTTCATTACTGCACTGGAAGAATTAGACTGATAATCCTTAAGAGGAATAACAACTACATAAAGTACATTGGTGCACATTGATCATTATCCAAAGGGATTTTCTAGTTTAGAGAATAATAATTTCACGTGACAGATAGAGAAGAAAACATTGTACACAGAACGCTATCAACAACAGGGTTCTATCTAGAAAACAAATTTGATTGCAAAGACATGAATGGTAGCTTCTGATGGACATAAACCAAGTGTAGAATCATGGAGATACTTCAAATGCTGCTGAAAGGTTTATGAAGTCTTTAATCAGACCTGTTCACTTCTCATCATACTGTTTAGTCATCAACATCGCCTAGAAGGAATATTTACCAGCTTATTGAAACCAAGCAATAGAAAATCTATCAATTTCAGAACAGAAGGAAAGAACTGTGATATAACTAGATAGAACCCTTTCATAGAACTGTAGGACAGACTTTCACGACAAGTAACACAAGATCAAGCAACAATGTGGAAAAGAATAAGAAATATTTACAAGTTAGAGAGAAGAGAGTGAATGTATGATAAGTTTACTGTAGTTTAGGTAAAGTGCTCTAATGGACATAGTTTAGTGTAAGCAATCAAGATTGATCTTGAAATTCTCTTTTGATTATAAATGAAGGGCAAAACATTGACATTTTGCTGTCTTTTGACCTGAAAGAATGTTAGACCAGAGAACTAGAGTAAATAAAATGGCCAAACCTGGTTCAACAACTTGACATACCGAGACTCACGTTTATACAGATTTAGCTGAAGTTGATTGAAGCTTAATTCACAAGGAGGAACTCATTTCATTTTGCTTTAGAGAGGTGCCTTATCTCTTCATAAAAGGCAGTCAGTGCAAACTTTTAGCATGGGTTGTGATTTAGAATAGAAAATGAGACAGAACAGACGTGAGGCACAAGGAGAGAAGACAACAGAGAGAGGAGAAAAGCTCAGACCTGAACTTGTGTTAGAGGCGAGATCACGTGGCATGTCTCCAGGTTTGGCTCCTAGTATTCCATCACCCCTAGTTGGTGGTCCCAAGTTGCGACCAGCCCTGTTATAGTTGGTATCGCTACTTCTCTGACCTCTTGAGTTAAAGTTATCCCGGCCACCCATGTGATCCATAGAGTAATTTCCTAAATCACCTCTATCATCTCTTCTGTTCCCTCTCATACTGTTATATGATGGCTGTATAGAAGTTGACAAAGCAATAATGAGTTACTAGGTAAATATAAAGAATCATAGTTAGTTGTCATGGCTACCTGCAACAGATACGCAGCGAAACATTCTCCTGACAAAAACTGGTTCACAAATCTACCATATTTTGCATGATTGAGCTGGAATTCCTTACTACTTTTTGTGCATGAATATCGATGGTTATCACATGCAATAACATGACAATATACGCGCATGTTTCAATCATGACAAACTAACTCTACACATTGAGCCGTCGGGTTTGTATGATCAGAGCCACTTGTCACAACGTGACCATATAAACACATGCATGTAGCAAATAGATCTTAACTCATTGATGTTTGGAGAGCTCCTGTCAGCTGACCAGATCAACATGAACGCTTGTTTACACATTCATGTAACAAATAGATCTTAACTCTTGATGTTTGGAGAGCTCCTGTCAGCTGACGAGACGAACATGAACTCTTTTTACACATTCATGTAACAAATAGATCTGAACTCTTGATGTTTGGAGAGTTCCAGTCAGCTGACGTGACGAACATGAACGCTTGTTCACACATGCATGTGGTGTAAACATTTGTCGGTCCAAAATGAGCCAATCCTGACTTTATATCATCCAAATACAGCAATCAACTGAAGAATGGTATAATTATCTCAAACTTCATAAGCTGTTATGGCAAAGATCAATACAATGCGGCTGTAAATTGAAAGCCATTTGAATAAAATCGACTTCAAAGGGATTTGAAATACCACACAAAACAGCTGGCATTCATTCCTTTTATACCAGCTTACATAACGGTATTTTTGTCGAGGGGAATATGAATTTTTTACTCAATTTTACATGATTCGAATGATATATATATTATTCTTAGGACGGTCTAGAATGCTCAGACCTATTTCGTAAATTGGCTGGTTTTCTGTGAACGTATTTAGCTAATCAAGAAAACGTGAATAATAAACATCGAGGGACCAAAGGGAAGGCGCAACGTGTATTACCGCCATTACAGACACCACAAGGGGGCCGTCAACAAGGCTCCATATCTTTGCTACGTTCCTTGCTTGATATGACTGCCAATATTAAATAAATAAGACTTTCGAGCAAACATGGCGATAAAGGAATATTAAATTAGGCTATTTAGAAAAAGCGTGAGTTTGGAAGTCCAAATAGAACTAGAAGATGACGGAAGATGAACAATGGCGTCACGGAGTTTGAGTCTAAAAGTAAAACTAAAAGTCCGAAGTAGAAAGAAATACGTTGAAGAGATAAAGCAGTGAACATGCGGTGAGCTTACATCAGGCGAATATCTGCGTCTTCGCGGACTTGGATCTCTTTGAAGTCGAGCAAAGTCGCGATCGTCTCGTCGTTGATCAAAACCCGTCGACATGGCCGCCCCAGTATTCCTCGCGTTTCTTCGCTCATCAAACCTGTCATCTCTTCTATTGATGCTGCTCTGGTTTTGCTGCATATTGTTCATACCAGCATAGAGAGAGCCTAAACCTCCCCCACCAAACCGATTAAAGCCTGCCATGACGAACTTTCACTTGATAAAATACGACTTGAAAAGACAGCCTTTCTCTTGAGCGTCGAAATGCCACGAGGAAGGAAGGGTGTACATCCGGGAATGTCAATTACGAACTCTCGACCATTTCACGAATGTATTACGGATTTTGCACAACCTCTGTACGAAGCCCGAACCATCGTTGCTATAGAAACTCTTGAGCGTGATGAGCCCGCAATCCAAATTTTGTTCAAAGAAAATATTCTTGCTTTTCCGATCGAAAGTATTGCTTTTGTTTGTTTTAATATTCTATGTAAAGAAGTAATGGATCCGAAGTAATGATAACCTAGCGCTGTTCTTGAGAATAATACAGCTGAATGGATCGACACCCATATTTTATAAAACTGGGTTGAAGCAGATTGCAAATGGCTCACAGTCACAACAAGTTGCAGCAGAGTCCAAAGCGCGGCCATTTGGCTTTGAAAAGCAGTGGTAAGCCACACAGATTAATAAAATACGCCTATCGATCTTATCATTTCGTAAGAATCTTAGCCTTTCATGTTAGCGATCAATCGAGCGGAGAATACAAGTGACTTTGTTTTGTTTTCAGTCCTTGCTCCAACGTCAACGTCATACTTTGGACAACACATGATTCTGAGTCACATGAATTCACATTACAAAAGAATAACATCGGCGAAAGGTTTGTGATTCTTGCATCGTTTATTATGAAAGTTTCTGGACGGCACTACTAATGTAGCTTGGAAGTTTAATTAAATTTAAAAATGTCAGAAATAAATTATCATATTTTTTAAATTGCCATATCCATTTCTCATTCCTTTTCATTCCCATTTGTTTGAAATTAAGCATGTTTGCCTGCAGTGATACATGTGAATGTATTTGATTCTTATTTTACTGAACTAAATTTGATCTGCATCTGTCATATTTCAGCTGCTGTTGATACATCTGCTCCAAGATCGATGAAGCAACACATCAGAGGTAGGAGTGTTATGGCAAAATGAGAGTACAAGTTGTCACCATTGAAGAAATAGAAAATGAGCGTGTGTGCTATGTGCAGATTTATAGCATGCGGGGACTGATCAGAACACGAGAGAAGTGTTAGGAGAGGCACAACGCTGACGGAGTGCTTCTCAACACTTCTCGAGTGTTCTAATCAGTTCCCAAGGGCTATAAATCTGCAAATAACACAGTGGACAAGTTGTCTGTTTCTTTTATAAAATACAATTATGAATAATTTTTTAAGGCAAATTTTCAATTTTGTTCGTTTTTAAAAAATGTTTGAATATCTACGTGCACGTGAGAGCACACGGAATATGCATCATTTGGCCAATCAGAGCGTGCGTTATATCATAGTTATTTTATAATGTGTTATATTGTACATATGTGACAGCTAGTGTACATTCAAAAAGGTTAAATTTAAAACTGAGAAGTTAAATTTGTCACATTTGCACACGTGACAGCTTGCTTGCATGCATTCATGAAGTCTAAATGTAAAAATCATTTGTTGTTCAGTTCAAGACCAAAAAAGACGTCTGTACTTGAATGAAAGGGACAGTGAAGGATCTCTTAGTCCAGGGAGGCGATCTCAAGTATGTACTTAGACATATGCTTAGATATGCTAAAGTTGACTATATTTACAGTCTAGACAGCTTTGTTTTTTTCACATATTTTTTGTCATGTTTTGTTAAAACAGATGCATTTTCAAATGAAAGTGAATATTTTTTCTTTTTCTATATTTACATGTGTATATATTATTTTTGTCTGTCAGTCACATCACTTTGTAGCCCCTTGTTCTTATGTAGTAGCTTGTGAATACGTACATGTACCATGTACAATGTATGTAAAATACAATAGAACTCATTAAACCATAGCAGAAATCTGTAAATAGGATACAGATATCGAACCATCCTAATTTGCATAGATTTTACCTTGATTTTCTCAGCTAAACTGTATCATCATCGAAATAAATTATTATAGTAAACCCCCCAGGGGCTTCTTCAGGGTAAAAAGGGTAGGGGTGACCTTCGGAAACCCTTGACAAATACCCTAAAAAATACCAAACTGTTAAAAAATTTCCATCCTAAAATATACCTCATGGTCTAAAAATCAACCTATGAATACAATTGGCTCGTTCCCCGGAATTCTGCTATTCAATATGGAACCGCGCTTGTTCCAAGTTTCATACCCTAAAACATTATTACCAGCACTTTAAAAAATTGGATTTCGCTTGACCAACCACTAAAAAATACCAGGTCACCAATTTCAAACCCTTAAAAATACGACAATCACCCCCTATCAGCCGAATATAGGAAAAACCCCCCCCCCCCCCCCAGAGTAATCCCCCCCCCCCCCCCAGAGTAAAACCTAGTGATAATTACCATGAAATGAATTTTCATTTACAGAGTGTATCTCTTGAAAACCTATCAGCCAGAGGTTCTTTTGCCTTATCAAGACCACAATCAAGTCAAGATACAAGACAACCACTTGATCATTCAACTCCTGCTCCTTTTTCAACACCTAGAGATGACTTATCAGCTCATGATCAATATCTATTGCATCAACAAAGAAAACAAAGACAGGAAAGTTCATCTGTTGAAAGGACAGCTTTTTCACCGGCAAATTTACCGAGACCTTTAGTATCACACTCCAGATGGAAAGGAATTCAATCAAATGTTAGAAATGAACCTTTTGATTATAACAGTCAGCATTCTAGAGGTATAAATGACGACACATCTATACAAAGAGAACAAGAATTTGGAACACAAACCATGCTGTCACCAAGAGAGGATTTTGTCAATGGAGTTCAAACAGGCATAACCAGTGGTAGAAGTTCTAGGATGGAATATCCAGGTCTAAGTAGCAGCTTTGGTTCCTCTAGAATGTCTAGTGCTTATGCAAGAAAAAAGAAAGACATCCAGACTAAAATGTGGTAAGTAACTACGTACTGTAGTTTAAAGTTTAGGGACAAGTTAGTTTAATGGTTAATCTGCAGACTGTCTTAGAGTGTAAGATACACAATGGGACCTCTTTGATTTGTTGTTCAAACCAAGATTTCTTGAATTTTCATCAGGGAGGAGGAACAGATGTACATGGAGTTTATTTCTGAAGTCACCTCAGATGTCCTTGCAAGAGGAATATTTACCAATAGGTACTATATTAAATAGCAACTAATCATTTTATTATTATCTATTCTCATAACAGAATCGTGACAATCCAATTTCTAAACTTCTAGGGTACTGAATAAAGTATTTGAAAGCCATATTGAGAGAAGAAAAGAGGAATTAGACGAGGTTAGTCTACAATATTATTATCAAACTCATCAGCGGAGATGAGCTTGGGAGAAGGTGCCTGGGAAGGCAGTGGCAGTACCAGTCGTGCAGACCATGCACGCCGAGGTAACCATGGTAACCCAGCCACGGTCCACCACCTGGCACCCACCACACTGACAGTTGTCAGCGGAACGTACTTACCAACACCATACTTACCAAAAGGGAGGGTGGGTTGGGAGTAAAACATTCATGCAGAACGAGCGACACACGCCACATGACCCTGCTATAGCCTGGGGCGCCCCCACAGCATGGCGTGCGGCCACTGGCCAGCATGCCCACCTTCACGTTAGAGTTGATATGCACGTTCAGAAATAGAGGGTTTGCACAATCACGTTGCTGGCAGCCATGACAGGGGTCAGGATAAAGGAATACTTTCCCCTAAGGAATTGAATTATTTCTCATGTAAAATGATTTTATTGTTCCTGCCCCCTGTCATGGCTGCCGGCACGTGATCGTGCAAACCCTCTTATATAGGTGCCGCATGACCCGAGACAAAAATATGGGTACCACGTGACCCCGATACTGCACGACTGAGTGCTTGCACATGTGCCTTGACTTTAGCTTAATATTCATTTAACCACATTATAAAATGTTCCCAACTTTTTTCCATTGATTTAAGAAAAGACTCGTAATAATTCATAATAATTCCATATGCTTTCTTGCGATTTCTTTCTTCAGAACCGAATGACGGATATGATTGACCAACTAAAGCTGGATCTGAACATCACAGATGGTTGACTACAATTCACATAATAATACTGTACATAGAATATTTTAGATACTAAATAATTTTGTATTAAATAGTTTATGATAAGTTACGCAGCCATCAAATAAATTAAATGTAACTTGACTACAATGTTTCGAGTACAGTTACATACTGATAGTCATTTTCATGTGAGTGGGAAACCTACGGCACAGAGTTACGTTTTGGTTATGGTACCATCACGATATGGCAGAAACCATACTACAACTACTTCACACTCACATGAAAACAACTCTATACATGTACTTATCATATTCATTAATAATTCATGAGGAAATCATAACCATCGCAGAGCTTGTATTTCTGATACAACATCATCATCATTTTCATAGACTTTAACTTTGATTTTCTCTGCCAAACTTACTGGTATCTTTCATTATCTCCTTACATTTTTTACTGTAACTTAATTAGGTCGGGATGAAGAATTTCCTTCGTTATACTGGGGACTTTGTTATATAGGGGTTCGTTAAATCGAGGTTCCACTGTACTATTCATATTTCCAGCCATATTGAATAGGATGTATCCACTAAAACATGTCTTCCATCATTCCTGTGAATCATGCAACCAGAGTAGATAACTGGAAAACAGTTACCAATTTCCCATGCAACTCCAAGCTCCCAAGGCTCACACCAAGATGGTGCTTCAAACAAGACAAGATGGTGCTTCAAACAAGACAAGACAAGCTGAAATCATCAGCTTCACCTTTAATGAAGTGCAGCATGACAAATTTTTGACCTCAAAATACCTTTCACACTTTACAGACAAAATGATTGAGTGTTGCTTGAAGTAGTTTGGGGATTTGAGAGCAATATTACCTAATTAATGTAGAGAGTATGTTTCCTTGCACTCCTAAATCTTCTATACAATAATTATTCTCTGCAAAATATTGAGTTCCAAATCTGTTGTGCATTAATCAGTTTCAAAAGTTTTGCTAAGCAATCTTTCTGTGGTGTAACAAAAATCATGTTTGCTAGGCAGTGACATCTCTACACTGCAGCTCCCAGTAAAAGCTTGACAAAAAAGTCTACATATTGAAGATACAGTTCCTCAAATTCCACTCCATGAAGTATCCATCCATACATTGTTCATTGAAAAAATTCTCTTTATATGTATGTACATATTTTGTACAAGGCTCAATGGTGTCTTTGTCCTGTCCCATTACACTCTAAGGTCTTGTTTCAAGAACAATACTTTACATCTTTACTAGTGGCATGGGTTCTTGCAAGCATTATTGTTGTGCAGTTTCCATAGTTACAGTTGTTATGGTTACACAAAGACTTTTGCAAGGCCATCAGCCCCAGCACTGGCTATATATGGCTTGGAAGGGTGGAAAGCGACATCGTATATGGATTCATCAAACTTCTTCCTGTGGGAGGTAATTTCCTGGACACAAGTTTTGGTGTCCAAATTCCACAGTCGTATAGAGCAATCATGACCTAATGACATGAACACATTGTTAGCAACTAATGTCAACACATTTACATCAATGTTGCACTTACTTCCTGATAGTAAGTAGAGTCCATTAGGATCTACTGCTAAACTAGTGACTGAATCCAAGTGAGCAACCATGGAGTGGATTTGTTTGCCTGGAAAATAACCATTCATCAAAATGAACAGAGTTTTCACAGAATGAATAACACAATGTGGTGAATAGATAGTGCTGAGATGGAAGGTTTTTACAGCAGCCACTATACAAATATTATACTATACTATACAAATATTGTATTGTAAATATGTTCTCTATCATTATTATTATTGCATATTCCACATTATTCCACTCGTGCATCATATTACTATAAGGGCAAGCGACCGCACAAAATATGCCAGTGTATTACACAGTTACCGTAGCTTGCGCCTTTTTTATTATGTCATTCTTCCCGATTCAAAATTTACATTATTTATGTACCTATATTATTAATTCATTAATGGAGAAAACTGTAATAAAGGTCATCAAAAGCTGGCTGCTGAGAAAATGGTTGACATACATGTACAACTACTAATTCAGTCATATGTACTATGGACCTACCTGAATTATTATCAAAAAATCTGATGTGCCTGTCTTCATGTGCGGTAATAGTTACAGGTAATGTAGGATGGCTTACTACTTTATTAATTTGAGTAGCTCCTGCAGTACCTACAATAATACAAGTATAAAGCAATCAAACACATGGGAAATAATTATGATTAATTAGATCTGTACATATATATAAGAAATTTTAAGGATTCTTTTTATTTAGGCTGTTTTGTAAGTAGTTTTTAAATTAGATTTTAAGTTTATATTATTGTTATATTTAGATTAATGTTCACATTATTATATTTAGATTATTAGATTATATTTATTTTACTCATTGTAAAGCGCCATTGGGCTATAAGGAAATGGCGCTATATAAATTTTTGATTATATATTATATATATAAAATAACTTTGGTTGCCAGGGAAACACACCTGGCTATTATTGATTACTGAATCATAGGGAAGATGTCATCAGTATGGCGTATTACCTTATTACAATTAAAATTGATGAACTTACTGTAAGTTTTAGCACTATCTAGTTGTACAATAGGCGTGGCTGTTTCCAAGTCAAATACAGCACAGCATGCATTGGAATACGATACTACCATTTGGGAAGACTCCATGCGCAAAAAATCTATAGATGTTGGTATGGCAGTTGTCTCTGTAGACCAAACACAGTATGGTTATGTTAATATTGATTTAACTAGACTGTCCCTCTTTTCCCTCCCGACTCGGTAGAACAAGAGTAAAATAGTAATGTAGTTCGTAAGGTTTCGTCAAGCGTAATAAGACTCGGAAAGAGTAAAATAATCACCAGTGCACAAAGAATGGAAAGAGGAACCTTGGGAGAGGTGGAGGAAAAGAAAAGTGATTTCTCCAAGACAAGTACCATTACCTTTGTCGAGTATGAAAGTGTTCAGCAAAGGAGACTTCAAAGTTGGGTTCCATAGTTTACAAGTTCCATCAGATGAACATGAAAGTAGCTGTAGTGAGTTGGTTTGTACAGCCAGGCCCCAAACAGCATCAGTGTGACCCTCTAGTAAATTGCGTTTTACATTAGGACCTGAAACAACGTAAGAATGATTGAAATCACTATACACTATACTATACTTACTGTATGGCCCATAAGGGTCAAGGTCTACTTACTGTATGGCCCATAAGGGGCAAGGTCTACTTACTGTATGGCCCATAAGGGTCAAGGTCTACTTACTGTATGGCCCATAAAGGGGCAAGGTCTACTTACTGTATGGCCCATAAGGGGCAAGGTCTACTTACTGTATGGCCCACAAGGGTCAAGGTCTACTTACTGTATGGCCCATAAGGGTCAAGGTCTACTTACTGTATGGCCCATAAGGGTCAAGGTTTACTTACTGTATGGCCCATAAGGGTCAAGGTCTACTTACTGTATGGCCCATAAGGGTCAAGGTCTACTTACTGTATGGCCCACAAGGGTCAAGGTCTACTTACTGTATGGCCCATAAGGGTCAAGGTCTACTTACTGTATGGCCCATAAGGGTCAAGGTCTACTTACTGTATGGCCCATAAGGGTCAAGGTTTACTTACTGTATGGCCCATAAGGGTCAAGGTCTACTTACTGTATGGCCCATAAGGGTCAAGGTCTACTTACTGTATGGCCCATAAGGGTCAAGGTCTACTTACTGTATGGCCCATAAGGCCCATAAGGGTCAAGGTCTACTACTTACTGTATGGCCCATAAGGGTCAAGGTCTACTTACTGTATGGCCCATAAGGGTCAAGGTCTACTTACTGTATGGCCCATAAGGGTCAAGGTCTACTTACTGTATGGCCCATAAGGGTCAAGGTCTACTTACTGTATGGCCCATAAGGGTCAAGGTCTACTTACTGTATGGCCCATAAGGGTCAAGGTCTACTTACTGTATGGCCCATAAGGGTCAAGGTCTACTTACTGTATGGCCCATAAGGGTCAAGGTCTACTTACTGTATGGCCCATAAGGGTCAAGGTCTACTTACTGTATGGCCCATAAGGGTCAAGGTCTACTTACTGTATGGCCCATAAGGGGCAAGGGTCTACTTACTGTATGGCCCATAAGGGTCAAGGTCTACTTACTGTATGGCCCATAAGGGTCAAGGTCTACTTACTGTATGGCCCATAAGGGTCAAGGTCTACTTACTGTATGGCCCATAAGGGGCAAGGTCTACTTACTGTATGGCCCATAAGGGTCAAGGTCTACTTACTGTATGGCCCATAAGGGTCAAGGTCTACTTACTGTATGGCCCATAAGGGTCAAGGTCTACTTACTGTATGGCCCATAAGGGTCAAGGTCTACTTACTGTATGGCCCATAAGGGTCAAGGTCTACTTACTGTATGGCCCATAAGGGTCAAGGTCTACTTACTGTATGGCCCATAAGGGTCAAGGTCTACTTACTGTATGGCCCATAAGGGTCAAGGTCTACTTACTGTATGGCCCATAAGGGTCAAGGTCTACTTACTGTATGGCCCATAAGGGTCAAGGTCTACTTACTGTATGGCCCATAAGGGTCAAGGTCTACTTACTGTATGGCCCATAAGGGTCAAGGTCTACTTACTGTATGGCCCATAAGGGTCAAGGTCTACTTACTGTATGGCCATAAGGGTCAAGGTCTACTTACTGTATGGCCCATAAGGGTCAAGGTCTACTTACTGTATGGCCCATAAGGGTCAAGGTCTACTTACTGTATGGCCCATAAGGGTCAAGGTCTACTTACTGTATGGCCCATAAGGGTCAAGGTCTACTTACTGTATGGCCCATAAGGGTCAAGGTCTACTTACTGTATGGCCCATAAGGGTCAAGGTCTACTTACTGTATGGCCCATAAGGGTCAAGGTCTACTTACTGTATGGCCCATAAGGGTCAAGGTCTACTTACTGTATGGCCCATAAGGGTCAAGGTCTACTTACTGTATGGCCCATAAGGGTCAAGGTCTACTTACTGTATGGCCCATAAGGGTCAAGGTCTACTTACTGTATGGCCCATAAGGGGCAAGGTCTACTTACTGTATGGCCCATAAGGGTCAAGGTCTACTTACTGTATGGCCCATAAGGGTCAAGGTCTACTTACTGTATGGCCCATAAGGGTCAAGGTCTACTTACTGTATGGCCCATAAGGGTCAAGGTCTACTTACTGTATGGCCCATAAGGGTCAAGGTCTACTTACTGTATGGCCCATAAGGGTCAAGGTCTACTTACTGTATGGCCCATAAGGGGCAAGGTCTACTTACTGTATGGCCCATAAGGGTCAAGGTCTACTTACTGTATGGCCCATAAGGGTCAAGGTCTACTTACTGTATGGCCCATAAGGGTCAAGGTCTACTTACTGTATGGCCCACAAGGGTCAAGGTCTACTTACTGTATGGCCCATAAGGGTCAAGGTCTACTTACTGTATGGCCCATAAGGGTCAAGGTCTACTTACTGTATGGCCCATAAGGGTCAAGGTCTACTTACTGTATGGCCCATAAGGGTCAAGGTCTACTTACTGTATGGCCCATAAGGGTCAAGGTCTACTTACTGTATGGCCCATAAGGGTCAAGGTCTACTTACTGTATGGCCCATAAGGGTCAAGGTCTACTTACTGTATGGCCCATAAGGGTCAAGGTCTACTTACTGTATGGCCCATAAGGGTCAAGGTTTACTTACTGTATGGCCCATAAGGGTCAAGGTCTACTTACTGTATGGCCCATAAGGGTCAAGGTCTACTTACTGTATGGCCCATAAGGGGCAAGGTCTACTTACTGTATGGCCCATAAGGGTCAAGGTCTACTTACTGTATGGCCCATAAGGGGCAAGGTCTACTTACTGTATGGCCCATAAGGGTCAAGGTCTACTTACTGTATGGCCCATAAGGGTCAAGGTCTACTTACTGTATGGCCCATAAGGGGCAAGGTCTACTTACTGTATGGCACATAAGGGTCAAGGTCTACTTACTGTATGGCCCATAAGGGGCAAGGTCTACTTACTGTATGGCCCATAAGGGGCAAGGTCTACTTACTGTATGGCCCATAAGGGTCAAGGTCTACTTACTGTATGGCCCATAAGGGTCAAGGTCTACTTACTGTATGGCCCATAAGGGTCAAGGTCTACTTACTGTATGGCCCAAAGGGGCAAGGTCTACTTACTGTATGGCCCATAAGGGTCAAGGTCTACTTACTGTATGGCCCATAAGGGGCAAGGTCTACTTACTGTATGGCCCATAAGGGGCAAGGTCTACTTACTGTATGGCCCCCATAAGGGTCATAAAGGTCTACTTACTGTATGGCCCACAAGGGTCAAGGTCTACTTACTGTATGGCCCATAAGGGTCAAGGTCTACTTACTGTATGGCCCATAAGGGTCAAGGTCTAATGAAGGGATATTCCAACAAAATATAGCTGAATCGGCACCACCACTGAAACACATATCACTGGTAGAGCTGATCACAACAGACAGCACTGCATTGCTGAAATAAAACAATACGGTAATATTAGGACAATACGGTAATATAATAATAATAATAATAATGATGATGTACATTGACACAAACAAACGAACTGTTATACAAAATAATGTTACACCGACAACAAGAACATGACAAAAACTTTTATTGTAAAGATGTACTGATGATTACTAATAATAAATAATAATAAAAAACAACAACAAGAACATGTTAACATTATCAAAACTTACGTGTGTCCTCGGAAGGTATATATGGGTTCCACGTCAAGTACATTACTTCTGAAAATTTGAACAAGAATTTCAACTTAATATTACAGTTGAAACCAAGCAACCACCCACACTATTAAGTGGCCAGTTCTCAATGTCCTGAAACTACTGATTACTGTAAAAACTCCCTCTATTAAGTGGCCAATCCTTATTAAACTCATCCACAATAGATGAGCCTGGAAGTAGGTGCCTTAACTTGGTGGAGCTGGGCCGCAGCCTCCCTATGACACTAGGAGGTATCCATGGTAACCCTGTCATGGTCCTATTAAGTGGCCAATTAACTTCTCTGCGGGTGGCTGCTTAATATATCTACTAGGTGTTCAATATGTAGATTCAATTTATTTAACTGAGTATTAAGGAGCATTATTAAAACATATATACAGTCATTTGCAAAAATTCTGGCCGTCACGAAATATCAGTATATCAATATATCGGGTGCATTATGGGTAATTAAATAATCGAAAATTCCCCTTAAAGCGGGATAACGCCAGCAAAGTTGGTAGAAATATTTAGTATAATGTTTATTTTAGTCTTACGTTTGTTATTTGTAAATTTTGCTTCATTTAATAAGTTAGGAAACTCAAAATAGTATTATTTAATTACCCATAATGCACCCGATATATTGATATATTGATATATCGTTGCGGCCAGAATTTTTGCAAATGACTGTATCAGAACTTACTTCTTCTGTGGAATGGTCTTTTGTAAATTCCACAACTTCATGGTATGGTCTTCAGAGGCAGTTATGAGAGCTGGTTCTTGTGGATGAAAATGGACTGATCTTATACTGTCAAAGTGACTGCAAAGAAGATAAAAGACAAGTGTCTTTGTTAAACATATATTTCTCATCATCATCATCATAACAATAATAATAATGAATATTGAATTATGTAATTGTTTACATCAAGAGAATTTGCACAAGTGAGAAGTGGATGAGAAAGAAAATGGATAGGAAGAAAGATGGGACGATAAGGAAGAAATAGCTAAGAGAAAACAGTTTTGTACTTTTTTGGAACCTTTCTTACTCACCTTCTCAAAGTAAATTTTGGGTTCCAAGTTTTTCTGAATTCCTCCTTATTGGAAATCTGCAAACAAAGAGCAGGGTACCATCAATGCCAATGGAAGGTCACGACAATAATAGGGCTTTTGTTTGAGCCAGGACGCTGGGACCTTGGTTGCTTCAATTTTTATATGTTTCAATTTTTTTGTCTCGGCTATTTTTCTGCCATTTTTGGTCCCTGTTATTCTACAATTAAACAAAAACCCTGAATTTCCAGCACTGTACCTCATAGGAAAGTGGCTCCGCTTCATTTATAACAGTTAGATCTGCTAGATCACCAAGACCTAATGGTTTTTCAAACGGCTCGTCTGCAGGAGGAGAGCCTGCTGGTCCTTGACTCTTGATTGGGGAGCCTTTAGGTGATACTGACATACTTCCTATTGATGGGGGTATTTCAGAGATTGATCGTGACCCACTCAGCCTCACAGGGGAAGGACCTGTGATTGCAGGTGTTGATGAAGTGGAAGGAATCATCTCTTCTTCACCACTTAGATTAGCAAGCATAGCCTGGAGTGCTAGTTTAGGTGGTCCTGTTAACAAGGAAACAAGTTGTATTTATCTGTAAATTTATTTTTTGTATTTATCTGTAAATTTTAATTTTTAGTTTTTCATATTTTTATTTTGTTATTCTTTCTTTCTTTTTTTGTATTATGCAGAGCCCTGCTGAAAAGCACTCATGTGATGTAGGCCATATGCTTAAAGATAATAATAATAATTATTATTTATCATTGACGATGAGTTTTAATACTCAACTCAACTCAACAATGTACAATGGTAAAGTTCTTACGTTTTTGACTTATTTTTGTCTTCTTTTCTTTCTCCTTTTCCTTTTCTGACTTGTACTGTTTCAACTTGGCCAGCAAGTTCTGGTCAACACCCCATTCATCCTAAAGGAACATTACAATATAATCTTAAGCACAGTATGGAAAAGACAGCAGATTTGTAATTCAATGTCAGTTAGAGTTATGTACTGTAACAGAAAGCAGAAGCCATGTATTTAAGGGCGATAGAATGGTCAAATCCAAGACTTGCCAAGACTCCAAGACTCCAAGACACTAAGGGCTATAGAATGGTCAAATCGAAGACTTGCCAAGACACTTGTTTTAAAATCCTAGCACGAGACTTAACGAATTTTGTTTGAAATTTAAAAATTCGAGATTTTGAGCTGCATTTTTATGAAATCCAGAATCCAAGATTCTTTCCTGGAATGCAGAGATTTCGAGACTCACCTAGATTTTGCAGACCCGTTATTTTTCGGAGACCATTCTATAGCCCTTATTTAGGTGGCAATGTAATGTTAGTGCTCACAGTACAAGGGGATGATGATTCTCCAGCTTCAAGTTACTTTGAGCAAGTTTGTACAGTACAGTAATTTAATTAACTAGTATGTATAGTAATTATTTATATAGCATTTAGAATTTTATATACATAGTTTTAGTTTTATTTTCATTGTTTTGTACACGACCCCACAAGCTTTTCAGCTTTAATTTTAATCGTGTATAAATAAAGTTATTGTATTGTATTGTATTGTAGTCATTTCAGAAAACGTTGTCGCTGACCAGCCTCACGACTACATGACTAGACCGAACGGGAGTATGGGTAGAAATCTCTGAATCAAAAAATTATTCGCTCGGGAAATTTATTTTCTCATTATCATAATGGAGAGTAATACTCGAATAATAAATGTATGCCTTCGTGTTTTACACAAGGAAAATAAGAGTGTGTCAAGGACTCATTTTCGGTCAAGGACGTTTCGTGCTGTGACAATGTTCAGTCGTTGAAAGACCACTAAATCGGCATCCAAACCATTCGATAGCGTACAGGTCTTCACTGTAAGCTCGAGGCATGGCTAATCAGATATGCAGATTTAACAATGCTTCAGTGATTTCTTCCCATACTCCCGTTCGGTCTAGTCACATAGTAGAGAGGCCGGTCAGTGACAACGTTTTCTGAAATGACTGTATATTGACTTTACCTGTGACCCTGCCTGTGCTGTCTTGGCATGTTCTGAAAGGAAAAACTACAGTTATACTAAGAAATGTGTATCCTTAGAAGTCCTTATATAAATGGCTCTCAAATAATCTAGTTTGCTGTGAACAGTCTAGGATGCGGCAGCATTGTCAAGAAAACTGGTAACTAGCGGAATTCACCACCTGTCAAGATGAGCCATCTGTTCTTCTAGCTATGATATTTTATAATAAAAAAATATTTAATGAGGATACCAATGTCACCTATGACAATTATCTTTATATGTGGCTGAATGTAATTTAGGCAAAGTTAAAATTGAGGCATGCTGGCCAGCGGTCGTTCCTCATGAGGTTTGCAATGTGCAGGGTGCCCCCACCACAGGCAAACCACAGTGATAAAGTGACATTTGCACTAAAAAATACCGAATAAAACGTGTTTTAATACATTTTAGCCCGAGTAAATGCACCATTGTTCCCCACCCTCCCTCACTGAGTCGGAATAGGTCAACCGGAGGACGTATATTATTACAAGGTAGGCAACTTTCAGGATTCCTGTGGTGAATCTCAAAACAAATCTGCTAAAATATATATCAAATCTTGTGAAAACTCATCCCTAAATCCGTCCAGTTACAAAAATACCTTCAATCTATCATGTCAGCTCAATTGTTTGGTTGTATTTTGAAGAAAATGTTGGTTTTGGGTCCAAGGACGCAAAAAAAAAGCTTTCGTACTATGTGCCGACAGTTAGGCTTCGACCAGCGCAGTCCTGGGGACGAAAATGTGGAGCAAAAATAACCCACGTACCCCTTCCCTTGTATTCCTTTACTCGCCTGATCAAATGGACAAACGCAACCCTACATAGGCAAAGATTTGACTTCCGCTTTCGTAACATTTAAACATTCATCCGGACGCATGCAAGTTTTGCAAGACGGAATAATACAATACACTGCACAATAATTACAAGCAAAAATTAAACTACAACATATAGATGAATGACAGTAACATTTTTGACGGTTATTCTTAACTTTCACTTCTCAGTTGAATTTCGTCCCAGATTGTTATCTACAATGCACATGTTGCAGAGCTTGCTATTTATATTACTGTTATTCTAATGTCAAATAAGTCCGCAAATAAGCGTTATTCATTTCGAATAATCAGTGGGAAGGCAAACGAAATATTTGCATTGAATTATACAAATTACAAAACACCTTGTACTTTCTTCATAATTTCAGTTGACTATAAGACCTATAACGAACGAAACCCAAGCTTTCTTGTAATTATTGTACAGTGCATTGTATTATTCCATCTTACAAAACTTGCAAGCGTCAAGAATTCACACGCGATGAATATTTAAATGTTACGAAAGCGGAAGTCGAATCTTTGCCTATGTAGGGTTGCGTTTGTCCATTTGATCAGGTGAGTAAAGGAATACAAGGGAAGGGGTACGCGGGTTATTTTTGCTCCACATTTTCGTCCCCAGGACTGCGCTGGTCGAAGCCTAACTGTCGGCACATAGTACGAAAGCTGTTTTTTTGCGTCCTTGGACCCAAAACCAGCATTTTCTTCAAAATACAACCAAACAATTGAGCTGACATGATAGATTGAAGGTATTTTTGTAACTGGACGGATTTAGGGATGAGTTTTCACAAGATTTGATATATATTTTAGCAGATTTGTTTTGAGATTCACCACAGGAATCCTGAAAGTTGCCTACCTTGTAATAATATACGTCCTCCGGTTGACCTATTCCGACTCAGTGAGGGAGGGTGGGGAACAATGGTGCATTTACTCGGGCTAAAATGTATTAAAACACGTTTTATTCGGTATTTTTTAGTGCAAATGTCACTTTATCACTGTGGTTTGCCTGTGCCCCCACACCTCAAGCAGAGTCACGTGGCCATCGTTGCAGATCATTGCGGATCTAGTTGTGCGAGGCATGCTGCTTGTTGCCCACCCTCCCTCTTCTGTGGTAAGTATGGTGAAAGGTAAGTATTTATTCCTCTGTCTGTATCAGACAGAGTGACAGGTGTGGTGGTGGACCGTGGTGTGGTTACCATGGCTACCTCCTTGTCGTGTGTGGACAGCGCGCATCCTGCATGACATGTTCAAGGCACCTAATTCCAAGTTCATCAAGGCTGATGAGTTTAAATATTCCACATCTAACATGTCTGTATTGGGCCATTTGTTTCTAAATCCACTGAGAATGATCATAATGTGCCAACTGACATTCATCGTGAATAAAAAACATTTTACAAGGGCATAATCCGGGGGGGACTCCCATGGTGAAAGGGACGGGGATAATCGTCGTCTCTATTAGGGGTGTAAATTATGGCTTTTGGTCTCCCTTAGGGTGTTCACTACGGAAACGCCAATATTTTTAGCCATCAAGGTATCATCAAGAGTTTGCAAAGATATAAAAACGACCTAAATTGTGTTGGTGGTCTAGACCAATCAGGCAGGAAATGTGTAATATTTCTGGTTTAGAATGGTATCTTTTAGGGGTCAAATAAAGCAAAACCCACGCCCAGATTAGTCTCCTTTAGAGGTTTAATTCAAACTTTTCGACGATCATCCCTTTTAACATGGTTGTAACATAGAGTCCCCCCCCCCCCACTTCCCAGGGACAAAATCTACAATATTTGCATCAAGTTTCATGTGTTAACTTTATAACAACTGAAGGGTTGCCCATGAAAACTGTGTATGTGACTATTTTGTTGATCAAAAATACACCTACTGGCTTCTAAATACCTATATAAACATGATTTGGTGTTTTTAGATCGATTACACTAGAAAAAGAGCTTGTTTTGCAGTTTGCTTTTCATAGAAATCAAAAATGCACGTTTTTGACGTCATGACAATGTGCGACATTTGACTTTGATTTTCTTCCAAAATACATCATTGTGAAACAAAACGCCACTTGCTCAGCAAACTTCCATCTCTCTTCTTGATATATTCGGGGATTTTTCCCTGTCTCTTCATTTCAATTCGACTATTTCAGGATCCCTGTTGTTTTCAAACGCATGACCAAACTGCATTCTGGGATATCATGAAACTTTTTGTCAGCGACATTCCGTACCTCCATGCTATAGAGATATTTTAAAAAGTCTTTTATCACCCGGACCTACAGGCAAACTAATGCACCGGTTGCATTCTTTACAAGTCGAAAGTCGCCAAAACTGCCTTAATAGGTCCTCGAATCCACCACAGAACGACCAGAGACAACAACTCTCACTCAGCTGAATCCGCCATTTTGGGAATCTGACGCCGTGTTTGCAGATTCAGTTTCATAGTGAATTTGCACCTCGCACCTGATTTCTTCCAGGAGAATGGCCTCTTACCACCACAGTCAAGCTTAACCCATTCGCTCCTACACCGGCCGAAACCGGCCGTAAACATCGATAGTGCTTTGAAAAATTCTAACTTTCTGAATTTTCGTAACATCGATCTCATGGCCAGTTATTAGTGACAACTAGATAACTCTTCATATTTTAACCTCAAGTAAACTGACTTACAGGTCCGATTTCTGGGCATTAGTTCAATTTGTTTGCCATAAAAATCAAAAATGCGTGTTTTTGACGCAATTTTACACCTCGAAAATGACCGACATTTGACTTGGATTTTCTTCCAAAATACATCCTTGCGAAACAAAACGCCACTTTCTCAGCAAACTTCCATCTCTCTTCTTGATATAGTCGTGAATTTTGCCCTCTCTTTTCCTTAACTCGCCGAACAATAGCCATTTCCTTAGGACCACTTTCGCTAACACGTGTTTTCCTTCTGCACGCCCGAAAAGGATGCCGGGAAACATCCGGGAATTTCGGCATAGATCTTCCCGGATCTTCCCGAATCTCTGTTTTTTAAGAAGATATAGAGTGTCGAGCCACTCGGTCCTACAGGCAAAATATTGCACCGGTTGCATTCTTTACAAGTCCAAAGTCGCCAAAAATGCCTTTGTAGGTCCTGGAATCCAACACAGAAAGACCAGAGAGACGATTTCACAATTGAGACCGCCATTTTGAATTTCCAAACGGCAACGTCGAAATGTGATCGTGAATTCGTATCTAAACTCCTGATTTCTTCCAGGAGAACGGTCTCTACCACACCAGTCAAGCTTAATGATGCTGTCCTGGGGGCTTCTGTGGTGAATAATGGCTATAAACACTCTAAAAATGCAAAATTGGCCTTTTCGAGTAGTGATTACTACTAGCCCCTACGAACTCCCAAGAAGAAAGGCAGAACACGTGAAGAAGCGAGCCCACAGGCATTCAGAACTGTCAAGATTTCCATGGAAACCCCTTATAAGGAATCGAAATTTCCTACGACGTGATTAGGTCCAGAAAATCGCAAAAAAACTCAAAATAGCTCAGGAGCGAATGGGTTAATGATGCTGTTCTGGGGGCTTCTGTGGCGAATACATGGCAATAAAAGACTTTAAATAGTGGCAAAGTGGCCCAGTTCTGCGAAGCACTTCCAGAACCGATAGCCACGCCATGAGAGAACTTAACCGCGTGGTAATTTGAGCCCGTGAGCTGTCAAGATTTCCATGGCAACAAAATTCGCTAAAAACTTCTAAAATCTCCGTAAGTGAAAGGTTGAAATCATTCACATCTGAAGGTTTGTTATTGGTGAACAACACGTACAGATCACTGACGCGTAAAAGTTTTCTAATTTGCATATTTTCACGAACTATCCTGATGAATTCAAGCAGAAATTAAATATACTGTAGTGCCCAAAATTCGAGTGTAATCGATCTAAAAACACCAAATCATGTTTATATAGGTATTTAGAAGCCAGTAGGTGTATTTTTGAAGCAATTGCATAACATTTTGAAAATCTTCAAAAGTCACATACGCAGTTTTTATGGGCAACCCTTCAACTGTTGGCTTCAAATTTTGATCCAATTTTCTAATACAGAAAAGAACAATGACATAGGCTTACCCATAAACAATGACATAGGCTTACCCATAAACAATGATATAGGCTTACCCATAAATTCGTCATCAGGCATGTGTATATTGACTTCATTGACATCATTAGATAATCGATCTACTTCAATCACTGTGGTATCACTATCAGAATCTCCACCCCGAACAAAATCAAATTCATCTTGTGCATCAGTACCATCTTCATCACCTAGCATACCATCTACTTCATCTGCAAAAGACGTAAAGTCACAATTCATGATCTTTCCTCAATGTTTGTCACTGTTGTACACACCATTGCATTAGTTCACTAAGATCCTCATTTTGTTACTAAAAATAGCACAAAATGGCAAAAATGCTTTATAATCTTGCAAACTTTCAGCGCAATCCGAGGATTATTTAACGATATTTTAAAATTTTAGATCCCTATTACATAAAAAGTGGAAAGGCTGGAGACTCAAACCGAATTCAGAGTCGACCGTCGCCAGAAAATTATCGCTGATCACTGAAATTCTCCTTACTCTAATAAAATGCTTCAAAAACCTTCATTTACCTTTGTTGTGATTACTTTAATGTCTGTAATGATTTTGGGAGCATTTAGACTTATTTTAGGGTGGTTTTTGCTTTCTTGAATTCACTCTCCAAGTCAGCTTGGGCTACCTGTGCTGAGATCCATCCGAACCCCAACGATCACACGCATCGGAAGAAAGCGATTTCTTCGGTTTAAATTACAGATTAATAGAGGTACATTTAAGGTATCAGGGTACCCCTACCGACCGGTATGCATTCAAGTCGCTTTAACACAGAATCCGTCCATTAAAACCCCAATAAAGTATACAATTTCTGAAAGCTAAATAAATGGAGATTCCAACTAATGGTCTATTAACAAAAAGTACATACGAGTTTTAAATATAAGTCGAGATCAACAAATTTTCATATAGCGTTGTACAGCGAGGTCCCAGACAACCGCATTTTATCGGAAATTCAAGATCATTATCTTTATGCACTCTAGAGATATCAATTATCAAAACCGTGTCTCCGTTTATCGATATGTTTCCCCGTTGCTTTTTTATCTGCCGCGAAACTTTCGGTACGCTAAAAATACATTGTTTTTTACTAATCAGTTAATAACTCATGAAATCATTCAAATATCAAAAATCGGAGACACGGTTTTGAAGAATGATAATCAGAGATGAAGTCCTAAAAATCTCAGCTGAATCGAATAAAACCCGTTTGTTTAGGAGCTCAAAATAACACCCGTATTTTCGTTAATTTGCTCTATGAGAAAAAGCCCAAACTGTTTTTCAAGTCAAGTGGTGGCTTTGTTTGCACACGCGACTATAATCCACCACAAATATGTGATCCAATACCCGATGACATATGAATGGCATTCAAAAGAAGATCGCCTTACAGTACCTAACACAACATGGCAGGAAAACAAAGTTGCTGCTGGCGGGAAATACGAGCATTTTGACCGCGAGTGGTTTGGCATCGTTATTCAAGGATATTTTGAGTGAGCAGTTACGATTTTTGGATACTTTCTTCGCATCTGAATCTTTGGAAAGTCTGTTGCGTGAGTGCTGTTGACAGCTTGCTTGTCAACATCTTTTTGCATCAAATGAAATCCAAAATTCGTTTTTTGATTCTAACTTTTTAGGGAAAAAATATTTTTAGATTCTGATTGTTGGAAATGATAGATAATATTCAATTAGATTTGATTGTCAAAACAAATCAAAACCGGTCTTTTGATAGGTTTTTGGGGTACCCTGATACCTTAATTCAGAGACAATTTGAAAGCACAACCTGAGGGGAAAATAGTTGACCTTTCCATTTCTGGAGGTCTTTTGGCGATACAAGTGGAAAATACGGCAATTTCTGTCAATTTTCTGGCGACGGTTGACTCTGAATTCGGTTTTGAGTCTCCAGCTTTTCCACTTTTTATGTAATGGAGATCAAAATTTTAAAATATTGTTAAATAATCCTCGGATTGCGCTGAAACTTTGCAAGATTATAAAGCAAGACACAGTAAACAACACCTGAAAATATAGTTTCATTTTATTGAGGTAAACCTGATATTTTCAATATAGAACTATGGTACTATTCAACTACTGTCAGAACGTCAAAACAATAAGCACAGGAAGCCCAAATCGTCAAAAGAATCTCGCTTGGGCTGCCTGTGTGTCATGTTGCTATGTTTCATTTTCATTGGAAAAAAACTCTAGAAGTTTAATTAATGGGGCAGATTTTGGTTCCTTTTTTCACCAGTATGTTTAGGCTGTTTTGAGAAAAGTTGAAAAAATCATCCAAAAATCACATAAAAAGTCCCTTTTTCCACCAAGTTCTTCAATAATGCTCACCTGTTTTAGGCTTTTTAATTAGTCTTCTTTCATTACAAAATTCTTCACGTTCATCTGACTCATCATCAGCACTGCCGCCATCATCCATATCATCATCATCATCTTCACCATCCATGTTATTATCATGAAGAAAATTAAACTCAGCCATCACATCTGCTTCTGATTGAATTTCTTCTTCAGCAGCTTTTTTCCCAACCTGACTGATTGGTGGCTGAGTGGGGGCTCTACAAGGGAAACAACATCAGACTTCAACCAGTTTTGAAATTAGATACTACCGAAATCACTTGACTGTTAGCACCGCCAAAATAACGATCGATCACGTTTTGAATTTCGGTTAACTCACGTGACCATTTTCTGATCATGGAGACCTATTTGAATGTCACATGTCCATCCAAATGGTCATGTGAGTTAACCGAAATTCAAAACGCGATCGATCGTTATTTTAGCGGTGCTAACAGTCGAGTGATTTCGGTAGTATACACTGATTCCAAACATGGCAACCAATTTGAATAACCATTGTTCCTGACTTACCAGCCTCTCATACAGGTGAGAATGCTTTTGTGTTTCCACATGAACACGAGGCTAGTCAGTCAAAGAACAATGGTTATTCAAATTGGTCGCCATGTTTGGAATCGGTGTATAATCACAAACTTCAGCTAGTAAACATTGAAACTGTTATAGAGCAATACAATCAGATTGCGCAATTTTACCAGAACTGGCTTGTGCCATATCATAAGGTGCTTTAAAAACATTGAAGCAAGCGAGGTTATTAAGTTGTTTATTATATGGCATTTTAAATTACAACACATTGTATTAACACCACTGGAAGTATGTAGTAAATACGCCATAAATCTGTAATCACCCATTGGGCATTACTGGAGAATCTTGCCCATTCAACAACCATTCAGATTGCATGATTCTACCGGAATTAGCTTATGCCATATAATAAAAATAATAAAAATAAATAAATAAAAAAATAATTATTAATAATGATTGAGGTTATTGATTATTCAGTGTTTGTCTCTGACTTCTGTTTTTTTTAAATAGACGTTTCGGCCATTAATCAATGGTCTTCATGTGGCTACTTCCATATTCACCTTCTGACTGGAGTAGGATTGACAATTTCATGACCTCCCTGAATTGGCTGTCGAATATGGATTGGCTTTGGATGTTGCACTTGTAGTTCATCTTCAAATTCATGGCCCTCCTCAGGTGTTCTAGGAGCAGTTCCATTCATTTGTATTGGAGGAACTTCTGGCGCTGGTGCTGATAGTCCTAAAATGGACCTCACTCGAGAAGAACGTACATCTAAGATGGTATCTGTGTAACCAACTTCTTGTAAATACCTAAGTAAAGTAAAGATGAAGGTTAAATAGATAATCACTCTTGTTCTCAAGTTGAGCAAGTATGTAGAATGAAACTTTAACACCATGTATGTTTTGGACATTTAATAGTCTTTAGACACAGTAAAATAATTTCCTCTTTTACTTTGACAGATGTGACTGAAGTTTTTTATACACGGTGTTCAAGTTTCACTCTACACACTTGTTTGACTGTTATACACTGATGCGGCCTCTAGTTCCTGTCAGTTGTTCTCAAGTTGTATTCATGAGAACTACAATACAGAGGCTTGATTTGATGGCTATTATTATACAGTCGAAACTCTCCACAATGGCCACCTCGGGACTAAATTTTGTGGCCATTGTATAGAGGTGGCCAGGCCAGGGAAAAAAAACCTGGCCGTTACAGAGAGGTGGCCGTTGTGAGTAGAGGTTCGACTGTAATTATATTTGTTGCTTGCAGCAGAGAGAAGAATGAGAGAAGAATGAGAAAAGAGAGAAGAATGAGAAAAGCATGAGTGAAAAATGAGAAGAGAAGAATGAGAGAAGAATGAGAGAAGAATGAGAGAAGAATGAGAAGAATAAGAAAAGAATGAGAAGAGAAGAATGAGAGAAGAATGAGAAAAGAATGAGAAGAGAAGAATGAGAGAAGAATGAGAAAAGAATGAGAGAAGAATGAGAGAAGAATGAGAAAAGAATGAGAGAAGAATGAGAAGAGAAGAATGAGAAGAATGAGAGAAGAATGAGAGAAGAACGAGAGAAGAATGAGAGAAGAATGAGAGAAGAATGAGAGAAGAATGAGAAAAGAATGAGAGAATGAGAAAATGATGAGAAAAGAATGAGAGAATAATGAGAGAATGAGAGAAGAATGAGAGAAGAATTAGAGAAGAATGATGGAGAAGAATGAGAGAAGAATGAGAAGAAGAATGAGAGAAGAATGATGGAGAAGAATGATGGAGAATGAGAGAGAAGAATGAGAGAGAAGATTGATGGAGAAGAATGATGGAGAAGAATGAGAGAATGAGAGAAGAATGAGAGAAGAATGAGAGAAGAATGAGAGAAGAATGAGAGAAGAATGAGAGAAGAATGAGAGAAGAATGAGAGAAGAATGATGGAGAAGAATGATGGAGAAGAATGAGATGGAGAAGAATGAGATGGAGAAGAATGAGAGAGAAGAATGATGGAGAAGAATGAAGAATGAGAGAATGAGAGAAGAGAGAAGAATGAGAGAAGAATGAGAGAAGAATGAGAGAAGAATGAGAGAAGAATGAGAGAAGAATGAGAGAAGAATGAGAGAAGAATGAGAGAAGAATGAGAAAAGAATGAGAGAAGAATGAGAAAAGAATGAGTCTAGGAGTCTCTTTAACAAGAGAGTTCAACTGGCTTATACTCACTGTCTTAGCAGCTGTCTGCCTTGCCGCCAGTTCATATTAGGTTTACTGTTACTACCATTGTTGGTTATGACATCATTTGGTTGTGCATCCTGATTGGCTTGTTCTTGTTCTTTTAGAGATTTATCCTGTCCTCCAATGTCTGTACCATACTTTAGTCTGTGATACTTTGCTCTGGAATCAGATGAATTCAATTCAATATTCTGGATTTAAATATATCTGATGGCTACATTTGAATGAAGATGTTAAATAGACAATGAAAGTAGTAGAAACAAGAAAGGTTTACAATACAATACAATACAATAACTTTATTTATACACGATTAAAATTATAATTGTTATCATTGAAGTGCGACCTTCAAAACAGTTTGTCAGGTTTGAAAATAGCTGGACGTCAATCAAACAATGTGGGCGTGTCCAGACTTTACCCAATCATAGCAAAGCTAATTTGATTGATGGCCATCTAGACTGTACTTTGTCTGAAAGCGTTGTAGTTTTCAGGGTCGCACTTCAATGATAATGGTTGTAAAGCGATACTGCTTGTGGGGTCGTGTACAAAACTGGTTTAACTGTTATAGCAGTGTGAACACTTTTACTGGCTTACTGGTAACTACAAAAACAGATACATGTTAACCTACTTTCTGTGGACAATAAGCAGCTGATGGATTTTACAGCTATTTTACGTCATGCGTGACCAGTAATTAGAACATTTGAAATCAACATTTCAAAAAATGGTTTGAACATTGCAAAGTCCCAACGGAATCTCCTACAGACCACTAAATATTTTCTCAAAAACGTTCATAAAATTAAAATTAAATCGGATGAAAATTTGTGCCAGCTAAGCCTACATACTCTGCAATCATAACAGCCTGAGTAAACATATATATCTAATACTTTTTTCTTATAGATATATTTGTGGAGATTTGATTTTTCTGTCTGAATGTACGAGACTCGAGTCTAGACTTCAAAACTTCATTTGAATGTTCCGATTTACTGGTCACGTGTGACGTAAATTAGCTGTAACTGGTTCTTGTGTTGTTTTCCCTGTTGTCAAAATGAGCTGGCAAAAACAGCAATTATGGACACTAAATGTCAGCTATTTTGAAGGATAAAGTACCGGTGCATCATGTTTTTGACACTTCGATGCGCTAAACTACCTGTTTTAGAGCTAGATCTTACTGACAACCATGTCTCTCTATTCTTTGCTAACAACATTCCTAGATGGTACAACATTGCATTTTGGTATAACTGCTATAGTAATGTCATATAAAAAGGTGATAAGGTTAGCTAACCCTCTTATTTATCTCAATTGAACAATAATACTTTTGAAAAATGATTTACTACAATCTGAAGGGAAGATCTCTTGAATTATTCTATTAGATTTTATTTATTTTACATGCTTGAGTACTTACCTTTCCTGTTTTAAGGCATATTCCAACATTTTTATTCTTCGTATTAAATCATGTTTAAGGTTTTCTTGTCCTTTTCTCTCCCCCTGTAGAAAAGCTATTCTAGCCTGGAAGAAAGAAGAATATTCAATACATTGTACATCTACTTTCTATACTTCATATTTATATTTTATACACCTGTTTGCATCATGAATGGAATGAAAATCCACTCTAAATTCACATGTAATTGCTGAGCACAAGTTTTTCATGTGTTATCAATATGTACAATCTCTTAGATAGCTTAATGTAATTAATCTCATTGGCAAAAATGAATTCTCCTGTGATCATACTACATAAATAGATAAAGCAGCATGTGCCTTTAATCCAAATACACATATAATTTGGAAAATCACCTGGAAGAGCATGTAACTTCAACTCAACAAATTGTAAGTATCATTTTAAGTGGTGATAACAGTGGCAGAATCACAGAAATTAGTAACATCAAAAGTTACTAAAATGCTTTACAATAATATTTATTTTATATGGCAAAAGTTTTATTCTCAGTTTAATATAAATGTGTGTACTCAAAGCACTATCGCAGAAGAGACCAATATTAACCCATCATCCAAGAACAATCTATTTATGCTAGACAGCATGCATGATGGCATGACTTCAATGTCTATATTAGTATAACATACATGCATATCAAAGACAAAGCTGCTTGCTGTATGTTAGTAAAGATATGTTGTCCACTGACCAAAACAATACATTGTACCATTGTCCAAAATCTTTTCAATGATGATAATAATATTCACATCGACCAAATAACCCTACAACTTGACTAGTCTCTTCGTGATATGACATATGGAATTAAACTTTCAAGTCTGATGATGACAAGCAACAATGTCAGATGGAACAAATAGTTCTACTCTAACATCAATATAAGTCTGTCTGCTGTACCCATCAAATCAAAACAAACTCATGTGATAAACAACAAGTCTACATAAAACCACTGGGTTATACTTTTAACAGCATCAAGAAAACTAAGGATTTATAGAAGCGATGGGAGAATGAAGGTGATAATTATGTACAGTCTCCAGTGTCATGGCAAAGCAAAGAGAGCCGTGGTCACCCAACCATTCTATTTACAATCCAACACTATTTTGTCCAGAAGACTTCAGCATTACTACGATGGAATTACTTTTATACCATCTCAGTATGAAAAGGAAACTCAAAACCTGTTTTCCAAAGCCAAAGGGATGCTAAATTTCGCGGTGTTTACATTCGCTGATTCCGTGAATCGACAATATTCGATGGAATATTGAACAAAAAAAATTACAAATATTCATTATTTCCTTTTACTCCTCTAATGTGCAAATATCATAGTTTAAAGAAATCACTTAAAGACCCTTTTGCGAGGGCAAGTCTAAATATCCTGTCCGATTTCAATTGATTTAGTTGTTCAATAGCGAGACTGTCAGATGTTGAGATAACTAATTTCATTTGCAATTTTATCGCATTTCGAAACATGCGCTAAAAAAATGTTCAATAGAAGTCGGCTGTAGAGCTACACACTTGAAGTTCAAAGTGAAAGAACGTGTACTATGGCGGATGAAACTAGAATACTATACAAGAATGAAATGCCATCACCAGACATTCTGATAGCTGCAACAAAGTGAGTTTTTACGTTCAACATGTCGCGTGTACGAATTTTGTTCAAGTTTCATTGCAGTAGTGCGTTCAGTTCGGTCAATTCTTGATGTAAATGCTTTCACTTTGATGTAACGTAGATGCAGGAGCTTGAATAAGTAAAGTAGTTTCATTTATATTTAGAAATTGGAACTCCACAGGATTAAGTGCATGTCGTAGATCAGTCAGGTCATTTGACAGAGTTTGAATTACAACCTGGTATTATTCTTCCTCGAAAACAGTTTTGAAAACCCTTTAGGAGAACTCCTACGCCACATACAGTCTTAAGACACTACAATATAAAAGACTGCTTTCAATAATGAAGTGTATTCTTCCAGTGTCGTTCGGTTCTTACCTGTAGTTCGGCTCGCTCAACTTCCCAATGAGCCCTCTCCATTTCAAATCTAGCCCACTCATGTTGTATAAAATGTAGAATACCAGGGATTGTAAACTTGTTGCCAGACTCACTAGCCATAGCCTGTGAGCTCTGGGAAAGTTTACCGGCACCGTCGGTGTCCATATCAATCGAATACATGTCGATGCTAGGTGGAAACGGCCATAATGTCCTTCGAAACGTGTGACTACCGCTTCACTTCTTCATCGGAACCGAGCCGAACCGAAGGCGCGAAGAAAGACGATATTGATATTTTAAAATTGTCACTTTGCTGCTCAAATAATCGGCGAAAACCGTTGCAGTTTGGTCAAATGGGGTATTGGTTATGCAATAGTGGGACTAATGATGAGAACTTTCAACGGAAAATACCGGATAACTGTCTCCATAGACAAGAGGGTCCAAGAAACACGAAGCCACAAACAATTTCTTGTGAGAACTAGAGCTCCTTGATTCTGGCTCCAGCGATCACATGACGTACCAGGCCCTTCGCGGTCCCTTCGCGATCACACGACTCTCTCGATCAACTTCGGCAACTCGTCGGGAAATGTTCGAGAAGTAATTTCGCAAAAAATTCTTACTGATTCAAATAATCAAATTATTTCTCATGGATAAAACTATAATAAATAAAAATTCGATTCAGGCTTTCTGTAAAAAAAAGCATTATCTGACTAGCATTATTCTGTTTTTACATGACACTAGTGGCTGTGAATAGTGAATAGGAATAAAGAGATAGGAAAAGAAGTAATGAAAGTGGGAGAAATCAGAAATGGAAGATTAAAAAGTTTGCTAATACTATTCTGCTATGTAAAAAGAAGGGAACGATAAAGGGAATCAGGATTGCAAAAACGTTTTCAAGAACTTTAGACAAAATCACCATTTTATTTCTCATTCCATGCAAATAAACAACCCATACTTCCCATTTCATGTTTGTTTTAATATCACAATACAACGATGAACAAAATTATCTGTACATTTTTTCAGAAAAATTGTAACAGTAAATTCATGCATCTTGAATTTAAAAAACATTCAAGATCCCAGAATACTGCGAGCATGCTAATAAATGAACAATAAATTTAGTCTTATTTAACCATGAAAAACCCCTCTAACAGGTGATGCGTTTTTCTGCATAAGTACATTCTGTGATATGAATGAGGGTTTATCATGTAATTTCAAAACTCATAGGACAAAAAAATGATTATCATAGCTGGAAAGAGCTTGTTGAAATTAGTAAAAATGTGAAGTTTGGAAAAGATCATTTCACAAATTGCGAAGATATGAATTTTCAAAAATCGAAATTTTGTATGAAAACCTTTGTTGGCAAGAGTTGCCTCCAAGTGTAAATTTCCAAAGGTTTTCATATAAAATTTCGATTTTTGAAAATTCATATCTTCACAATTTGTGAAGCGATCTTTTCCAAACTTCACATTTTAAATAATTTCAACAAGCTCTTTCCAGCTATGAAAATCATGAGTTTTGAATTTACATGAGTTTTGAAATTACATGATAAACCCTCATTACAATAGAATATTATTGAGTTGTGAATATTCCCTAGATCGATTAATTATTGTTCTATATAAATAATACAAATTGTTTATTATTCCCAGAATTCTGAATGAATTGCTGTAGCATCCTTCGCTTTCTCAGAGTATCCCTTTATAGTAACTGGTGCTTGCAGCCATATCAAATCTTCTTCACCATTTGTTTCTGCTTTCGCTGTAACTTCTTCATCTTTCACGAGTATTTTACAAAACTTTCCCCTCCAGGGGACCTTGAAAGAATGTTTAGGGCGGAACCAAGAGTTTGCAACCGATCTTGGAACTTGAACAAACACAAGTAGAGGAGTAGAGGGCAATTCCTTGAAGCTTCGTAGTTCTTCGTTCACAACAAGCATCCTTAAAAGCTTTCGTGATATTCTTTTGAAATTTGTTTCCGTGTTTGTCTTGCTTGGGGTGTTAATCGAATTAGCACATGATAAAAAATTGATTTCGTAGGTCTCTTTCGGGCTGACAGCTGTAGAACCGAATATTAGCAACGTAGAATAAACAGTCGTTGAGGAAAACAGGTCTTCAATGTTTTGAAAAAGGCACTTTAAGTCATTCAAAAGTTGTAATCTCTTCTTGGAGTCCGTACGCAGCTTTGCTCGAGAATTCCTTTGACTGTCCGCCATTTCTGCCTCGGTGTATCGCAATATTTGGTCAATAGTCGCTGGTACTTGCTGTCTCTCATAGAGAAGATACTTAATACATTCGATTACTAGCATTGCTTTAGCGGCACATGATGCATGTTTATCTAAAACAAACTCTATATGAAATTTGGAGGAATTTTCCTGTTTGGCGGCCATTGCTCACAGGCTCAAATTTGAACAGCAGTCTGATCTATAAACATATGTTACACAATCACCAAAAGTGATTAGTCACCAGTCTTTATCGTCCAAGTAGCTCGGCCCAAGAAAACAACATGGCTGCCAAGTGTGCGGTTCAGACCACAAACGGTGAAGAAGAACTCGGCGAGGACGACGACGACTGGTCCGATTTCGCTTCAGATAGCAACAACATTAGTCCCTCTACCTGTGTAGCTGATCGTAGTGAGCAGAAGTGTTTTCCTTCAAAGGATAGTTCGTGGGTTTTTGACAGCGTGTCAGAAAAAGCTCGTTTGTGCTTTCCTGAATCTTCGTTAGAAACTCAGCGATCTTCTCGAGATAGACTTAACGAAACACCCAACAACAGGGATTTAAAAGAAAACCCAGAATTACTTGAAGAAAATCTGTGAGTACATTTGGTTTAATCGAAATAAAATCCTTGATTCTTGTTGTATTGTCAATAACGTTATGTGGAGATCTACATTGTTCCCCGGCATTTTTCATTACCTGCGCTAGTACAGTAGTAGGTGCGTTCTTGTAATCGTATATGAAATCTCGAAAATTCCAAAAGGGCATCAATATTTTAAGGAAAGTGACTTCAAATTTAATTCCGAGAGTTTGACAGCGCAGTTAATGGCTTAGCTTATTTAAACAATAAAGTTAAATTGAGTTATGAGCATATATTACATTTGCCTTTAGGCTTATAAGTCAAAATGACTTATAACCTGCTCGCAGGGTAGTTTATAGTAGGTCACAGGTAAAAGGGATTAAAGTGTTTGTGGGTTTTTCTTTCTTTATCTGACAAAGGAAGTGTATAGTGCGGTAGTTATGGAATTAAAAGTTCTTTAAAAGCTGTATTTTTATTTCTTTGTATAGTAAATTGTGAAACTTCAATACAATCCCATGGGGGATGGGAGGGGAAATACTAGTATTTCTTGGACTATCACGTGCTTTTTTGAAAGAAAATATTGTTTGACCATCTTAATCTAATTTAATATGCAATAATTAATAGTTTCAATCTAGTTTTTATATTAGTATCATGCATTCAAATGTATTGTATCTATTAATGTATATTTATCTTATATTGTATTATTGATGTATATTGTATATTTATTGATGTCAGGGACACCTGGGAGAACAGTTTACTGAAGGTGCTCCCTGCTTAAATAAAGCTTATTATTATTATTATTATTATTATTATTATTATAACATGACCTAACGCTGTTGTGGTGACCCTGCCATATGGCAAAGCTAATAAAATTAAACTAAAATGTTTCAAAAGTATAATCATTCTGTGAAAGCATACACAGCAATAGAAGAATATTGTCACCTTTTAATAATAATAATAATAATAATAATAATTTATTTCTTAAAAATGCATATTTACATATCTCAATGCATATTTACATATCTCAATGCTTGAAAAAAATCATAAACCATTGAATTTGTTTATTTCCTGTTTACAAAAAGTTTGAGAGACTATTGAATGTGTCAACAAACCTCTGACCATCATCAGTGTCTGTATTTACTTAGGCAAGGCCTTGGCCCTTGCATGGGTTCTCACATCCGTTCATGCTTCTTCTATTTGGGCAACTTTACTAGTAGTTAAATCGATTTATTACCAATAAAGCTTTAAAAAAGTACTTACACGTATCAAATTGCTTGAATGTATAGCAAGTGATACAAAGTACACACTCAATAGAGTGCAAACACTAAAACCATGAAACAGTGCTAACTTTAATTAGCACTAAATAGTGCAATGTCTTTTGTTTTCTATTGTTTCATTGGTGCTATTTAGCACTAAATAGTTTGTACTGTTTCACGGTTTTAGTGTTTGCACTCTAAGCGTGGATCATGCCAATATTCAAATAGCCAATAGCTTCAGACAGATAATAATTGCATTGGTAGTTTAAATTATGTCATTTAATATTGATATTCACAGGTGTTTTACAAGCTATTTTCCTCAACCCGTCTGGAAAGGTTCTAACTTTGAATCAGCACTAATTCAAGCATTAGATCTTCTAACGACTGTAAAAGTAAGTTATATTTACCTTGTTAAACCTGCATGAATGCTCTCAAAATGACTGACTTTTCTCTCTCTATTTCACTAAAATACATCTTCCAAACTTCTCACTCAATACAGGGTTGTCAAAAAGTGCTGTCAACTGGAGAAATCGATGTCTACTTTCACATTCTAACCAGTTGTAATTTGTCAAGAAAAAGAAAAATTCATCAGAAATGCATTTTAATTTTTTACTCTTTTTGACAACCCTGCAGCACTCTGATGTAGACCTGTAAAGCTGAGAGTTGGTGTACCTTTTTATGGTTATAGACTCCTCTAATTGGACACAGATAGCCTTGGGTTAGAAGCCTAACTTGCAACATATACGTACAAACATCCCCAGGGCTTCATTCCCAGTTTACAGCACAGGTCTCTTGTTGTGTGTTTAGGGGGAAGAACAAGAATCAGAAGTTGAGATTAAAAGAGAACCTGGACTTTTTAATTTTCATCATTTAGCAGAAAGAACTATGGATTTCTGGCAGTCTTCCACTAAATGGAACATGGGAAGAGTGGATGAAAGTGTTGAAGATAAAAGATCAAGAGAATCCGTACTGAATGAGAACAGTGAAACAAAAATAAATGACTTTACGGGTGATTTAGAAATATGGACTGATTCAGATGGTGCCGATTCTGATGAATTTTTCTCGTTGGTTGGTGATCAAGAATTTGAAGAATCTAGAAGCCTTGAAGATAGTCATGCAGCAGCAGGTAACAGCACTCATTCTTTCTTATTTACTGTTACTACACATGTATCGCAAACACTCAGGGACAAAAACAATAGTTTGAACAATTATTCCCCAAAGTGGAGGTGAGTAGTGGTGGATATTTACCGAGCCGCAAGTCCTCGAGCAACAAGGTAAATATTCACCACTACTCATTGACACTGAGGGGGATAATTGTTTTAGTATTTACCAAATCAGTTGGATACAAAATGTAGCTGTAGCGAAACGAGACACCATTTTCAATCTCGTCCCAAAATAGTGAATAGCCAAGGATATGGTAACTCCATGCACCATTCTCGAGGTAGTTGTGTTTTAATGTTTCTATGTATTTTGTTACCAGGTCTGCATCAACTTGCTTTTGAGGAAGTTCAAGAATTGAGCAATGAAATGGCAACATATGTAAAAGAATATTCCGATTCACTTGTGGAGGAACTTATTGTCAAAGATGAACAATTAAGAGAAAAAGAAATAAAGAATTCGTTTATATCATCATTATTAGCACTTCAGTCTAAATTACGGGATGTTCAATCGGCACAAGGAAAGAAGAAAATTGGACCGTCTGCAAATAAAGTAAAATAATTTTTGGCGTAACTTACAAGGTTATTCCTATGTGGCACGATGCTTAAAGTGCCTATGAAACGAAAAAACCGACCCTGTTTTCATTTGCTACTACGATAGTTTAGTATTTGCTTGTTTACATGGCGTTAATAAAATGTGAATTGAGCTTCAGGAACATTTTTTATTTCGCACTCGAAATTGGGCATTTTGGGTTTCAAAGTGCGACAATTCCTTTTCGGTCAAACTATAGAAATGTGACGTCAAGAGTTGTGCACAACAAAGGCATGCAAACCTCTTGACATCACCGAGCCATTGTCAAGCGCCCAGTCTCTTGTCACACATTTTGGTTGAAAATTATAATTTTCGAACCGCGAAAAGAAAATGTTCGCACACTCAAAGTCGACATTTAAATACAGCAAATGTTCAGAGAAAGACCAAGCAACAATAATGTACAATAAAACAAGGATCGACATTTTCTTTTGATGGGCACTTTAACAGAGTGTGACCACTTTTAATGTTTTTGCATACTTCTGTCACCGTTATTAGCCAATAGGCTGCTGACATGACGAGTCATTGTTTTATATTGAAACAGAGGTATGCTAATACATTAAAGATTGTTACACTCTTCTGTGTTGTACAGTTACAGCTATTTCAATACAGTTCATGATTACTGCACAGTGTATATCAATTAATTTTGTATTTATAAAAGGGGGTTGGCTATATTGTGGTAATGTTACATGGAATGTAATTGGTTTAGTCTGATTTTATCACAACAGCTTGAGCTACAATTCAGTATTCACAATAGACAATAGTTTTGAAATAGCTGTATATCCAACATGCAATCATCCTTGGAAACCCAGGAGCTGTAGGGGGGAGGAGGAAAGGAAAGGGAAAGAGGGAAAAACAGCCCCTGGGGACATACTCTTACAGAACGAGTTACAGAGAAGGTTAATGGGATTAAATGATTTAACGATCTGTTAACAAAACCTGCCAATCCAAATCAATTATCACTTTGAAGTTATCACTGAGCCATTGTTTATACATGAATACAAACTGATGGATCTCGCTAAATTATATTCTATTCTACGCTTGTTGTCATCCGGTTGTATGGAAGAAGTTCAGAAAACCTCTAAAAAGGCTGTTAATGACTGCTTCCATGTTTGTGACAAAGAATCTCTCGATAAAAGAAGAAAAAGAAATGTTGAAGATTTCGTGATCATTAACGAGAAAGTTGACCCCAATGTTCCTGTATGGAAACCTTTTGTGCTCTTCGTTTTGAAACGAGAGAGAAACTCCCCAAAAACGGCGCCAGGGAAAACTATGGATCACATGCAGAAAGAAGGGAAACGACTGCATTTAGACTACATATTGCCACATGGGAATCGTGCACTTTGAAGTTAAAACGGGCTACCGGATGTCTTCACACTATCTGTCATCATGCAACGTACCGCTCTTTGCTGATTGGCCACAAAATATTTTTGTGGCCAATCAGAGCACATCTCATTAACTTCTCTGGAACTCGTTCTGTAAGAGTTTGTCCCCGGGGGCTGTTTTCCGACCCCTTTCCTTTTCCCCTCCCCCTCCCCCTACAGCCCCTGGGTTTCCGAGGATGACATGCAATGTACATTTGTAAGGTTCTGCATGTAAACTGAGTGGGTTATCTCGGTGTATCACACACTTTTTTACCTGCAAAAAGGTAGAATATGACATTTTACTTGACTTATAACATAGAGGGCAAAATTACTCAATGCTGATTGGCTCATGAAGGAGGGCTTTTTTCCTTAATTGAGGGCTTGGTTACTTGATACTGATTGGTTGATCACTACATTATCTCAATTTGGAAAAAACTTGTCGCATTTCTATGTATAAGTACTGTTGTGTCAGAAAAACTTAACGTTATTGCAATCCATTCAATTCTGATAAATAAAACAGCAAAAAGTTGGTTGTTTTTCAGTGAAAACTCAGTGAAAAGTTCACAGAGTGTGCGCTCATGCCATCATGACGCCATTTCAAATAAAATCAGTGAAGATGCACGCTGATTTTTTATTTGAATTTTGCCCTTTATATTATAAACAAGTAATTGCATGGTTCCTTGTAAAATTAAGGATTAATTTCACTTGTGTTTTCAAAGTTTCCAAATTGCCCTTGTCGTTTTGCAACTCAGGCAAAGCTTTGAAAAGACGTGTGAAATTAATCCTTAATTTTACTCGGCCCAATGCGATTACCCTGTACTAATTTCACCCCTTTTGTATTTAGTATCTGACAACTGTCATACCATATATGGAGATACCTGGAGGACCAGACAATCAATGTCTTGAGAAACTAATAGAAAGTATGTTTTGGTTGATTTATAGTTTTTATGTTGTTTGTTTGTGGTAGTGCTACAGGTAGTAGAGGAGATGGTAGTGGTGGTAGAGATGGTGGTGGTAGATATTGTGGTGCTGGTAGCTGTGGTGGTAGTGCCACTAGTAGTACAGGAGATGGTGGTGCTGGTAGAGATGGTGGTGCTGGTAGCTGTGGTTGTAGTACTACTGATAGTAGAGGAGATGGTGGTGCTGGTAGCTGTGGTGGTAGTACTACTGATAGTAGAGGAGATGGTGGTGCTGGTAGCTGTGGTGGTAGTACTACTGATAGTAGAGGAGATGGTGGTGCTGGTAGCTGTGGTGGTAGTACTACTGATAGTAGAGAGAGATGGTGGTGCTGGTAGCTGTGGTGGTAGTACTACTGATAGTAGAGGAGATGGTGGTGCTGGTAGCTGTGGTGGTAGTGCTACTGGTAGTAGAGGTATGGTGGTGCTGGTAGCTGTGGTTGTAGAGGAGATGGTGGTGCTGGTATAGCTGTGGTGTGGTAACTGTGGTGGTAGTACTGGTAGTAGAGGAGATGGTGGAGTGGCAGTGATTGTGATGCTGGTAGCTGTGGTGGTAGTGCTACTGGTAGTAGAGGAGATGGTGGTGCTGGTAGCTGTGGTGGTAGTGCTACTGGTAGTAGAGGAGATGGTGGTGGTGGCAGTGATGGTGGTGCTGGTAGCTGTGGTGGTAGTGCCACTGGTAGTGGAGGAGATGGTGGTGCTGGTAGAGATGGTGGTGCTGGTAGCTGTGGTGGTAGTGCTACTGGTAGTAGAGGAGATGGTGGTAGTGGCAGTGATTGTGGTGCTGGTAGCTGTGGTGGTAGTGCTACTGGTAGTAGAGGAGATGGTGGTGGTAGTGATTGTGGTGCTGGTAGCTGTGGTGGTAGTGCTACTGGTAGTAGAGGAGATGGTGGTGGTGGCAGTGATTGTGGTGCTGGTAGCTGTGGTGGTAGTGCTACTGGTAGTAGAGGAGATGGTGGTGCTGGTAGAGATGGTGGTGCTGGTAGCTGTGGTGGTAGTACTACTGATAGTAGAGGAGATGGTGGTGCTGGTAGCTGTGGTGGTAGTACTACTGATAGTAGAGGAGATGGTGGTGCTGGTAGCTGTGGTGGTAGTACTACTGATAGTAGAGGAGATGGTGGTGCTGGTAGCTGTGGTGGTAGTACTACTGATAGTAGAGGAGATGGTGGTGCTGGTAGCTGTGGTGGTAGTACTACTGATAGTAGAGGAGATGGTGGTGCTGGTAGCTGTGGTTGTAGTAGGAGATGGTGGTGCTGGTATAGATTGTGGTGCTGGTAACTGTGGTGGTAGTGCCACTGATAGTAGAGGAGATGGTGGTAGTGGCAGTGATTGTGATGCTGGTAGCTGTGGTGGTAGTACTACTGGTAGTAGAGGAGATGGTGCTGGTAGTGTGTGGTGCTGGTAGCTGTGGTGGTAGTGCTACTGGTAGTAGAGGAGATGGTGGTGGTGGCAGTGATTGTGGTGCTGGTAGCTGTGGTGGTAGTGCCACTAGTAGTAGAGGAGATGGTGGTGCTGGAGATGGTGGTGCTGGTAGCTGTGGTGGTGGTAGTACTGATAGTAGAGGAGATGGTGGTGCTGGTAGCTGTGGTGGTAGTACTACTGATAGTAGAGGAGATGGTGGTGCTGGTAGCTGTGGTGGTGTACTACTGATAGTAGAGGAGATGGTGGTGCTGGTAGCTGTGGTGGTAGTACTACTGATAGTAGAGGAGATGGTGGTGCTGGTAGCTGTGGTGGTAGTACTACTGATAGTAGAGGAGATGGTGGTACTGGTAGCTGTGGTGGTAGTGATACTGGTAGTAGAGGAGATGGTGGTGCTGGTAGCTGTGGTTGTAGTAGGAGATGGTGGTGGTGGTATAGATTGTGGTGCTGGTAACTGTGGTGGTAGTGCCACTGGTAGTAGAGGAGATGGTGGTAGTGGCAGTGATTGTGATGCTGGTAGCTGTGGTGGTAGTGCTACTGGTAGTAGAGGAGATGGTGGTGCTGGTAGCTGTGGTGGTAGTGCTACTGGTAGTAGAGGAGATGGTGCTGGTAGTGATTGTGGTGCTGGTAGCTGTGGTGGTAGTGCTACTGGTAGTAGAGGAGATGGTGGTGGTAGTGATTGTGGTGCTGGTAGCTGTGGTGGTAGTGCTACTGGTAGTGTGGTGGCAGTGATTGTGGTGCTGGTAGCTGTGGTGGTAGTGCCACTGGTAGTGGAGGAGATGGTGGTGCTGGTAGCTGTGGTGGTAGTGCCACTGGTAGTAGAGGAGATGGTGGTAGTGGCAGTGATTGTGATGCTGGTAGCTGTGGTGGTAGTGCTACTGGTAGTAGAGGAGATGGTGGCGGTGGCAGTGATGGTGGTGCTGGTAGCTGTGGTGGTAGTGCTACTGGTAGTAGAGGAGATGGTGGTGGTAGTGATTGTGATGCTGGTAGCTGTGGTGGTAGTGCTACTGGTAGTAGAGGAGATGGTGGTGGTGGTAGTGATTGTGGTGCTGGTAGCTGTGGTGGTAGTGCTACTGGTAGTAGAGGAGATGGTGGTGGTGGCAGTAATTATAGTGGTGGCAGTAGATATGGTAGAGGTGGGTGTAGTTTCATTGTAGTAAAAGTAATGGTCCTAAAAGTAGTATTTTTGGATTGCAACCACATGACTGAAATTCTCCTGAGATGAAAACAACAAAGATGCAGCCGCCATATTGGATGAACCAACAAGAGAAACTAATGAGGAATGCTTTGTTATCGGGAACTAATGTGGCAACTATGATGCAATGAGTACTCCAAGAATATTGTTATGAACAACTGTTTTTGTAACATACTTTTCTGTGTCCTGTAGTTATGGATGCAATGAAGTATGACAGCCCTACAGTACCAAATCTGCTTACAGAATATATACTAAAAGGTATGGTATAATTTTTTCCAATACTAATTATTCTTTGCCATGATAAATAAATAAAGAGAATGCCAAACACACTGCTATATACTCAGTAACTAATCCAAGTATTATTAGAACAAAAAATACAAAACTAATATTAAATGTTTATTTTTCTTTTAGTATTGTGTCCATAGCAATTAAGGTCTGCAAAACTGCAAAGTTTCAACAAAGTATATCAAGCAGCATACTTGGTGTTTTGTTCTATGGTTGAACATTGGTTATTACTTCAAATATTGGGATCATACTATTTAGTTGTGGTGTGATTCTAATTTGGCCCAGCGTGAGATGAACTGTGCAGGAAACGTCTTCAACAATTTACTTCATTGCAAGAATTTCATATCATTGGCAATCTTTTCAAGGATATACAAGTGACCAGCAGTCAAGCCAGATGTCTGTGTTCAACAGTGGTGTCACAAGAGTTACAATTACATCAGTTCTGCCAGCCAAAGCTTTGAAGGAGTTGTGTGCATTTGTTGAACTAAGTAATTATGCCTTCAAGTAGATTCAATTGTCATTGATCTACAAAAACATAATTATGAAGCATGCTAAAACAGGGACCACAGAATTACCTAAAAGTGGTAATGGCTAAAACAAACAAGGCTCAAGGATCACTGTCATCGCGTGTAACTGAATCAGTTATGTTCAATATATCATATTATATTACCTGTGGTCACTGTACCTGCCACTCCTACTCTGTGGTTCCTGTAAAAGATATGATAGAAACCAAATAGCATTTCCTCAATGCAGTATACGAGAGTACATGTTGTCAGTCATTAGTTTCAAGGCAGTTTTGCTCCAATTACAAATACACGAGGCTTACAACACTTTACAAAATGAAACAAATTAAATTATATCTTCTTGGAGAGAGCAGATAATTATATTTCACTTTGCAAGGTTTTATAAACCAAGAGACAATAAATATAAAAATATTATCAGATTATCAAGTTGTAATATTATGTACATGTTGCTGGATTTTTATGAAAAATAGTAAATTATAATAATTTATTGTCTTTTTTTTAAATTAGAAGAATTTTTGTTTAGATTTTGGAAAAACAAAACACTATTTTAAAATGAATTATTTTTGAAATCATGTTCATTTTTCATACTTAGAATTTAGTTTTCTTTAAAAACAAAGGACAGCAATGTAAGTTACCAGCAACACCTGGTGGTGTAATTAGTGTCCACATTGGAATTGAATTATTGCTTATGCAAAAGATGGAAATAAAAGAATATGAATGAATAGTATTAGTTACTGTATGTTGTTATTGGAGATCTAATGCTTAGGGTTGCAAATGGTCCCAAGAAATACTCGAGTCTTGAAAAAAATGGTTGTCTCACAGTCTCTTTTTCGCCAATGCCGTGTCAGTTCCCTGTCCTTGGTGCTCGGATGACCACATAAAATGGTGGTCCCGTCTCTCCACACTCCACCGCATTGCACCGGAGGGACGTAAAAGAACCCAACACTGTTCGATTAAGAGTAGGGCACGTAGTAATTCCCGATGTGTGTGGCCTGACCTACTGATTCAGCAATGAGGCTGGATTGCAGTATAGAGGACCAGAGCCTAAGTTACTGGTGAATGAGGCCTTTAAACTTGTATTACAACCAGTAATCCAATGGATGTAGCTGCAGGATTAGAGCCTAAGTTACTGGTGAATGAGACCTCTAAACTTGTATTACAACCAGTAATCCAATGGATCTGATTTGCAAGTGCTGGAACATGACATGGACATTATGGGTTATGTTCTTCCACAAGGTTGTAATACTTTCTACACCCCTTTCTACTCTCTAATCACATTTTAGCCTGATTAACAGAGGGCTTCTCTGTCTCATCCCAAATGAAGAATGCATGCAGGCAATGGCTATGGGTCCAGTATATGCCAATCTGTGGTGGAAAATTAACAATTCATTTGGTCAAATCTGCACTAATGGGGGTTTTACATAAGCAGGACATCTAAACCGTGTGATTACCGAGCTACAAATATGATCTGTCAGAATCAAGTAGTACCTAAGGGACCAGTCATTAATACTGGGAGGGGGGTGTAAATGAGGAGTGCCATGTTCAGCTTTTGTTGGCCCAATTTACCTACATGTGCCCCCCCCCCCCCCCCCCCCCCCCCCTGTCCCCTCCCCCCCCCCTGTTTGCTTCTGATTACACTGATTTTCTTAATTTCTGTTCTTTTGTTTCTTTATCCATTTTTTCCCTTTCTTTCTGTCTGTCTATCTTACTTGTAATTTCTTCTTCCATTTTTCTTATTGTTTTCTTTCCTATTTGTTTTCTATCTCCTTCGCAGCCGTTCTTAGTGTCGTCACGCAATCCCCTCCCCTCGGTACTTCTCAAACATCCCAGCATGCCAAGCGTTGGTGGGCACATGTTATAAACATTGTTGTTCCCAGTATAGTAGCTTTTGACGGGCCATCGAGCGAGGAACAGAAATAATGGTAGTCCCATGTGAGTATAATTTACACCATTTCAAATCCTTATACAATTGATTTGGAATTTCCATTCTGGCATCGATGACTTGCGCGCAAATATTGCCATCACGCAACTGTCTTCAATACTAGAAATGAACACCGGTGTCACTATTAAAAAGTCGCGGATCGGCACACGCAGCTAGATTTATGCTGTAGTTTACTTAAAGTGTTAGTTGGTATCTCCCCCATGAGCTACGTCAATTAATGATCAACCTATAAGTTGTACAAAAATGACGTACATAAAACGGTGTACGATTTCATGAAGCCAAAGTCGAAGACGAACCCGAATTAAAACGACATATTGGAATCATGCTGTGAGTAAAGATCGGAGGTGGATGCATGCTTGACCTTCCTACGATAACTGATTACGGACACTGTTTCTGTCAGTAAATTAACACGGGATAGTATCTTCGGTATGACATGAGAGTGTATACAATATCAGAATAATAAAGACAATGGTTCGTGACGAATTCGGTTTTCTTGAGTTTTAACATATATTCAATAATTAACTTAGTTGTTTCAAATTCATGATACGTACAGTACACTTTTTTGTTTCAATTATACGTAGTTTTCTTCCTGATACCAGTAGTTATTGTATCTAGTGGGCCAAATTGGAAACCAGTATTGAAAATAAAGATTATTATTAAGCTTATATATAATCACAACCGATATTATTCTGTTAAAAGCTGAACCTTGGAATTAAAATATATTCAAGACCAACTCTCACGCATTTTAAAGCAGTCTTAGCAAATATGATTGTCAAAAATGTTTCTGAGAGGCAAAGCTCAAGCCCCTGGGACTGGAGATGCTCTTTCCCAGCACTGACTCTTTAGGGACCCCCAGGGCTAGCTTAAGCTATTGCTTTGAAATTAAGTCAGAGCTTTGCTCTGGATCTCAGAGCATGTAAGAAGAAATGTCACTTTCCAGTACATAATTAGCCTGATTTTTCAGACGGCTCATGTGTCCTATGCTGTCGCTTCCTCCCCAATGAGCTTGTGTCACCTGTCACGTGACTTTTTAAATTTTCACTGAAGAGAAACGAAAATACCATAACTGGAAAGAGCATGCTAAAGTTAGTAAAAGTGGAAAGTTTGAAGGGAATTAAGTAAATAGGGCAATAGTTACAGGCATTCAAACTTTGCCTTTTTTGTATGGAAATGTATGTTGGAGGGCAACGCTTGCCCTCCTTGCCCTCCAAGCGAAAAACCCATACAAATCCTTGTCAAAGCGGGAAACTTTGAAAGCCTTTAATTTTTGTCTTATTTGCTTGATTCCTTTGAAATTTTCCACTTTTACTAATTTTAGTATGCTCTTTCAAGTTATGATATTTTCGTTTGTCTTCGGTGAAAATTTAAAAAGTCACGTGACAGGTGACACAAGCCCATTAGTGCATAATTGAATTGTTTGGGGATTTTTTTTTATATTTTATTTTAGGAAAGTTGACAATATGAGTTCAAATGCAGAACAGCACCACATGCATGCAGGTCATGAACCGCAACCAAAATCTAGAAGAGAGAAAGCATTTTGTCTGTCAAAATACCTTACCTTTTGGTAAGTATTACTGTATACAGAAACATCTACACACATTTACCTAATATTGTGATATATCTATTTGCCTGATTATTTTCAATATTTTATTTTACTCTAGAACTCTGTATCACTGTAACAAAAATAGTGTGAATAAAGAAAACTGAAACTGTGCAATTTAACTTTTTAACAATTCAGATATTTTCATTCATCATTCAAACTCCAAAAAGTGTACCTTATTTTGTAATAATTTCATAATGGTATCACGCTTGGTTGATGTTTGATGTGGTTGACATTTTGGCCATCCTGTGGTGTTGGCCTTCTTTAGAGGGAACTTAAACTTTCTGGGTCGAGATGTTTTCAGCAAATAAAATTTTAAGTCCTATTTTAAATAGGACTATAAAAAACTTAAAAGAATTATTTTCAGATTACAAAATTAATGTCATCTCTTTCATACTGATTAAGTTTTGTTTGTGTGACTATAGGTTTCTTAATCCTTTACTAACTCGTGGATTTAAGAAGTCACTGCAAGAAAGTGACTTAGAAGAACTAATATCCCTGGATGGACTTGAAATAGAAGAGACAACACACAAATTACAAAAGTACAGTATTGCAGTTGTTTTTGTATGAGTGGGGAACCTACGGCACAGAGTTACGGTCATTGTATGGAATCAAAGACATCTATTCAACCAATCACAGCATGCAAAATCATTGCTCATGGCACAGTGACCACATGGTATGCCGGCCACCGCATGGACCGAACTGCACCGTAACTACCGGTACTTCCCACTCATATGAAAATGACTCTATTGGCTGTCAAACCTCCACTAATAATAATAATAATAATAATAAAGGTTTAATCACAGCTAGTATATCTACATAGTAGCTTTACATCTGTGAACTAGAAAACTAAACTTAAGACCAAAAATAAATAATAATGATAATAATAATAATGTACTAAGTATATTTAAAGAAGATATAAAATATATAAATTATGCATGTATAATATGAAGATATAAATAATGTACTAATGGACACATTCTGTAAGCGGGCATATCTGATATAAGCTCCGATATGTCCTGAACATTAAATGAAATGTTCTAACCCATCGACTAAAGCATTGCTTTTATATACCCTCTTATATATAAGTGGCCACCTACGCTTGGTCACAAGGATGTCTAGATCTGCTATTGTGAGGTTCCACTACATAACTTGTCCAAGCAAGTAATAATTATATAATGATGGAGATTAATGGTGGTTTGTTTTATAACAGCAACTGGAACAGTGAAATAAGCAGATATAAACAAGATAGAAAGAAACCAAGTTTATTCAGAGCTTTGGCCAAGACAATAGGAAGAAACTATGCATTGATGATCATGCATCCCTGCTATCATTATAGTAAGACTTATCATTGAACTGTATGTGAATAACCAGGCTAAGGGCAGATCCAGGAAGGTGTGACAACCTAGTCGGGTGCAGGACCCCATCCCCCATTGGCCAGGCCTTGGCCCCTCCCCTAAAATTTCACCTGTGATCACTGACTGGGAATAATAGGGAGCTTAAGCATCAGAGGTTTTTGACAACGCGGACGGCACGCGCACTGATGAATAATTTTCGAATCGACCGTTGACGTCCGTGACGGCAATCTACGATGTGAAAACAGGTGAAGTGCTGTCGTAGGTTGCCGTCACGGACGTCAACTGTCGTTTCAAACATCACTCGATCGTCAGTGCGCGCGCTGTCCGTGTTAACAAAAATGTCCGCTGCTTAAGCTCCCTAATATATCTGTGCTCAACTCTGTTCTTACACAATGTTTAAAATATCTAGGATGGTTTAGCAATAGCGCAACCACTGTTTCTCAAGAAGCTGGTCAGCTACTTCTCCAAAGACAATACAAAACTCAGTGAAAAAGATGCCTACCTTTATGCCTTGGCATACAGCTTATGTACTATTATAGCTATATTCTTCAATACACCATATTATTACCATCGAAAGATGATAGGATTACTTGCTAAAGAGGGCTGTATAACTCTCATCTATGACAAGGTTGGATATTTTATACTGTAGCATTATAGCTAATTGCATAATCGTTGTCGGGTTGAAAATCATGAAAGCTATGATCAAAAGGAATTCTGGGAAATTAAAACTCTCAAATAACACCGTCGTCAAATCATTGACCTTTTTATCCAGACTTGTAGGATCTTAGTTAAATAGCTCGTATACCTTCAAAACTACGAGAACATTGAATATATCTGCCTGTAATGCAGGTCATGAACTGATTTCACATCCATCATTGCAGTCTCAGCTTTTATGATTTATGATTTTCAACCCGACAACGATTATGCAATTAGCTATATATATAGAATGGTCCCTGAAAAAATACTTATGTTTCTCAACAAATTTTAGGCCAGCCAATCTGGCTGGTTTGTCTCAAAAACAGTTCTGGGTTCTCGTGCTCATAAAAATAATGCAGATCTGAATATCTAGGATTTCTAATGTTGGGCTTGGATTTTTGGCAACTTAGCGAGTCTTCCGGTATTTTACAGTTTTGTACCCCTAGCATTAAGAGCACACCCAGGTTGATGATCTAACAACTTTCTTGAAAGAATAATTTCCAGGAAACTGTTATCTTGCCATAACCTGAACATGATCTAAGATCATCAATAAGATCATCAATCCTGGCCTGGCAGGACATATGTACAACAAAATCTTGCAGAGAACAACTTAAAGCAAGTTGCACCTTCTAAAAAGTATATTTGCTTGTCTACTTATTCATTTGTTTGTTCATGGACTTTTATAGATCCTAAAGCTCAGTCCAACTTCATATTCTAAGATGCAAAACATAAACATTTCAAATCTAGTAGCATCAGATGTTGCAAAGATTGAAGGTGTAAGTATTTACTACAGAAGATTACACAATGTCATCAGAATGTAAGATTGCTTCTATTAACATCTCTTACACACTATAACCTAGCTCATGACAAAGCCTTATCTAATGACAAACTTGTTTCATCTCCCAGGCTTTCTTCTATCTTCATTACCTCTTCCTTGCACCAATCGAGGTGTTTGTTGTACTGTACTTGTTATGGCAACAAATAAGCTACTCATCCTTGGTGGGAATTGGGCTGCTTTTCTTGCTAGTTCCTTTGCAAGTAAATATGAGTTCTCACATCATGTATTTAAGGTATAGTCTTAACTAGAGCACCTGACTAGTATCCAGGAGATCACGGCTTCAAATCCTGTCTGGTAATCAGATTTTTCCGTGTCTTTATCAACGCTTGAAGACACTTACGAAAAGTCTTACGAACTATTACCAAGCGACAAACTCTCCGCTTTATAAATGTCTGCAAGAGATTTTGCCCCACAAAAGTTTTTAACCTCAAGTGATTACAGTAATAATTACTGTGGCTGCAGTGACATTTGACGCAATTAATTTGCGCAATGATAAAAAGTTGCGCGCACGTGTATCTGCGGCTGTGCGTAATTCACGAGTTGATTCAATTCTTTTCCAGACGCCAGGTACTGGAAACCATTGACTTTCGAACGAAGGTTATACGTGATATGATAGCTGGGATTCGTGTCGTTAAAATGTACGCTAACGAGGATCTTATGATGAAGTTGATTGGGGGTGCTAGAGCGTAAGTACTCTTATTATATAGCACAGATACTACGCGCGCTATTATTAGCGGGCCGTAACTTCCCGTACGGCCCGCTGAAAACAGAAAAGTAAGGAAAAGCTATATAATAAATATCTTATTAACCTCGCTTGCTCGGTCCATACAGGAGGTTATGGATCCTCGTTTTTCTCCACTTTTTATGGCCCGCACGCTACACACTTGGGCCATAAGGCCGTGGGGAAAAACTCAGTCCATAACTTCCCGTACGGACCTTGCGCTCGGTTAATAAGAGGTATATACTGCATTGAACATAAACGCGCGATCTTACGTAAACGCGTGCGTTTTCCTTACGTAAAACACAGGGAGCCCACCATAATACGTATTCCGCGCGCTCTACGAAGGAAGACGAGATTTCTACCAGCTGATTGAAGAAAGGCACTCTACTAACTTGTATTATATCTTCTATCTGCAGGACAGAGATAGGTTGGTTCAGAAAACTCTCGAAAGGCAAATCATTGTTCACTACGCTGTTCTTCTGTAGTCCAGCTTTGATTAGTTTCTTGACGTTCATGACGTATGTCCTAACGGGCAACCAGCTGACTGCAGCTAAAGTATTCACGTGTGTAGCTTTGTTTAATTCTGTGCGAAACGTCATGACCATGATGCTGCCAGCTGCTGTGGCGTCATTGAGTGAGATGAGAGTATCGCTGGACAGAATACAAGTGAGTACATGGCTGTGATATGTATGTACATTGTATGTATGTACACCTAATTTCAAAAACGTTGTCCAATAATAATCAAAAAAGCCAAATAGGATTTCATTAAAAGACAAAAGAAGTGCACTCAAGCTGAACTGTTTCTTTTGTCTTTTTGAATGAATTCGTATTTGGCTATTTGGACAACGTTTTTGAAATTAGGTGTATGTGAAGTTACACCTTCAATCGTCATAGGTCTTGGATACCTTGCTGTTAGTTATATAGACCCAGTTTCATGCAGCGTCCATGGTAACGTCCGTTGTCAAGCTCGAAACGAAAGACAATGAAGTCAAGGTCATTTGAAACATTTTCAGTTTTGCGTCCCGATTCAGTGGAAAAGCGTGGTATATTTCTATAGTTTCTATTCCCGTGTGAATCGGTTGAGTCGATACTCCATGCAGTTTGAGCTTACAATGGCCGTTAATTATCAGCAAGGGCGGATTTAGGGTGGGGCGGAGGCAGCGCACCAATTGGAAATTCGAATACCTTTTTTGCCCCAAAAATGTGTTTACATAAAATTTGGCTGCAACCAATGTCAAAGTTTCAGTACCTGAACGTACCACATCAATCATATGAAAATATAACCCCCCCCCCCCCCCCCGACCCCGTTTCTGCAAAATCTCTGGATCCGCACTGAACGTACTCTTCGTTCATCACATTCTCGTCTTCGGTAAACTTACAGTTATTGTAGAGTTGTTCGTGGAATAGAGTCGTCTTCGTAGACGTATGAGCGGAAAAATGTATGCATTCAAAGTTTCAGTACAATGAAATAGAAATTGTGTTTGGTGTATATTATATACAATGTTACTGGCCAGATATCAGGAAAGATGTCGAAGCCTCATAGCAGACTTGTACCACATCAAACTCATATGATTCAGTAAATATAATGGCATGGGCCTATCCGAATCCAGTAAGTCAGCGACACATCGGGGATACTAACTGTGTCTTTCAAAAGCATTCAAGTACAGCTGTCTCCTTCGGTCAACTCTGATCGACTCACTGTAGAAGTAACTTAAGCTTATGTACTTCATTGTGGAACTGGACGTGACTGAGCACACAACCATAAATAACTCTGAACATGGTTCTTGAAATGTCACTAAATTGTTCATGTTCATGCTTGTAGACTAAAGTTGCATTTGACATCATGATTTGTAGAAAACGAACACTTTCCTGGCTTGAATCAGCGAAAGTTTAAACGATACTCAATATCGATTGAACGTGTTGCGAGTGTGCGCTGATCAAAAGTACCGTGGCTCACAAAATCATCTCCAGGCAAACCGTGAATGAGTCGAGATTCTCGTTAGCATAAGTGCCCAGATCCCACATGACACAGGAACTCCGTCAAGATTAGTTTCGCTGCTCGCCTGGCGGCTCGCAGCAATAACCTGAATGTTCATCTCTATTTCGTTCATTGTAGACTGTTCTGATGCTCGAGGAGTTGTGCCCAGTTTGTAATGGTCTCGAGGCGGAACGTATCGATATTAGCGATACAGCTCCTGAATGAGCAGTTGGAACGTACGATATTAGCGATCTTGAATGCATTCTAATCTAGAATTATTGTTATGTTTGTCACCAGGATCCAGAAAGACCAACTATACATGATATGAGTTTTAGCGTAGCACAGGTATGACGTCATCGATGTTACTATGACAACTAACATACATAAATCGAACGTCTTGTTTTAGAAGGACTTACGTGAGTATTTTAAATTTATCGTCTTTGTAGAACCAGATACTGTCCGTCATTGGAGAAATTGGATCAGGAAAGGTAATGTTAAGGTTTTGACTGAATAGTAATTATCAATTATCATTAATTGTCTTCATCATATCAAATTGATTAGGCTAGAATATTAGTGGGTTCTTTTACTATGGGTTGGGTTTTTCTTTCTTTTACTTAAGGTACCAGGGGACCTTCGTGACACTGTTCACTGAAAACCGCGTAGCGCGCTTCGTCCAACATGTATAAAAGTATACATTTTCTTAAAGCTGAATAAATGCAGATTCTAAATATGCTGGAGATTATTTCCTATTTTGTAAATATTTTTTGTTATTGCACATTTTAGAAAATTCGACCGGCCTTGTTCAAAGAGAATTTTGCACGTGGGAATTCAATCGATTTTTAAACTGAAATTGCCATTGTAATGAGCACACGTTGATATTTGATGTCAAAAAATGTGTTTTTAAGCGCTCATAAATCATCAAATAACTTTTAAACGAGGCAACGTATCAAAAATCGGAGACACGGCAACAAACGTGTGTCATTACGTTTAGAAATCGATTTTCCCGCGTGCAAAAGTATTTGAACAAGCCGGTCGAATTTACTCTGCAATAACAAAAAATATTTTGCAGCATATTTAGAATCTGCATTTAAAGGTATAATACATGTTGACGTTAGTGCGCTACGCGCTTTCGAACAGTGTCACGAGTGGTAATACGGTAGGCAACAAAATCGTACAACTTAATTTCTCTTCAACTTGTCTCGCAACAAATGTTCGTTGTTGCACGAAGTAGAAGCACTCTCTACTCTTTTGAAACAATGAGATTTCTCTTCAAGTTGCATGACAAGTTGCATTTTGTTGCCCGTGGTTGGGTAGTAAGGGACCATGTGTTCTATTGTAATACCTGCCTCCGCTGAAGTATTATTTGCGACGTCTACAAGAAAGACCATTGCTATTCTCGCCATTTTTACCGTGTTTTCGTCCCTTGTTTTCATGCAGTCTTCCTTATTGCAAGCCATCTTGGGTGAGTTACCTCTAAGTGAAGGAACCCTCAAAGTCAATGGTAAAATTGCTTACGCTTCTCAACAAGCATGGGTATACAATGGAACTGTGCGTGAAAATGTCACTTTTGGAAAAGATTACGACGAAGACCATTACAATGAGGTGATCAGGGTGTGTGCATTAGAGCGGGTAAGTACAACAACCTTTTTTACACGCGTCTCTTTGCGCATGCTCCGTGTGATAAAATAAATATCCCACATCGATTAGATGTCTAAACACTGCGCGCACATAAACTCAACAGGCTTCTCGAGTAAAGACTACACTCAGCGAAGAATGTAGGATCTCTCTAAATACACTTCTACCGTAATTCGTATTCCATATTTCCAATAATCCTTTGAAAGGAGTGAGGTTTCTGGGCGATCTAAACTGATATGTAGTGTTGTTTACAGGACTTAGCTTTGTTCTCTGATGGTGACATGACGCTAGTGGGAGAAAGAGGTGTCGCTCTCAGTGGTGGACAACGAGCAAGGATAGGATTAGCGAGGTATCATGTACAAAATTGTTCATTTCATTCAACTCACTTCCTCTTGATATATCCTTTCATGGCCGTCTCGTATACGTAAGTGAACAAACACCCTGGTTACAGGTCTCGGTGGCCGCTTTATATATGAGGTGGTCGCTTATAGGAGGTGGTCGCTTATAGGAGGTGGTCGCTTTTAAGAGGTGGTCGCTTATAGGAGGTGGTCGCATACACGAGATGTTCATTCAAAAAGATATTTGATTGTAGTTCTATTCTGGTATTTTTAACCCACTGTTTTCTTCGTGTTGTAGAGCAGTGTATTCCGATGCCGATATCTACTTGTTGGACGATCCGCTCAGCGCAGTCGACGTGCACGTGGGCAAACATTTGTATCAAAAGTGAGTAGATTTATACATTTTTAGAATCAAAGACAAAAACCTGGAGAAATCCATTCCATCCACATGACCCTGACTAGTCGATCTGGCAATTTTTACCCGTTCGTTGGGATAAAATAGTTTCATCTTTTTCATTATCTAAACAGATGTATTCGTGAATATCTATCCAACAAGGCTCGTATTCTTGTGACGCATCAGTTCAGATATGTCAAGCAATCAGATTACGTCATCGCAATATCAGAGGTAACCATGGCAACCTTGGTTTCTTGTGCCTTCCAATCAAAAACAAGCTGAATAATTGTTACTCCTGCATTTGTACAGGGAGAAATCGTAGCGAGAGGAAAATTTGAAGACATTCGTGACTCTGGTATCGACCTTGTTGCGATGTGTCCAAAGAAATCCCTCGAGGAAGAAGAAGAGTTGAACATCATCGCAAACACCGTGAAAAGCCTTGACTTAACACATCGACGTCGCCATAGCAACGCAAGCACTATGTCGTCACATTTACATGAAGTACTTCACAACCAACTACAGACGTCACATCACGTGACAGAGATACTGGAGGAGAATGAAGGCGATGGCGTGGCGTTTCAAGTTCCTGTATATGTAAGTTAGTTTGCACGTGACGTCATGGCGGCGGCATGTTGGTGCCCGAAGCAGTCCTCGTTAGCTTCTCTTGTTTGTACCACCAACACACCACCAACACGACCACTACATCTTTGTGGTTTCTTGTTTGTTTGTTTTAAAAATCCATTCAATACAAACTGAAAGAGAAACTAAAAAAGTTATGGCAAAAACCTGGATTGACGCATCTGATTTGCATATTGAGATTTCAAACCTCTGTAACTAATAAACGCAAGGTTCAAACTATTCACTATTCACTATTCACTATTCACTATTCACTACTCACTGGCTTGGCAGTTTTGAACCGATTTGATCACAAGGGTGATGTGCACTTTAAATCCCCAGACCAGTAGTTTTAGATTTGTACATGTTGTCTGGCTTGCGAGAGATTAGTTGATGATAAATGTAAAACGTCTTTGATTAAAAGGAAGAACATGACACTGCCGGCGGAGAAAAGAAACACGAAGGAGCGGTTGCCATGTCAACCTACGTGACGTACTTCAAGTCTCTACGTAACATTGGCGTTGCAATTTTTATCTTGTTCCTCTTTGCACTGGCTCAGGTAAGAGTCACCGTCCAATGTCGAAACTTTGTTCATAGCTCATATGCTTTGTTGTCTTTTTAAAATAAGTGCTTGTAGCGGACATTGCAACATTGATGAGAAGAAACCTTAATTAATAAACCACGTTGCTGTTTCAGATTCTGTCTATGCTGGCAGACTGGTGGCTTTCATACTGGTATGAATTACTTGGTTGTCTACTTGTTTACAGACTTGCTCTACGATTAAGCAGATTTTAAGCCCTGGGGGGACTCCCAGGATGCTCGTCGAAAATTTTGAAAATGACCCCTAAAAGGTACCTGAGTCTTGGGCGTGGCAACAACTAATTTGTACCCCTAAGTACCAACTCTAAAACAATGAACAATTAAGCTACAACTGTCATTCCGGCTATCGTTATATTATCTCGTGTATCTTATTTACTGACAAACACTCTAAATGGTACCGGCTTAGTTTCTTGTGGTCCTTTTAGATTTGTGACACCCTAAGTGGTACCAAATTGCACATCTGTACCCCTAAAAGGTACAACGAGCACCCTCCGCCACTTTATATCAGTGGGAGACCCCCGGGATTTTAAGCCCCTTACGACAGCCTAGTCGTATTGTGAGCGCCGGCTATAATACATGTTCATCGTCATTCTGACATACAATCATTTCTCCCTGCAGGAGTAACGAAGAAGAAGCATTTCAACGTACCTCAACTACGCCTGATCGTAACATGTACCTTGGTGTGTACGGTGCATTTACCGCTGGATTACTGATTGTAACGCTGGCTCGTACGTTGATCTTCTATACACATTGTCTTTTTGCCTCGTGTAGGCTGCACACTAGAATGCTCAAGGCGTTACTTAGAGCTCCTGCTTATTTCTTTGAAGTGAATTCCATTGGTAAGTTAATGCTGTCCAGCGCACTAGTGACACTGCTCATGCGCATCAGATTATAAGGCACAGACTATGAAACAATCACGTGATTGCAGTCACTGCTATCAATGACCGCGGGCTCGTATTTCAATTTACCTTTATTATATATATTGTCTTTGCTTCTTGTTCTCAGGTCGTATTCTCAATCGATTCTCAAAAGACATGAACTACGTTGACGAAAGCCTTCCGAGTACTCTAATCGATTTCTTCTCGGTAAGTCGAAGTCCCAATAGCGTTTGTCGATCTATGGGTGGTTTGACTGTATACTACTACTCTAATGTCTCCTTCAACAGACAGCATTTATGACCATTGGTGTGATAGTACTGGTAGGTGCTAGTACTCCCATCTCGTTTGCTATCGTACTACCAATATTCATCGTGTTTATAATAGAAAGGATGTTCTACATACGAACTGCAAGGGACTTGAAGAGACTTGACGGCATATGTAAGTATTCATAGCATATCGTGAATGAGTGTTAGGGAAGTGATGAATTTAGGACTGCAACTGTTGTTGATGATGATGATGGTGGTGGTGGTGATGATGATGTTAATATTAGTGGGAGTGTTATTGATAGTGGTGTGTATGTGCGTTGTGGCAATGATTGTGGTGGTCGCGATGATTGATGATTACAACGATCGATGGTGTTGATCGTAGCAATGTGGGTGATGATGATGTACATTTGTATGATGATGATGATGTATGATAATGATGTATGATGATAATAATAATGATGATGTATGATGATGATCAGATGTATGATAATGATGTATGATGATATTAATAATGATGATGTATGACGATGACGATGTATGATGATAATAATAATGATGATGTATGATGATAATAATAATGATGATGATGTATGATGATAATAATAATGATGATGTAATGATGATGATGATGCATAATAATGATGATGTATGATAATAATGTATGATGATAATAATAATAATGATGATGTATGTTGATGAATGATGAATGATGAGACCAATCAAACATACATCCAGTGCTCTAACATTACATACTCTGCAATACTTACAGCTCGTAGTCCACTGTTTGGTCATTTCTCTACAACATTTCTTGGTCTGGACACAATTCGTGCCTTCAACGCGAAGGAGTCGTTCTTCCATCAGTTTCACCACTATCTCGAGGCAAACACTCGCTCTCTGTTTGGTTACATTTGCGTTTCATCTTGGCTGACGTTCAGACTCGAGCTTCTATCCGCCATCTTTGTGTCCTTTGTTGCGCTCATTTCTCCCGCTCTTCACTCGTGTAAGTAGTAAATCATCGAGTACTCAATGCTGCTGTTATTGTTACTCTAGGTGCTGTACCTATTTATTACTAGTAACTGATCTGTTTCCCCCTAGCACTGAGTGCAGGATCCGTGGGTCTCATACGCTACCAAACTATCGTCTGTGTTGACCAAGTCAATTATCACTAATAACTGATCTGTTTCCCCCCTAGCACTGAGTGCAGGATCCGTGGGTCTCATCCTTACATACGCTACCAAACTATCGTCTGTGTTGGCCAAGTCAATTATCACTAATAACTGATCTGTTTCCCCCCCTAGCACTGAGTGCAGGGTCCGTGGGTCTCATCCTTACATACGCTACCAAACTATCGTCTGTGTTGGCCAAGCCAATTATCACTAATAACTGATCTGTTTCCCCCTAGCACTGAGTGCAGGGTCCGTGGGTCTCATCCTTACATACGCTACCAAACTATCGTCTGTGTTGGCCAAGTCAATTATCACTAATAACTGATCTGTTTCCCCCCTAGCACTGAGTGCAGGATCCGTGGGTCTCATCCTTACATACGCTACCAAACTATCGTCTGTGTTGGCCAAGTCAATTAAGAAAAGTACAGAAGTCGAAAATATGGTATGTCACGTGACGCATGTGCAATATACTCAGCTATAGCGTGTATTAATGACGACTATTATTCCCCGAAGTGAAGGTGAGTAGTGGTGGATATTTACCGAGCCGCGAGTCCTCGAGCAGCAAAGTAAATATTCACCACTACTCACCGACACTGAGGGGGATAATTGTTTTAGTATTTACCAAATCAGTTGGATAAAAAATGTAGCTGTAGCGAAACGAGACGCCATTTTGAATCTCGTCCCAAAACAGTGAATAGCCAAGGATATTCCGAGTTACGGGAGGCAATCAAAACGCGCCAAAATTGCTATCCACTGATTTGGTAAATACTAATGACGACTATTATTTAAACTACTATAGATGACCGCAGTAGAAAGAATAGAAGAATATTGTGAAATCGAGCCCGAAGCACCCAACGAGACTGACGTCAAACCGCCCAAGGGCTGGCCTGATAAAGGAGAGATTGTCATCACTAATCTATCCTACTCGTACCACAAGTCCAGACCACCGGTCTTACGTGATATTAACTTGACTATCAAACCTGCTGAGAAGGTATGACGTTATGAGTCACGTGTTTACGTGCGCATGCGCAGAGGGAAAACGAAAGTGAAATCCTTTTTTTCAATCTCGTCCCCAGAGCCCACGTTCCTTGACCTACAGGGCCCTGGGGACGAGATTACTTTTGTATTCGTCATCTATATGCCGTGTTGTTATGGTATTTTTGATAGTTTTCTTTATCAATCTTTCTAGTTAGCGTTTGTTCAGTATATCGTTTGTTAACTTGTAGTTAGTAAGCTTAGGTAGTGGTCAGTACATTCATGTTTAAAATAGGCGATTTTCATGATGGCCTCATATGACTACAACTACCAGAATGCTTTGGAAATTTTCTTTCGTAATCAGATTTTTTTATTCCCTCATGAGAATAGTAAGACAATTGGTGCTAATTATCTAACAAAAGAAAATGGGCAAAGCATTCTGGTACTTATATATATGACGCGCATAGTTTAGGACTGACGACACTAGCGCATATATATTTTATTACTGTCAGGTTTATACCAGTTTACGCAGCAGTTACTAACCGGTGTATGCCATACTTCCATATATAGATTGGTATCGTTGGTCGCTCTGGTTCAGGGAAGTCTTCGCTTCTTTCTTGTTTATTTCGAATGGCTGAACCGACTGGAACTTGTGAAATCGATGGAATTGACATCAAAAAGCTTGGACTTCGGGATTTACGGAATGGAATAACTATTATTCCTCAGGTAAGTCGTCTGCCCTCGATGAACTAAATAATCCACCGTAGAACTGGTCAAACCTGTTACCAAATCTCACCAAAGAAACCAGTAAAACTGGTCAAACCTGTTAACAAATCTCGCTTAGAAAACCAGTAAAACTGGTTAAATCTGTTACCAAATCTCACCAAAGAAACCAGTAGAACTGGTCAAACCTGTTAACAAATCTCGCTTAGAAAACCAGTACTAGTAAAACTGGTTAAACCTGTTACCAAATCTCACCAAAGAAACCAGTAAAACTGGACAAACCTGTTAACAAATCTCGCTTAGAAAACCAGTAAAACTGGTAAAACCTGTTACCAAATCTCACCAACTACCAGTAAAACTGGACAAACCTGTTAACAAATCTCGCTTAGAAAACCAGTAAAACTGGTTAAACCTGTTACCAAATCTCACCAAGGAAACCAGTAAAACTGGACAAACCTGTTAACAAATCTCGCTTAGAAAACCAGTAAAACTGGTTAAACCTGTTACCAAATCTCACCAAGGAAACCAGTAAAACTGAACAAACCTGTTAACAAATCTCGCTTAGAAAACCAGTAAAACTGGTTAAACCTGTTACCAAATCTCACCAAGGAAACCAGTAAAACTGGACAAACCTGTTAACAAATCTCGCTTAGAAAACCAGTAAAACTGGTTAAACCTGTTACCAAATCTCTTAAATTAAAAGGGTGCGCATTTTATTTAGGAACCAGTTGTTTTTGGTGCCAATTTAAGACGAAATCTTGATCCAAAGAACCAGAAAAAAGACGATGCTGACATTTGGTCAGTGCTAGAGGAGGTGAGCGGGATGTCTTGTTTATATATAGATATCTGTACTCTAGTCTACTAATTGCTGGAGATGGTCAACATGATGATGACGATGTGAGTTGTGATGACGATGATGGCTGCATGGCCCATTCGACGAGTTGTCCCTATTAAACTGTTTTCACATCTGATCACAGGTCCAACTAAAGTCATACGTAGAACTGTTACCTAATAAACTAGACACCATCCTCGCTTCTGGAGGCGTACAGTTTAGTGTTGGTCAGCGGCAGCTCATATGTTTGGCACGCGCAATTCTTTATCACACGAAGATTTTGGTGATCGACGAAGCGACGGCGAATGTGGACTCGAAGTAAGTAATATAATAATAATAATAATATAATGTTACAGCGTGACAAAATGTACATCAAGATTATATAGTTTGCTTAGAGCGTGACATGTAATAGGATAGCTAGTTTGCTTAGAGCGTGACATGTAATAGGATAGCATGATTGACAAACGAAGATCTAGAGTACACATGTAACTTGAGAAGAGATTAGACAGAGCGAGTAAGTTACAATAGATCGAAATCGACTGTACAACAAGGATACATATTCTAAATAAAATCTACTTGGAAGGGTCACTCGTTCTTTGGAAACAGTACAGTGGTAAGAGGGTAACAATAATAATATAATAATAATAACAATAATAATATATCAATAATGATTTATTTATACATAGACAGGCAAAAACATATGACAAAATGTATATAGACCGACGTTTCGGTCATTTTGATAATGGCGTCATGATGACTCCGAAACGTCGGTCTATATATACATTTTGTCATATGTTTTTGCCTGTCCTGTCTATGTAATAATAATAATAATAATAATAATAATAATAATATAATAATAATAATAATAATAAAAAAGCATATGTGACACTCATGTTCTCCATCAGCCATATACACCTATTTCAACTAACGTTGTCGCGTTCAAAGCAATAATAATAATAATTATTATTATAATGATGATGATGATAATAATAATAATAATATAATTATAATAATGGTTTAATGATAGCTCTTCATCTATCCATGCAAACGAACAAAGTAAAGTTGACTTTAGAACGGGACGTGTGGCAATAAACTATTTACACTAATAGTTTACTAACTAAGATATTATCTCACAGGACTAGCAAGATCATATGGGAGACTATCAACGTTCGGTTTAAAGACTGTACAGTACTAATTATTTCTCATCGTTTGTTTCCTGTCATACAAAACGATCGCATTATGGTAAGCTGTATGGTGGTCAACGCGATGCGTTATTTGTAGAGTCGTTTTCGTATGAGTGGGAAGTAGTTACGATACGGTTCGTGCCGTGCGGTGTCGTGCGGTGACCGTGCCGTGTCCAAGCATTCTGATTGGTTGAGCAATAAGTTTGCGCGCTGTGATTGGTTGAATAGATGCCGTACTCCGTACCGTAGGTTTTCCACTCGTACGAAATCGACTGTATCACATGGCGACGATGTCGTTGTTTGGCCGAAAATGCAAACTTATCTTCTCTAGACGGTCTGTGTGGAAAGAATGTGCTTTATACTTTGTCTTTCCCGCCTCTTGTCTCGTTCATGTCGTGCCTACCTTTCTATCCTTGTTCTATCCCTTCATCTCTCTTTCATCTCTCTCTCTTTCATCTCTCTTTTCTCTCATTATCGTTCAGGTTCTCGATGCTGGTCGAATACGTGAGCTTGACTCACCTCATCGTCTGCTTCAAAACCCAAACAGTTACTTCAGTCACGTTGTCAAAGACACAGGACCATTCGAGGAAAGTAAGCTACGAGAAATGGCCAAAACTGCTTATCTTGAAAAACACAAAGCAGAAGATACAACACAACGCAAACAGAGTGACGAGGAAAAGAAAGTTGTCGAAGAACGCTCAGCAAGCAACGAAAATGAAGAGAAAGAGAATGGTCTAGTTAAACAAGAAAATCAGCATCCGAATTTAACCGAAATTCCACAAATTAGAATAGAAAGTGACACGACATGCGACACCTTCTTTTAACGCGATGAACAATAGGTTCTTAGCATCATACAGGAAGCCCAAGCTCATACTAATTATGTCTTCAGTTTGGGTTCCCTGTGGAATGACCTCACTTGGTTACCTTGGTCACGTGTGATGTCATTATCTCTTGTGTAGCATGTAGTTTTTGACAAATATAATCCCTACCAATATTTATAAAGGAATAATATTTTAGTATTTTAATATTTTATGAGCACATATTTTCAAGTTTCGAATGGTACATTTATTAGTGTGATACTGTATTAATGTTATTAAACATGAAGTATCTTGCATGTACGTCTCGCCTGGTTCTTTTTCCACGTATGAATGTGTTCATCTAGAACTAGCAGCTCACAGAATACGTACAAGAAAACAAGGTAAAGAAACGAGGCGTGACATAGCGAGAAACGCCGCCATCTTGGCACTGATGGACAATCTCGTTCACAGATCCAAGCGATGTACAATCCAAGTGGAGCCAATAGCTACTGTGAACATGTAGGATGAGTTAATAAGCCACTTCACGCTGTCGTCCGCCATTTTGAATTGGGACAAACGCGGCAAAATTTATAGAAATCTGGATCACTTTGATTTGCCGTAACTCCGCTCGATTTCGTTGGATTCTTAAAAACTTAACATTTTAGAAAATATGTTTTGTTTGTTATTTATGACCTATAATATGATGGGTATTGGAAGGCTACAAATCGAGAAAAAAAATTGTTGTTTTCAAAATAAAACGTTCGGCACGTGAATATGCAAATTAGCTCGAAATTTTAAGATCCATTCGTGAAAAGAAGATTGCCTCGTAAAAGGTAGTTAAAACACCTACATTGGTCTTATTTTCAGTCCGACAACTGGCATGCATGCCTGCTGACTATCGAAGTTAAAATTTTGAAAATCCAACAAAATCGAGCGGAATTACGGCAAGTCAAAGTGATCCAGATTTCTATAACTTTTGCCGCGTTTGTCCCAATTCAAAATGGCGGACAACAGCGTGAAGTGGCTTATTAGTCTAAGCTTTTGCAGAGATGTTGTTAAATTGTTGGAGTAGAAGTTTCAGGCTAAGAATCAAGCCAATATTTTAGGCCCCATAACTGAAGTAACTAGATATTAGTATTCTTTTAATACTTGTAATTATATGTTGAAAAGCCCTGGAGGGAACATGTAATAAAGTAAGCCACCCCGTCAACTAGTCCCGCAAGGAATGTGCAGACGGAACTCAAAGACCTATCAATCTATATATGGTTCCGTTACTAGTTCTTGTACTCAAGAAGCCCGAGTTCACGCATCTAGTTATTGGAGAAAACCTGTTAAAATCCAAGTTATTACGATTTAACCACATGCAACAATGCTTTTGTGTGCCTTGGTATACAATGATCAATAATGCAAAATAGAAACCGCGGTCAGATTTATATCTATCTATTCAGTCATAATTCACTTTTCTTATTTATTTATTTCGCTATATTCTTTCGTTCTTCCTTTCTTTCGCCCGTTTTCTCTTTCTATTTTTTCCCTTTCAATCTTTCTTTCATCGGTATGTTTTCTTCTACACCTATTCCAAATATCGTTGTCCGGGCCGAAAGCAACAAGCAAGAAGCTGACGACCGCAAAGGACTTTGGGAATCTCCTAATTAATTAATTTATCCGTGGTGCTTGAGAAGTTATCCCTACGAGCGTTGAATAGCAATCATTTGGAACTATTCGGCCATTTGAAAATGCATGTTGTCAAAATGTCTACGGATAAATAAATGAATAAGTAGAAAGTCCCAATGCCCTTTGCGGTCGTCAGCTTCTTGCTTGTTGCTTTCGGAGAGGACAACGATTTTTGGAAGAGGTGTATATATTATATAATTTTCACAACAACATAGCTTCCTTACGCTTTTTCTTCACTAACACAATGGTTGTTTTCCGCGATTCGTTCTACTTTCATTGTAATCATGGTTTAACTGATGCATTCACGTTCCTTTTGAAGACTCAGTTTCGCTTCTCGGTTGCCCCTTTTGCGGATGTCACGTACGATTGACACGCCATCTTGTCGTGGTTAGGCTAATCAATTATTAGGTGGATATTGTAAAACTGTAATCATGTAAAACTTAATCACATAAACCACTTTGTGGGACAGGAGTACTTAGTAATATCAACTTGGGTCATTACGGTAGCAGGCTTGATGGAGGTTTCTCTACGCACCAGAGTTATCGCGAAGTCTTTAGTTCATTGCCGAGGGTCATGCACTAACAAACCTTGGATGCCACATTACTGTGAGTTAGGCATGATTGTAGCAGCTTTGTCGTAACGCCTAGCAGTACTACCTGAAAGCTCAAATTCGAAAAACTAGCTCACGAGTTCACGTTGTAATCAGTAGGGTCCACCATGGTAGAAACCACAATAAGGGGCCATATGTTACTGGGCAAATTAGTGGGTTACGAGGTTTGCCCCGCCTACTAATGGCACCAAGTATAAATATCGCCGCACAAAACTGAGCAGGTAAACTTTTACAACCAGCATTGACACGGACAGCATATCTTGCACAATATTCAACGCAACATGTTTCGTCAAATCTGCCTGATGCTGTTGGTGCTGATAGCGACAAGCATGTTGGCTTTGCCCATTGATTACGCTGAGGAGGATCAACAAACAGGTATCTTGTGTTGCTAGTCATATAACAAGAGAACTCAAAAAGCAATATATAATTATATATTTTATCGAGTGCTTTGTTGCTCAGTTTTGACCATCATTCTTTTAAACGACAACAAAACGTTGAGCATTGCCCTTATGTTATTATAATTATATATTTCTACTTTATTTATGTTTTTGTTAACTAAAGCGAAGCGATGAATTTTCGAGCGTAAATGTAGATTTTGCTTTGTACTTTCAACTGGAAGTGTGCCACGCCTGACTTACATAACAATAATCTATTGTACTTGGGATATGCTTTGGGTCATCACACGTGATTATGTTCTATCTAATCAAAGAAACTCAAAGTTCCGCTAGCTGTATTTTGACTATCATTTGCACCTACAATATCACAATTTAGGAATAAACCTAACATAAATGGAAAGATCAGTTTACAGATTGTAAATGCGGGCTGAATGCTGCAGAGAAGACTTTTTAAGGAAGTGATCAGTAAGGACTGAGTAAAAAGAGAAGAAAATTGATGTTCATTCTGACTGATTTGCTTGTATTGGGTTTCAGGTCAGCAAGACGCAGCTTATGATGAAGTGGGGCGTACTTTGTACAACCATAGGGCTAAAGATCCCGGATGTAGAGGAATACCGTGCAAGAGCTGCAGGCATTATGCATGTGTTTTTAGTTGTTGTCCTTAGTTGACCAGCAAATAAACATACTTGTTTGGTTTTGTTGTTGTTTTATCATCATTTAATAACTTAGAAACTGGTAATTAAAGAGTAAATAAAGCACAAATCACATGACAAGTTTCAGGTGTCGCTATGTCGATGCTTAAATTGATTCGTTCGGCAAGAAATCACGTTCAAAAACGAAAAAGGCGGCAATATATCTCAAGCCGCTTTTAGTAACGTTGTTGAGTTGGTATCAAATAAATTCGATAAATCCCCCCAAAAATACACCAATAAGTGTTCAAATGCAAATGCGCTGAATAGATGCGCAGTAGCAAGGGTACTGAACTACGTTACCTCTCTAAATCGTATGCAAGCGCGGCTACAGTCTGAATGCTGTACAATAGCTGTGACACGTGATGTGTGTTTCCATGGTGATTTCTATCATCAACTGTTCAATGATGACATCACATGTTTCCATGGTGATTTCTAAAGACTCGTGCATCTGTTCATTGATGACATCATATGTTTCCATGGTGATTTCTAAAGATTCGTGCATCTGTCCAGTGATGACATCACATGTTTCCATGGTGATTTCTAAAGACTCGTGCATCTGTCCAATAATGACATGCTATGTTTCCATGGTGATTTCTAAAGACTCGTGCATCTGTCCAGTGATGACATGCTATGTTTCCATGGTGATTTCTAAAGAGGAATAGTGCATCCATACACTTCTCAAGACCCTCATTGTCCATATGACATGCCATTCCACTCCAGTACTAAAGAACGAATCTAATCATGCTTGCTTTGAATGCCAAGGGCAGCTTTTGGGTAACAAACTGAGCATCTTCTGTCTGAATTACCTTGAAGTTTCTGAAATCGCAAGTCGTTCAGTGATGACATGCTATGTTTCCATGGTGATTTCTAAGGAATAGTGCATCCATACACTTCTACCCTCATTGATATGTGGCCATACCACGCCAGTACAACGAATCTAATCCACCTTTGCTTTGAATGCCAAGGGCAGCTTTTGGGTAACAACTGAGTTTCTGTCTGTATTACCTTGAAGTTTCTGAAATCGTAAGTCGTTCAGTATTTATTATATTTAGTATTGATTATATGAAAGAACAGCTATTAGATGCCATGCCTGGTAATATATGAATTGAGGGTATTTAACTTCGTCAGGCAAAGGGAATAGACGACAAACGCGTATTCAGACGTTTCGCCGGTGAAGGCTTCATCAGTGGTATATTTAAACTGAAAATCACTCTCTTAAATATTAATTATTTATTATATATTTATATTGCATTAATCTTATTGTATATATTCTAATTTTATCTTATAGTTATGGGGCCTCTATTGATAACAGCGTTTATTTCGCTGAAAGAACTACACTATTCAAATAAAGGTTATATCTATCTATCTATCTATCTATCTATCTATCTATCTATCTATCTATCTATCTATCTATCTATCTATCTATCTATCTATCTATCTATCTATCTATCTATCTATCTATCTATCTATCTATCTATCTATCTATCTATCTATCTATCTATCTATCTATCTATCTATCTATCTATCTATCTATCTATCTATCTAGAAATGATTCAGTAATGAAAAATATGTACATTACGGTGCTTAAGTTATGGTAACCATGGTAACATACCAACCAGTATGTACATGTGAGTGGCCTTTATTTATCCAGGTCCGCAAAGGATTGTGGGTAAAATACGCAGTGGCCATCTTACATACAGTGGATCATGTCCCTGAATGATAATAGATATAAAGGAATAAGTAGTATGCAACTCTACCTTGACATTGCTTCCATATCTGTACGATTCCCAGCTGACACCATCGTGACTGTACTTAAGGTAGTACTTGGTCACCCACTGGAGGTATATATCGGCCCTTCCTTGTGTAGCTACTTTGCTGATGATATGAGCCTTGCCAAGATCAATCTGAAGGTATTCACCAACAGAATTGTGATTCGCTGCCCAGCTTCCCCCGCCGTCTGTTGTGTGCAAACGAGCTCGCTGGGGTCCGACAGAATCCACATATAAAGATGAAGCACTCAGTTGAGAGTCTTTGATGCGACCGTCTTGCATTCCCAAAGGAGCGGCGCAATCTATTATTTGTAACCTTCAGTTAGAATACTTTGTCACATAACATATCACATCAGTATGTCCATCTACATCTGAACTCCATTCTCATTCACTATCCCATCCATCCATCTTATTATATATATTATATATTCGATCTATCCATCCATTTATCCATCCATCTATCCATGTATCCATCTATTCATCCATATTTCCATCCATCTATCCATCCATCTATCTTAATCCGTCCATCCATCCATCCATCCATCCATCCATCCATCCATCCATCCATCTATCCATCCATTTATCTATTCATCTATCCATCCATCCATCCATCTATTCATCCATTTATCTATTCATCTATCCATCCATCCATCCATCCATCCATCTATCCATCCATTTATCTATTCATCTATCCATCCATCCATCCATCCATCCATCCATCCATCCATCCATCTATTCATCTATTCATCTAATCATCTATCCATCCATCCATCCATCCATCCATCTATTCATCCATCTATCCATCTATCCATCCATTTATCTATTCATCTATCCATCCATCCATCCATCCATCCATCCATCCATCCATCCATCTATTCAATCATCTATCCATCCATCCATCCATCCATCCATTCATCCATCTATCCATCTATCCATCTATCCATCTATCCATCCATTTATCTATTCATCTATCCATCCATCCATCCATCCATCCATCCATCCATCTATTCATCCATCTATCCATCCATCCATCCATTCACTGGGCTTACCTCGGCAGCGGTAGTTGATTCCATCATCGTCCATCAAACAAATGTCTGGATCACTACAAAATTGGTTGCTACAGGCAACCATTGGATGTAGACTGTAAAGCATGTAGCTTGCAGTCGAGTTAACAAGACTCTCAGGGTAGGAGAGGTGAGTACCTCTGTTCAGCTGACACAGGCCTGTGTTACTGTACCAGTTGATGCTGTGACACAACGAGTTATCTCCACATTTGCTGAAACAGTCGAAGTGAATACTTGTATCGTGGAAGGACTGTATCACGTGACCTAGAAGCACGTGATTTGGCTGGGGATAAACCGCGGTTCCACATGTGCTTGCTTGTAATGGTTTCCATAGTAACCACCCGAAAACAAGCATCACGAAGATAGTGACGTCATTCTGAAATAAAAATTATTCATGATTATAGGCTCGGATAAATGTTGCAATGTAAATGACTTTACCCGTGCTAAATGTATGACATCAGTGCCTTAGACTAACTGCAATAGAGTGGTTTTCGTATGAGTGGATAGTGAACACGATGAACATTCCAAACACTCATGATTGTAAACTACGTTACTTTTGAGCAGTCTGTATCTTTTTTTTAGCTCTGTGAGCTTTGTCAAAGTACATTACCCACTGGTGGTCAGTTCCGAGGGTCGTGGGTTCGAATCCCATCGGGGGTAGGCGATTTTTTCTCTTTCTCCTTTCTTTCTAGGAGGGGGACATTGGGGGGTTCTGAACACCGCAACACCGCAAAAAAAATCCGAAAACACCGCATCACCAAAAAAAACCCCGAAAACTGACAAAACGAAAAAAAGTGTTTGACACCGCAACTTCACAAGTAATATATCGCTTCACCGAACACCGTAGGTTTAGAAACACAAACACCGCATCCCGCAGGATTTACGATCACCGCAACACCGCAATGTCAATTTTTTTTCACCGCAACACCGCAATAAAAATTGCCCAACACCGCAAACCGCAAACCCCAATGCCCCCCTCTTCTAGGGCTAACGCTCAGAAGAACTAGTTATATATTTATGGGTATCTTTATAGCACTTGAACTTTCCCTTATCGAATTCATGAATAATTAAATGCGTTACGAGTATATTTAAATCTGCATGAGATTCATCCTGATTTAATAACCTTAAATTTTAATTAACTTGTTTCTTCAAAATTATAGCAAAACATGGAGTGATACAACGTTGGATTTGATTAGTGAGTTAAAATATTCACGTCCGACCTTCATGGGCATCAAAAGGGATCGCTGTCCCGCTCATATTTTAACTTTATTTTATTTATTAGACTTCCAACAAACAAGATAATCATCTGTTGAGGAGGACTAGACAGGTGAAAAAAGACACCTATGATGGAGTCTCCATGCAAATCTTTAAATCTCTATATGTATTCCTATATATAAAGTACATATGACTATACACACATAGAAAAATGCGCAAAATACATAGTAATAATCATTTCCTATTTAAAGTATTATACATACATAAACTTTTAATTACTCTCTTTTTCAGTTGGTCAAAAGCGAACGATCTTTAAGAGAATTCTCTCAAACCTGAACATTTGCGAACGCATATGACGTCACACTATGTAATCTGTTTTACCATGAATACATGATCGCTTACCATTCTTAGTTCATTTTAAACCCGTGTTTTCCCCGTTGAAGACTTGATCGTCTTCACCACTGCACTGTATAACACATTAATGATTCATGTCAGTACTTTACTGATATTCGGAAGAACTCTTGTCAAGCATAGGCATGGGTCTTGTGCCTAATTAGCATAAAATCACGATTTTATTTATACTACAGAAAGAATAGTAAGGCTTTGAGAATAAAACTCGGCCAAATGCTTTAGTCCCTTGAAGTTTTTAAAATTTAGTGGTGATGATAGTATAAGGTGTGTCACGACGTGGTCTTGAAGTTTTAGGAAATTCAGTTGAAAATGGGCCGTATAGAAACTTTTCTAGGAATGATCAATAACGCATTAATGAATGACATTTGTAGAGATCTTTTCAGTTCTGCCTGGAATGGTTGTCCCTCGTTGCTTGTTTGGGAGATAATCGACAAAACAGGTCACGTGACCATGTTTTTCAATTTTGTGTTTTATTTTTCTCAGTACCACAAATCTGTAGACATCCATTCCACACGGATTATTGTTTGGGGTTTATGGTCACGTGACAACCAACCGATACCACTACTATACCAAAACATGTCCAGATCTTTTACATGAAGCAATTCCCATCGTATACGACATGAAAATCATGCAGATTCAAACACAAACCTGCTTTTTTGAGCGAAAGATATTAAATCTACGCGGGGGGTCGATTCCCTCTGGAGACCCAGGCCTAACATGCCATACAATAACACATTAATAATTCATGTCAGCACTTTAACAGAGTTCTTGTCCGCGAAAAGCTGTCGAATTTGTGTTAATTTTAAAACTTATATATCAGATTTTGCTCCTCGTTTGTTTGTTTTGCTTGTTGTTTAAATAAATTTCCGCCTAAAAGTGATGGAAATAAACATCGAAATCTATACGGAAATTTTTAAAGTATTTAAACTTTGTTTATCAGCCATGATTATTGTTTTTCTTTGACAGTAGATTAGCTATAGATGCTGTATCGATCAGGTCTTGTAGCAGCACTCTTTGACATCGACGCAAAATACAGTAGGTTCTATAGTTTATATATTTACATATGTAAGATATACATTTTTTCCTTAGTTTTAAACGTTTTCGATCATTCGATCATCATCAGATTCAATGCTGGAGGTCAATGGTGAATGAAATTAAATACTTAAGTGATACCTCTAGGGAATAAATTTAGGTGATAGGATTTTTAAACTTGTTTGTTTAAGTCTGGTTTTAATTTGGCAATGTAAAGGGCTTCCAGTGTTTTCCGTATTCCCAACGGGTAGCTTGTACTAATAATGTTCCATTCAAACTTGTGATTAGGATTTTGAGCGCAGTGACGAGCAGGTTCTGATTAGCTGTTGGGCGTGCTGTGTTCTTTAAAACGTAGATCAGCGTTCCTGGCTGTTTCCCCAACATAAGTGGCAGAGCATGACATATACGTTCCATGGTAAATTACGTGGGACTTGTGGATGTTTTTGTCCTTCAACTGGAACAAAGAGGAAATTTTCTTTGTTTTCCAGATGATTATGAATTTGTATTGTTTATATGTATATGCACTCTAGGTATTGCACTACGGGGTATAGTTTAGCCGCGAAAGCTCACTATGCTGGTATGTAAAACACATTAAAAGTTCAGCTATCTCGATGTGATATTTTAGATTTCAAAATCTCTATCGCGTAATGTGGAAAAAATAAACAATTATCTTTTAGATTATACTCCCTCGCATCCGTTTCACTGAGTTCCGTCAAAAAAAAACACACAAAAAAGGCTCAAATCTAGCCCAATGCAGTCTACAAAACCCTCAAAACAACGTTGGATATAGGTATGTAAAAATGTATTATATTTTGATTTTTACAATTTTCGACCCCGATTGCTTGGGCTGCCTGTGAACAGACAAAGAAAACTTTTAAAAACATCGCAGCAGGCATGATATGAAATAGAGACAATGACTGTTAACAAATATTTGCTGAAAAACAATTGTAACAGAAGACAATGCTGCAGCTGTCCTCACATCCACTTGTGCAGCTTGTTTAAAGTTTATCGCTTACAGATCAGAATACTTGTGAATATAGCAGTTATACACTGAATTATCCTAGAGATATTACACTAAATACAATTGTAACAGAAGAGACAATGCTGCAGCTGTCCTTACATCCACTTGTGCAGCTTGTTTAAAGTTTATCAGATCGCTTACACAGATCAGAATACTTGTGAATATAGCAGTTATACACTGAATTATCCTAGAGATATTACACTAAATACAATTGTAACAGAAGAGACAATGCTGCAGCTGTCCTCACATCCACTTGCGCAGTTTGTTTAAAGTTTATCGCTTACAGATCAGAATACTTGTGAATATAGCAGTTATACACTGAATTGACCTAGAGATATTACACTAAATACAATTGTAACAGAAGACAATGCTGCAGCTGTCCTTACATCCACTTGTGCAGCTTGTTTAAAGTTTATCGCTTACAGATCAGAATACTTGTGAATATAGCAGTTATACACTGAATTGACCTAGAGATATTACACTAAATACAATTGTAACAGAAGAGACAATGCTGCAGCTGTCCTCACATCCACTTGTGCAGCTTGTTTAAAGTTTATCGCTTACAGATCAGAATACTTGTGAATATAGCAGTTATACACTGAATTGTCCTAGAGATATTACACTAAATACAATTGTAACAGAAGAGACAATGCTGCAGCTGTCCTCACATCCACTTGTGCAGCTTGTTTAAAGTTTATCGCTTACAGATCAGAATACTTGTGAATATAGCAGTTATACACTGAATTGTCCTAGAGATATTACACTAAATACAATTGTAACAGAAGAGACAATGCTGCAGCTGTCCTTACATCCACTTGTGCAGCTTGTTTAAAGTTTATCGCTTACAGATCAGAATACTTGTGAATATAGCAGTTATACACTGAATTATCCTAGAGATATTACACTAATACAATTGTAACAGAAGAGACAATGCTGCAGCTGTCCTTACATCCACTTGTGCAGCTTGTTTAAAGTTTATCGCTTACAGATCAGAATACTTGTGAATATAGCAGTTATACACTGAATTGTCCTAGAGATATTACACTAAATACAATTGTAACAGAAGAGACAATGCTGCAGCTGTCCTTACATCCACTTGTGCAGCTTGTTTAAAGTTTATCGCTTACAGATCAGAATACTTGTGAATATAGCAGTTATACACTGAATTGTCCTAGAGATATTACACTAAACAGGGGCGTAGCGTGCATATACGCCCGTACGCACGTGCGTACAATTTAAAATCCTTAATATATGTATTTATTATATATCTGTGACGTAATTTTACCAAATTTGGTCATTTTTGAGGGCCGATATGAGACGTTAATGCCCTGTAGAAATCCGTAATGTCCTGTTCACAACTCAAAAAACTCAAAAAACAATATTCTGATAAAATGACGTCACAGTTATATAATAAATCCCTCATTAGATGTTTTCTCGGGTATACGGGCTGACATTTTACTCGTTGCTCGCATTTTTCCTCGCCCTACGGGCTCGGAAAAATACAGTCGCAACTCGTAAAATATCAGCCCGTAATACCCGAGAAAACATCTAATAAGCTGTATATATTATAAAAAAAATAAAAATATTGAAAATAAAATGAAATCTAGGACAAAATCTTAACAGCTCACGGCAGATTACTTGCTGGAAACTACTCACAGAAGGCAGGAAAATGCTATTTTGGAGACCCTATACCTCAAAAAAGTTTCGGGGAGCACACCCCCGCATCCTACTACGAGCTCGCAGATCGCCGCTCGTCAGATTGTGTCCCCCAATACATTTCCCCTTTCAGTCAGTCATTGTAGGCATGTATAATGATGATTGTAGTTAGTACAGTTTCAAACAAAATAAATACCAAAAAACTGGCTTCGCCTCGGGTTATTATATCGCTATATATAACGGTAGCGGTATATATAACCTGTTTACATAAATCCTTTAACCAATACTCATAAATCATTTACACAACCTTTACATAAATCCTTTTCTGAATCCTTTATATAACCTTTACATAAATCCCCCCATAAAACTGAGTGATAAATGCATTTTACTATGTATTTATGTAGCGAGAAAGTCCGCTGGAAAAAACGAAGAAATGGTATTTCCAAGGCTCTAGATTTCTAAATTTTCAGGGGGGGCATGCCCCCTCACCCCCCTAGAAGCTCACGCCTTCGGCGCTCGTTGCTATGTGCGTACATTGCACAAAAAGCACGCTACGCCCCTGCTAAATACAATTGTAACCGAAGAGACAATGCTGCAGCTGTCTTTACATCCACTTGTGCAGCTTGTTTAAAGTTTATCGCTTACAGATCAGAATACTTGTGAATATAGCAGTTATACACTGAATTGTCCTAGAGATATTACACTAAATACAATTGTAACAGAAGAGACAATGCTGCAGCTGTCCTTACATCCACTTGTGCAGCTTGTTTAAAGTTTATCGCTTACAGATCAGAATACTTGTGAATATAGCAGTTATACACTGAATTGTCCTACATCTCAGCCAATCAGAGCTCACCATTTCTATGAAATACAGAGCGGTATTTCCATAGTTTGCATTAGCCAATCAAAATGCTGTTACTTAATTAACAGTGGGATGTATTTCTATTACACTTTATAAACTATCTTACACGTTTCAATTTATGTCAGCATTTATATACATATGTTTTTTCAACATTTTATCAATAAAAACGTTTCGCGTTAACAGTTGTAAGTGTTGATGTAATATGTATAGGTAAAGTATATGTAAAGCGCAAATAAAGTATTCTTCTTCTAGGAAATATGGTTATTCCATGGTTTTCTATGTAATATGTATAGGTAAAGTATATGTAAAGTGCAAATAAAGTATTCTTCTTCTAGGAAATATGGTTATTCCATGGTTTTCTATGGAATATGTATAGGTAAAGTATATGTAAAGCGCAAATAAAGTATTCTTCTTCTAGGAAATATGGTTATTCCATGGTTTTCTATGGAATATGTATAGGTAAAGTATATGTAAAGTGCAAATAAAGTATTCTTCTTCTAGGAAATATGGTTATTCCATGGTTTTCTATGGAATATGTATAGGTAAAGTATATGTAAAGCGCAAATAAAGTATTCTTCTTCTAGGAAATATGGTTATTCCATGGTTTTCTATGGAATATGTATAGGTAAAGTATATGTAAAGCGCAAATAAAGTATTCTTCTTCTAGGAAATATGGTTATTCCATGGTTTTCTATGGAATATGTATAGGTAAAGTATATGTAAAGTGCAAATAAAGTATTCTTCTTCTAGGAAATATGGTTATTCCATGGTTTTCTATGGAATAAGGGCGGAAATATCACTCAAATATTATATATAAAACGTTTTCCGTGTTTGTACAGCCTGATGCAAACACGAGAGGGAGTTTGGGAGAAGTCGAGAGCTGATGCTACGCAGAGCTGGAGACATCTTCCAAACCACCGACCTAAATATTACTACGGGCAACAAAATCGTGCAACTTGTCGCGCAACATTTTTGCGTTGCAAGTTGCAGAGCAATGTTTCTCGTATTACCGTATTACCGTATTACCGTGTTTCTCGTATTTCTCAAGGTAGAAGCTCTTTCTACTCCATGCAACAAAGTTTTGCAACCTGCAACACCGAAAATTTAATTTGTTGAATTGCGCGACAAGTTGCGCGAACGATGGTAATACGAGAAATATTGTTCTGCAACTTGCAACGCAACAATCTGAATAATACATTATTAAAGGATTGGTGTTTGTCTCCTTTAATAATGTATCGTAAACCTGACTGCAACTTCAAGATATAATCTGAATAATGTTGCGCGACAAATTGCACGATTTTGTTGCTCGTATTACCGCACCTTATCCGTTCATTGGAAGCTGACGGACCTGAAAGGAAGCAGATACTTTGTGGCTTGTTTCATGAAAACGTTTCAAAAATAAAATAAGTACGTGAAAATATCGAGTTTAAAGACTGGACCGCCGAGTCTACAGGTTATTCTATTTCAGTAAGCTCTATAAGTCTCATGTGCGAATTTTCCCTCGAGAAAACTCGTCCGATTTACTCCAAACTCACGCGCAAACAGGCTAACTTAACTGAGTTATATAGTTTTACCTTTTAAGTTTTCAAATGATTAATTCGCATATAAAAAATCGTAAAAAAACCCATAGCTTGGGGTTTCCTGTGCATCGCTTCCAGTTATATATACCGAGACCCTTGCGTCAACCAAATTTCACAATTCAGAACTGATTTTCAACGTAATTCATAAGCTTAAGCATCGTGATACAAACACGTTTATATACTCACCATTGCAGACATTTGTCAATAGACTTTATCATTCATTCGTGGTTTTAGGTCCGTCTTTGCCGGGGTGACGCCCTGATACTTGGGTGCTATAACTGCTTGTGTAAATACTTGTGAATGTACAGAAGCGCACCGATTAGTGGACGCGGTCGTACTGCGTTGAGCGGTACGTGTTTCCTGTTCAATGCGAGAAAAAAACACTAAATAAAAAATTTCAACGTATTGAAAAAGCAGCTTGCTCCGAAGACCACCATCTACAGGGAGCCCGAGCATATTTAATTTCAAAATACCGATAAAAATGAAAACAATCAAACTAAAAGGAAAGGACAAGAGAAAAGAGAGAAAATGAAACGCGCTAAAAAAGAAAAGAAAAAAAAAGTTTTGGTTTTGGTCACGGTCCCACCCCTCCCGTATCAAAGGAAAGACGAAAAAGAAAACTCGAAAAAAGAAAAAGAAAAAAGAAATATTGGTACGATTCCCGAGAGACATTCTAACTGAGACATCGAATCGACTTACGTAAAGGTTGAAGATTTCGGCCCCGCCCGCGCTATCCCGGTGCTACATAAAGAGCTGACTGGCATTGTCGACTGTGGAAATTCTGTTTTACATTAAATTGTGCAGTAGTAGGCTAAAACTACTTCTGTTGACGATAGCAATAAGTTTTCAGCATTTACCTATCAAGATTATTATTAATATTAAAATAATTATGTAAATGTTATTTTTTTAAAGAAGCCCGAGTTCGCGGTCAGTAGAGCATCTTGTCTATTTTTATTTGATATTTATTGTATTTATTTCTTTTTCTATGGTAGAAACTAGACTACATTCCGGGTAAAATTATTATTTTGATGCTCTTGCCAGTGATTTCTTTTGCGCATCCTGTTTGCGCACATTTTAAAATAAATCCCGCTGACCACATATTACATAATGTTCGCCAAGAAAGAAAAGAAAATATGAAATAAGTGTAGTCGTTAACATGTAAAAATGGGTTTTAAAGTGTTGTAAATATGATCCGTATTCGCTATTTGGTAGGGTTGGCTGGTTCAGCAGTGGTTTTAGCTTCGTCTACGAGCTTTTGCTTGCAATCCTCTGCCTCTGAACCTTCAAAATTCAAAGTGAAGTCATCTTCCAATGCGATCGTCAGGTGTGCAAGAGCTGCAGTTACGGTAATAATACTGGTAGTTGTAGTAAAACTTTATTTAGCAAGCTAGAGGCAATAAAATGTACTTGTAAACTGCAATCGAAGTTATGTTTACAAATTTAGATAACTGATGTGGATTTTGATTATACCTACATATCCTGATATGATAAGGTGGCTCCATATAGTTTTAAGGGCCTTTAACTTATATACCAAATGTAAAAAGCGTTTTATAGCTAATACAGATGTATAATTTGACACCCGTTCAGCCAACCATATGACAGATCATGAGTTGGGGAATCGTTTTATATGAAAATGATCACTCGAAAGGTTACCATAGCAACGCCATGCCAGCTTTAACGAAGGTCATTTTTCTCATAAAATCAATAAAAACGCACGGTTTACACGGTGAATGTATTTAATACTTTTCATTATGAAAATTCTACACTTCACCTTTTATTTGACAAAGAACTGAAACATTCCGTACTACAGAATCCAAAATATTGCAAAATATCGATTTTGCAAAATAAAGAAAAATCTGTAGTACCAATTTTTTTCATATTATGTTAATTACTGTAGCTTTATATTACAAACAAAGTGTAAAATTATTTCAAAAAAGATCGCCTGTGCATGACGTCATCAAAATAAAAATTATTCAAGTTCCAGTATTGCGCTTGCTCATGGTCTTGCGCTTGCTCATGGTCTTGCGCATGCGCACGCTTAAACTATATGGAGCCACCTTAAGCTATAATACTGTGCAATTATTATTGATGTATTCTGTACGTAGGTAATTCGTATTAGTTATGATTACAAAACCACCCTATGGGGGGTAGACAGAAAAGCTCATGAGTACAACAAGTTAATGACAGAGGTGAGTGTAATATTAACCCACCGGGGGGGGGATGCTTGTCAACCACCATCCTGAGAATGATGCGACATAACTGTCCCGTGGACATATAGACATCACTGAAATGCACACCTACATGTACTGTACATCCCATGCCTATTTGCATTTGTATATGAGGTTTAAAGTGTTTCTTGTATTACTGCACATATAGGTCCACTGGAGGTCTGCAGCAAGACTACAAGAACTCTGCTCGATAAATGGTGGCATATACATTAAAGGTGCCCAATACATTGGTGCTTTAGATTTCCTATTACCTCACGAGTATGTTACAACCATGAAAGTATTCCATAACGATGCCCCTCAAAGCGCAATAGAAGACATATATAAAGTAATACAAGACGATCTTGGGAAATCACCAAACGAATTATTTTCAAGATTTGACGATGTGCCTCTAGGTGCTGCATCATTAGCACAAGTACACAAGGCAACATTGCATGACGGTAGAGTTGTTGCTGTCAAAGTACAACATAGAGACATTCAAGACCATGTATCAATGGATATTTATACCATTGAGGTAAAGAATTAACAGGAATAGTAACACATGTAAGCCATATATACAGTTAAAGGGGTGGCAAATGCTCCCAAGCGTCTTTATCGAAATCTCTCATTTCTGCCTTGGCAGATTGAGTCTGTTTTTACAGGTCAAACTCTTGGGCTCAAATTTTAAATGTCCATCTGTGATCTCGATGTTTCCATTTGACACCCATATATAGCTACGATTATTTGCCATCCTCTCACAAGTCACAGCTTGTTTATCCAATACCCTGCCAAAGTTGCTTAGTCATTTTCAGGACTGCCGCTGAGTGAGTGAGATCCCAGCATTGAGTTCAAGAGTATACAAACCCCTCCATGGGTATTTGCTGATATCTCTGACAGTCTCTCTGTCCATCAGTTTCTCTCTCATGAAGCTTTACAACCCCTTATCAATTATAATTATTATAATAATAATAATAAATAATAATAGTAATAATAATAATAATATAATAATAACTTTATTTCAAGAGGGTAAACACTTTACATCTAAAGCTGAGAAACTAGTGGCCCTTCGTTGAGAAAATCATGGATCGGCCCATTCAATCAGATGCAGTCAGAAATCATCACATTGTCTTATCTTTTATTATAATTTTCTTTCTCTGTGATGTTTTGCAGCTAATAGCCAAAGCAGTTTCGTGGCTATTTCCTGAATTTCGATTCAAGTGGCTTGTTGATGAAACCAAAAGAAATCTGCCATTGGAAATGGACTTTTTACACGAGGGGAAAAACGCAGAGAAAGTTGCAAATATGTTTTGTAACTGTAATTTCCTTAAGGTAAGTTGTTGTTGACATGGTCCCTTAAGTGTTGTTTATAGTGTTGCTAAATTGCCGTTGCTGTGGTTAAGGTGCCCAAGATATTATGGGAGCTGTCAACCAAACGTGTATTGATGATGGAGTTCTGTGATGGAGGCAAAGTAGATGATCTTGAATATATGCAAAATAATAGCATCTCATCTGAGGAAGTATGTGACTCCATTCAGTAAAGTTAGTCACCTTGGAAAGTGTCACAGGTGCACTATCCCAGAGTTTCTACATGTATACATGCAGCCATATTCTTCATGGACATCTTGTACTAAACAACAATAAAGGAAATTCAAGTGACATTCAAAATGAGTTGGCTGATTTTCTTTTTGCAAAATAATACCCCACATAACAACAACAGCAAGTTCGTGTAGAAAGACTTTGTAAATAGTAACTCTCATGATTCTCTGGGATCACTCAAGGGTGACTAACTTATTAATAATAATAATAATTAACTGAAATGAGTCTATATGCAATGTACATGTATATATCAAGTTTAAGCTTTTCAGTAAGGTAGCAAATGTTCAAACATCATCAAAATGGACTCGTTATTATTTTGGCAGTTACCTACTGTCAGCTTAGTAGGAGAGTTACCATTGAACTCAGTTGCTTCTTTTTCTTGCTATTCTCACCTCATCATTCCACCTCATCATTGGTTCGATGTGTTGTAGGTGTCAAGAAAGATTGGTGAGATGTACAGTGAGATGATCTTTGTCACAGGATATGTCCATTGTGATCCACACCCTGGTAATGTTCTTGTAAGAAAAGATGGCAGTGATGATGTAGAGATTGTATTACTGGATCATGGACTTTACCAGGTACATGACTCTTTATTCCACTTGTGCATCATTTTACCATATAAGGGCAAGAGAACACGCAAAATATGCCAGCGTATTACACAGCAGCTCATGCGCGCACAAAAGGCATTTAGCAAGAATGGCTCAAAAACTTCAGGAAGCAAAGAAACAAAACCAAAAAAACCTCTTGACAAATAATTACTTGCAGACATTTTACTCATTGCTCGTATAAAATACTACACAACTCATAAAATATCTGCAGGTATTATCTGTCAAACCATCAAATAAGCTGTATGTATACACCAACACAGCCGATATACTAGTGTTTCCATTTTCTCCCAGGGAAGACATATTGTTAAGTCTTTCTCCAACTCGTTGCATTTTTACAAAACCTTTATCAAGATTGTTACCCCTTGGTCCCAGGAGGACCATATAAATGTGTCTGGAATTATTGTCACACCCCTATAAAAGCACCACTTTCAATGCAATTGGCAGATAAAGTAGGGGGTTTCAATGAAGTAGGTACCGGTATATGGCCCTATTTTACTGTAGGTATATGGCCCTATTTTACTGTCATGACAATTTATTAAGGCAGAACAGTAAAAATAGTAAAAAAGTAAAACAACCAATTCAAGTATTCACATTTGTGAAATCCCCTTTTTACTCATTCTCTTGTATTTTATTTGTACCTCTTGTAAGTGACCACCCTACATTACAACAAGGGAAATCACTTGCAAGAAATTACAACTCTATTAATTTTTGGCTCAATATTGCTGGCAATATGATTGCAGTCCGTGTCCTCCTCTCTGCAATTGTTGTGAGCAAGCCTATAAAGTACAACTTATCCTACTTCTGCAATATTGCACACAACAAATTGCAGAGCTAGACATGCTGAAATCGTGTTATTACTGGCGATATTTTGCGAAATGTTGTACCGTGTTTCTTCACCTTTTACTGCATGTTTTACTAACCTGGTCTTGCTCTGTACAAATTATCTTCTTTTGACTAAGGGTGCGTTCGATTGACCCTATTCCAGAATAGGAATACACGGAATAAACACTTGGATGCTTTTATTTTAGCACATTTAAAATTCCAAACTGTTCCTTGTAACTTTATTATATATACAGTCATTTGCAAAAATTCTGGCCGCCACGGTATATCAATATATCAATATAATATATCGGGTGCATCACTAATACTATTAAATGAAGCAAAATTTACAAACAACAAACGTAAGACTAAAATAAACATTATACTAAATATTTCTACCAACTTTGCTGGCGTTAACCCGCTTTTAAGGGGAATTTTCGATTATTTAATTACCCATAATGCACCTGATATATTGATATACTGATACTTCGTAGCGGCCAGAATTTTTGCAAATGACTGTGATACAACAATGAATCGTTTCATTTTACAGTGGCCAGTAGCTGCGTGACAGCGATTTAGGGATGTTATTTCGTCTATTCCTATTCTGGAATAAGGTCAATCAAACGCACCCTAAGTTTTCTCTCTTAAACATTTCTTTTCCTCTTCTTCAACAGCAACTGAGTGATGAATTTCGTGTACAATACTGCAAACTGTGGCAGTGTCTCATTGCATCAGATGTCGAAGGAATTAAACGCTACAGCAATGACATGGGCGTTGGTGATCTTTATGGCTTGTTTGCTTGTGTATTGACATCCCGATCTTGGAACGTGGTGACTTCTGGGATTGATAGGGGGCCTATCACTGAAGAAGAGGTGAGAAAAAGATTCGAAAAATTCTAACAGGTTATTTTTGAAAAAAGGAAGGAGGAATCGAAGGGGGAATTTCAGAGAATATATCTTTCAAAATTGCTAAATATATTTGTGGTGCATGTTGTACAGCGTTGTTGCGCGTGTTTCCATGCAAGACCACACCTTGCGACGCAACAGTTTTCATTATTTTATTTACCAAACGTTATTGCAGAAAGTACAAGTCCAGTGCAACACGTTGCAACAATGAATGTTGTGTTGCAAGTTGTGCGTAACGTAGTATAAAGTCACACAATCTCGTTGCATGTTGTGCGTAACGTAGTATAAAGTCACACAATCTCGTTGCATGTTGTGCGTAACGTAGTATAAAGTCACACAATCTCGTTGCATGTTGTGCGTAACGTAGTATAAAGTCACACAATCTCGTTGCAAGTTGTGCGTAACGTAGTAAGTCACACAATCTCGTTGCATGTTGTGCGTAACGTAGTATAAAGTCACACAATCTCGTTGCATGTTGTGCGTAACGTAGTATAAAGTCACACAATCTCGTTGCATGTTGTGCGTAACGTAGTAAGTCACACAATCTCGTTGCAAGTTGTACGTAACGTAATAAGTCACACAATCTCTGTAATAGAGGGGATAATTGAGGTTTCTTGCTTCTGCGGCAAAACCTATGCTTTTACACTTGTTCGATATATATCCAGACACAAAAGCTGGGAATCCTGTCTAATTTTGATGTAATTATTCCAGGCTGACGAAATCCGCGAGGGTGTCACAGCGTACGTAAGTCAAATCTCAGACCTTCTAGAAAGGGTACCACGTCAACTGCTACTGATACTGAAGACTAACGACCTCCTAAGAAGCATAGACTATCGGCTGAAGACAAGTGCAGCAGCCAATTCTTTCATTACAATGTCTAGATGTTGTATACGAGCTGTTACTAGGCAACAGCTGGAGAAATGTCGCACGTGGCAATGTTGGGTGACGACGCATGCGCAATCTGTCATAGGACATCTTAGAATCAGTCTCTATCAATTATACGTTTCGAAATTAGTTAGGAAAGTAAGGAATTTCCTTTCTTTGCTAAGACGTTCTAGTTGAATGCTTTTGATCATTTGTTTCGATATCAAAATGAGAAACAATTCCAGAATGCAACGTTATTTTCACGAAGAATTCTATGAAGAACTCTTGCTGACGAACAGGAACGTTTTTCGCCCTCAGATATCGTCCTATCTGTAAAAATAAATGGACATTATTGCTTTAAAAACATTTACTATTTATTTTTTAAATGTCGTCTCTAAGACAATTAAATACTATATCATGCTCGAGGATCCAGCGATTTTTGTCCGCGCTCCGAAGTCACCCGGCCGGTCACTCTTCAGGGCCGGTGACTTCGGAGCGCGGACAAAAACCGCTGGATCCTCGAGCATGATACTATATTCGAGTAGAAAGACTTTGAAAATAATAGTGATGATTCTCTAAGTTCATGAACATATAATTACCAAGAAATAAAATATTTTTAAATTTCAAATTTGAAAGAAGCGTGCGTTACTGTTGCTATAGTAACTATCTGAATAGAACTTTGATAACTGTGCGTCATTGTTACCATAGTAACTGACGCCCTTGTTTCTATAGTAACTGATCATTGTTGTCGTTGTTTTGTAATCCAAGACAAGTAAAATGGCTACGTGCAAACGCTCCCAACAACACCCAACAATGTCAGTTGGATTGTCAGTACTGCTCCGCCTTTTTGGAGAACCTCCTTCAGTCAGTCGTTCTATCCTTACCTCATTAGTCAGTGTACAGTTTGATAGTGACGATAACGCTATCATTATTATTAGTAGTAAATTAAATGGAACTGATACACCTGTTTTCAAAAACGTTGTCCATTTACAAAATACAAAATAGTAAAAAGGAATTAATTAGAGAAACAATAAGCCAGAGTTCAGCTTGAGCGCATTTCTTTTGTTTCTAATTAATTCCTTTTTTGCTATTCAGTTACTATTTTGTATTTTGTAAAAGGACGTTTTTGAAAACAGGTGTATAGTTAATATTCTCAGATCAAATCAACATCGCTACAATAAAAGTAAATAAAAAAGTCAGTCATCTTTATTTACTTGAGCCAATTTCTGTTTTATTCCTTTTAAAGAAGTTTTCTGAGACAAACACTTAAAACTGTTTTGAGAAAACTCTTAGTGATGTCTGTTTTGGATAAAATGAAGTCATTGCTATACACACCCGTATGTGCAGGCGCGCGGCAGACAAAAGTCTGGCGGGAAAGTGTGACGTGTGTCATTCATGGTCCTGTGGTTTCTTATGTTCTTCACTGAACGAATGTATTTTATAAAACGAGAAGTTATGAAATCAATATACGTTTATCAACAGCATCTACATTAACTTAAAATAGCATTTCATGACTTTTGTACACTTCAAATGTCTCCGCGGTCGTGTTTAGAATTCAAGCGCCATTCATCACTGTTGTTTGCTACCATAAGTCTTGTCGAGTGCATTTTATTAGTTTCTTATCTCCAGTTTTAGATAAAAAGGAGCTAATGACTTTACATTAATTTAACATTAAATTCATATTTTCTAGTAATGTTTTGGTGTCCATAATTTGAGCGAAAACTTCACGCGCATAGTTCCGCGATTATTGCGCGTTCGGACAAAACTGTTGCAAATTGTTGTACTATGAGGTTCGCAAAGGCCGTTGGGATCGTTACTGGGGAATCCTGTGTTTTACTACCGAAGCACGGAAGGTGTTTTGAGAGTAAAATTGTAAGCAGTTTTTCTTAATCCTTACACTGATTTTCTCTCTATGCTTCAGATCAGTAATGAAACACAAGATTCGCCAGTAACAATCCCAAAAGCCTTTGCGAACATATCAGTAGAAATGGCGCTGATATACACTCGATTGCAGAAACGTTGTAGTATACATTTATACAAATATACAAATATCTAATGAGATGCAAAATGTTAGACATGCTAAAATACAACTAATTAAGCACAAAATAGTGCTGAAAATCATTGTGTTGTCCTTGCTGGATGCGACACTAATCTAAAATTGATGTTTCAGATATATTAGAAGATAAGTGATGTTCCACTACTTCGCATCTCATTAGATATCTTGTATCATTAGATATTTGTATAAATGTATACTACAACCTTTCTGCAATCGAGTGTATACTGAAATAAAGTATCATAGGCATCGAACCTAGTTCGTTTTTGTAAAGTGTTCAGTTCGTTTCTTTATCAGAATTTAACTAGTAAAACTTTTCAGTTTGTTTTCATTCCGTTGTTGTTGTTTTCTTCCACGACTTCAAACCATCTATTTCAGTATCGCCATAATGAATTACTCACTGCTGACTTCAATGTTGCGGCGGCTTTATCTTGTTATATCTTGGCATTCAGTAAGCTAATTGCTGGTAGTTGTAAGTCAATTAAAGTAACGTTTTTCACTGAATGACATCTATCATACTCAGTCACGAACATGCAGTTGTTCAAATAAAAAATACGATTATTTTTCACTGGATTTGATCACTTGGTTCTAAGACATCTGAACCAACGGTAAACTGACTTGATATGTTGGGTATCGTGAAAGGTTCCAGTAGATTTGATCTTTAAAAATAAAAAACCTTTATTTATAAAGGCCGTGTTGAAATACATCAACTTTTAGTGACACTTTAATTTTACAATAAAAAATAAAAATAAAAATAATTTGATGACGCTGCAAAAAAAAGTCACGTAAATTTGTATGTGCATGCGAACCGGGGCCGATCCCTCCCAGATTTATCCACCCAGTTCTCTTATCGAAATGAGTGTTCCTTGAAGCGTTTTGGCATGGTACGTTTCATAATGGCTGCTGCTAATTTGCATAAAAGTTGAAAAAATAATGTTTTGGGAGTGAAAAGCATTTGAAATTATAGAGCTTGATGATTTAAATAACGTGTGTGAAGTCACGTTGTAATGAAAGTATTGAATCCTTGACAAGATATGAGCATTTGAAGTTTTGAAAATGCACCAAAATGAGGCCACCCAGGGTTCCAGTGAGAACTGGCATACAAAACTCTCTATTTTTGATCTCTCATAACTTCTTCGATATTCAGTCAAAAGTAACACAATTTTTTTCTGGAAATAGTTTTCATGAAGTACTTTGTCAGATAGCATTGATCGTTTCTCGTAAAAGGACCTCATTTCCTCGATCTGTAAAAACTGAATTATGAAAGTCGTTATGTAAGTCAAAAAGGGTTATTGAAAGTGAACAACTGAGAGGAAAGAAACTATTACTATTTACTTTATTGCAGACATACATTTTGAGTATCGTAATAATTAATGACTAAAAGTATACAGAGACATTCATTTATAAAACTAAAATAACGTTATAACAGAGTTTAGTTTGACAATCCATAACAGTGTGATAAGAGAATTCTTGTCGCGCATAGCAACCAGGACCTTGGGCGTCATAGCAACCATCCAGGGCAAGACTTATAAAGAGAAGCCGAACGATACACGAAATTACAAAGAAGACAGGACTCAAGCCTAAAAAAGTAAGTTACAGAACCTTTGACTAACTAAGTGATGAGAGTAGTTTTATTGTTTGACTTTAAGTTTGAAACCCTTTTCGTTCGTCACTTAACAACTTTGCAGCTTTCAGTCGGTACGAGGTAGAGGTCTTTAAGAAGGACCTTAAAACTTATTTATTTAGATTATCTTATTTTAGTTAGTTAGTTATTTTTTAGGTTATATAATATTTTCTTTTATCTTATGTTATGTTTTATTTTGTAAATATTTAATAGGAATATAGTATTTTACATTTTTATCATTGTAATTATAATTTAGATAGCGCTTTGAGCACTAGGAAAAGCGCTTTATAAATATTAAAGTATTATTATTATTAGTATTATTATATGCTTTATCTAAGAAGGGGTATTAATTAAGGTGCAACGGAAAAATCGTCTAAATATCTTTCCGGAAATTCTCAAAAAATCTTGTCAATATCCCGGATATTTTTTCTAATTCTATATTATACAATCTAATACAGCCATAATGGGAAACCGCTGGACTAAATTATTGGGCAAAACAGCCTCGGAGTATGCATAAAAAGTTAAAAACTATGATATGAAAATCAAAATGAAATCCTAAATTTCTTAAAAAATAGATTTTTTAATCTAAATATATCGAATTTTTCTACAAACATATTCCAATTTGATGTCTTTTCACAAGTTTCACTTCAATTTCAAAAGGATAGGAAAACGAAACATACAAGAGAAATTGCCTCTAAAAAATCAAGTACTGCATGACACAGGGCGCGTTCACACTGGGATTCTAGATCGATCTGAGATCGATCTAGGTCAAATGCGAGCTAAGTGTGAACGCAATTTTTTTTTCTAGATCGATCTCAGATCGATCTACAACTCCAGTGTGAACGCTCCCTCAGATCGATCTGAGATCGATCTCAGATCGATCTGAGATCGATCTCAGATCGATCCAAGTGTGAAAATTTTTTTTTTTTTCTAGATCGATCTGAGATCGATCTCAGATCGATCCAAGTGTGAACGCAAATTTTTTTTTCTAGATCGATCTCAGATCGATCCAAGTGTGAACGCAAGCGAGCTAGAAGTGGGCTATGTTTATATAATTAGAAATGTCAGCTATACTTTATAGTAACATTTACATACATATGTTTTATTTAATATTTCCCGTAGGGCTTGTCAGTCACAATTTACATTTATAAAGAGAAAATGCGAAAATTAATAGACGGTCATTTATTGTATCACGGCTCGTACGGTGATGGAAAAGCCGCGTATAGCACAGTTCCGTGTGAACGGAACGCCTAAACGTACTGAACTTTTTGAACGGTTACAAATTCGTCCGGAACCGTGTAGACGGCCGTTAGGTTGGATGTTCAAAGCGCAACAACTGAAACGAGATATAATGGCGCTTTTTGAGCAAACTTGAAATAATCCAAATAATTATTATTTGTATTTCCTGCGGGGACTCATCAGTTTCTCAATATATCACCGCGTAAACTGCAGCTTATCTACCCTGGGCTTATACAAGTTCGTAATGGTTTATGGGTGGGCTTATAAACGGCAATTGTTGTTGTTTGAAAGTATATGGGCCTATAACCGGGAAGGCTTATAAGCTGGGGGGGGGGGCGGTATGGCCTTATTTTGAGCGTTCACCCAACAGGCCACGTGCAGGACTTGCGACATTTTGGGCGAGCGCTTAATTTCAAGCACCTTTTCGCAAGACAAGTCACACGTTTTTTTCTGTTGAAGTCATAAACGGCCTACACAAACCAAAGCTATGTAGACTACACTAGACAGCGCCATCTAAGCCTGGTCATTTTCAAAAGCAATATACGCCACGTTTACAAGCAGCAAAGGCATGATTCCAATGATCCCGCAATGTTGTGGTACAACATCACGAATAATCACGTGCATCACTCGAGCGTACTGCTCATGAATTTCACAACTAATTTACATATAAGCAGAATCATGACCATATAAAAACGAGTTTAATACGAAATCACTCTACTAACATTGAAAATTTTCACCATAGAGCAAATCTAACTCAGAGAAACAGAAGAAAGAAAGAAAAAAAAAAGAATTATTGATACTACATTTGACTGGGATTCGAACCCGAGACTTCTGCGTCGTAGTCCAACGTCTTACCTATTCTCCCAAAAATAACAACTTTTCAAGTATCCAGTGTGAACGCAAATCCAAAGTGGACTCAGATCGATCTGAGATCGATCTCAGATCGATCTGAGATCGATCCAAGTGTGAACGCTTTTTTTTTTTCTAGATCGATCTCAGATCGATCTCAGATCGATCTAGAACCCCAGTGTGAACGCGCCCACAGAGAAAAGTTTAAAACCGCTGACCAATGTAACTTCATGACGTGATCAGTGCGAGCAATTTTCCCATCACCCTTCCCCCCAAAACACGTCTGCATTCAACCAATAGATAACCGGCCAGTATAACGGGCCGAAACATTATTGTTTTTAAAGAAATATAGGCTTGTTGTTTATCATATAGAATGGTTATTTTCGGTCCGAAAATCGAGTGGTCGGTTTGCTTACGCGGACAGCCTCTTTTAAAAATACCTCTTATTCTAAAGCCGTATCTACACGAGCAAGTTTTCCTTGACAAGGAAAACTTGGCAATGTTTTTGTCGTCTACACGAGCTTCCTTGTCAAGGAAAACTTGCTCGTGTAGATTCGGCTTAACATAACCTTCCAAGAGACCATTATATATAATAACAACCTTCATTATTATTGTAGTGATCAGATACGCAATCCTCGGCCTTTGTGCGATTCAACTGTTTGCACCCGAAGTCTCAAGTGCCTGTAAGTCAAGTTCTTTCTTCATTTTCAAATGGATTTTAAACTTCCTCTTTTTACCTCATTTTCTCTTGCAATTGATTGTCTTTTTTCTTTTTTTCGTTTTTTTCTTCTTTACTCCCTTTCTTTGATCTTTCTTTCTTTCTTCGTTTTTTTAAAACGTTTTTAATACTGATCGATGTTGTTACATACAAATTAATTTGCGTAATATAAGGGTTTTTATTCATTTATGGTAAACGTCAGTATATTGAAAACCAACAAACATCAACAACAACAACAGTGGATGACCCGGCCCGCGATAAATGCTTTCATCAACAAATATTTCACTGAAAATCTGTGTTTATTTCAGTCAATTATCAAAACTGTGCAGCGAACTGGATTAAAGAAGGTTGTAGGATTGACGATGATAAAGGTTTGACGACCCTTTTTGACGATAGAAGAAACGGCAAGATCCAAATCGATTGGGACAACTTCTACTCCTACGTAAAAGAGTAAGTAGTCCTCCGGCTATCCCTATCCCGGGATAGCCTTAAATCTGGGTTACAAATTCAGTGAAATCACGTTCAGGGGGGAATTCATTAGATGATTTAAGGCCTTGTTACACGGTGAAACTTTTTCGTGAAACTGTTTCGTGAAACGGTGCGAGACAGGTTTCACCAAGAGTTTCACCGTGTAACATGGTCGTTTTCAGGAAACTTTTTCGAATTTGCGTTGCGAGACAGTTTCATGAAAAGTAGAACTGCTTTCTACTTTTTCGTGAAACTCGAAGCAAAAAAGTTTTTATTAAACCAGCCATTCCACCGTGTAACACACCTCGTGAAACTTGTGTTGACTGTGCTTCAGTTCACAAAAAGTTTCAGAACCAACTACGTCACTAAATCCATTTCAGCAGTTTGGGAGTGTTTTAGTGTAATTTTCAAGTCGACGAAAAACGGATCTACGAAAAGCTGTTTTCACCGTTTGTACGCTGTTTTGTTACTGAAACTTTGAGAGGTCAAATAAGACCGCTTCCTACATTAAATTGCAAAAAATAGTTTTAATTGCTATCCACGATCGTTTTTGCAGTTAATTCGAGTTTCTGTTCGAAAAACTGGTTAGTTTCGTCATTCTATAAAACGGCAAGAACGTCTGTCCATCTCGCAACGCAAATTTTAAAATTTTTCCTGAAAACGACCATCGTTAAACGGTGAACTCTCTTTGTGAAATCGAGGGAGGTGGTGATCCGTTTCACGAAACGAGTTTCACGAAAAAAGTTTACACGGTGAAACTGGCCTAAATCCGTTTCACAAAACAGTTTCACGAAAAAGTTTCAGGGGGGAATTCATTAGGCCTTTAGCGCTCACTTTGTTGTCGCCATTCCAGAGGAATTAAAATTTATTTCTTGTTGGAATGTGAGAAATTAAACTCACGGCTGAAAAACTATGCAAAATGTCTTATTTATACATCACAACTTCTGAACAGTGCGTAGAAAAGGAATGCATTTATTGCAGTCAAATCCAATATAAAACTTTGCATGTTTAATATGAAAACTAAAAAGGTTTGGCACTGGTGAAATACTAGCAGTAGCAACGCACCAACAACGCTTGTCGTAACGTTTTCAATGTTAAAAGTAATGTAAATGTCTCTATTTAACGTCGGTAACTCGTAATAGTAAACAGATAATCTTACTAGTAAACATGAGGCCGACGGTGCACACTTTACTCCCCTCCCTACATCAGTGCTCCTCAATGTTGACCTTAATTCCAGAGCTTCTACTAGTATAAAACTTCCTACTTAAACGCTAGAAAACTCACCGTGACTTCACTCACTGTTTTGTATTGCAGCCTGGCCTGTCGCTGTCGTGCGAAAGCAATTACGATGAAATTTTCGTGGTTTGCTTTGGAAGACTATGGCATCTGTTTCAGCGGTGCTGGGCTGTTGAATGATCGTTTATCCAAGTAAGATAGTATGTTTTAACTGTGTCTCGCTGCTTTGTGCTGTTTTGTCATCGAGTCAGTGATGACCATGCACTTCTTCAATGTCGTTTCGCGCGCTGATGAGTGATCGATGCACCTTTGAATAGCGCACATGCGTGTTAAGGTCCATCTACTGGTCACGTGGTCTGTATTTTAATAATGAAGTTTCTCTGTAGATATCCACTGGACAAAGGACACAATTGTGTTGGGGCGTTGAAACTCAACAAGACACTTGTCAGCGACGTCGATGGAGAAATTTGTGTTGGAGGACAAATGCGAGCGTTCTTTTACAGGGTAATGAATGGATGCATGACTGCAAAGTATTCTTTATTAAATAACTGACTGACTCAGTGACTGTCACTGACTGACTGGCTGACTGACTGACTGACTGACTGGCTGATTGACTGACCGATTGACTGACTGACTGGCTGACTGACTGACTGACTGACTGCTGACTGACTGACTGACTGGCTGATTGACTGACCGATTGACTGACTGACTGGCTGATTGACTGACTGACTGACTCAGTGACTGTCACTGACTGACTGACTGACTGACTGACTGACTGGCTGACTGACTGACTGACTGACCGATTGACTGACCGACTGACTGACTGACTGACTGACTGACTGACTGACTGACTGACTGACCGATTGACTGACCGATTGACTGACTGACTGACCGATTGACTGACTGACTGATTGACTGACTGACCGATTGACTGGCTGACTGGCTGACCGACCGACCGATTAACTGGTCATTAACTGACTGAATGACTGAATGAATGACTGACTGATTAACTGACTGATGGACTAACTGACGTAGCTTAATGATGGCAATACTAAATAGAGTGCTGTTGACTCATCGATGATATTCTAGATCACGAAGTCGGGCGCACCAATCGGTGGAGCTGAAGGGGGTGGTGAAGGTGAAGCAACAGCAGAACCACCAGCCGGTGAGTCATAATCAGTATTCTAAAAGAAGCCGCTCACATTAGGAAATAGTTACTCGCTCATGTAGTACATTCGGGTTAAATAGAAGTTACTTTTTTTTGCTCATGTAGTAGTTTTGAGTGACTCGGGTTAAATAGAAGTTACGACCCTTTTTTTTTATTTTTTTTTAATAGTAGATTTGAGTGACTCAGGTTAAATAGAAGTTACGATCCTTTTTTTTATTTTTATTTAATAGAAGAGTACGTTAATCCTTTACGCCCCTTTTTTTATTTTATTTTATTTAATAGTAGTTTTGAGTGACTCAGGTTAAATAGAAGTTACGATCCTTATTCATTTGTCTACGCACCGACTAAGTGGTTCCCTACCATACTTTACAGAAAAAGATGGCGGATGAATGCATTATACCACAATCCTTTGTGCCCATAAACCACTGTAACTCGTATAGAAACTTTAGAACAGAGGTTTTTGAGAACATCAAAATTTGCAAGTGTGAAGGTGTTACCTGCTTTGTTTATGGGATCGTAGGTGCGGGCAGTACTGGGCTCGCAAAGGATTGTGGTATACAGGATACAGCAGCCATCTTTGGTCAGGTCTTCGTGTAGCTGCACAAAAGTCCTGGCTATTGTTCTATTGTCGTTCTATGTATTGTTTTTACAAAAACAATAGCCAGGACAATCTGTGCAGCTGCACGAAGACCTTGCCCCATCTTTTGAGTGTACAGATGATTGACTAATAAAACGTCTCGTATACAGTTTGCCAAAAAGTGTCAGATGTTGTGTTGGTAATAGACGTATCCGGTAGTGTAGGCGAAGACAACTTCAAGTCAGTCAAAGAGTTCCTTCAAGAGTTCATCAAACGCTACGATTTCTCTCAGGGCAAATCAAGGTTGGCTATTGTGACCTTCGACGAAAATGTCTATGTGGACTTGACCTGGACAGACAGTCAGGTAGTGGGTGTCCCGAAAATCAGAGAAGTAAGTGTCATCTATACACACATTGTCATGGTTACGATAAACATACTCACCAGTCCTCCTCGGTCTCGTGGTCATTGCAACAGCTTATAATAGACCTATTTAGCTTGTATGTAAATTGCCCATTTCAAACCATGTGATGTAAACATGATATTCTCTGGAGAATTGTTCCTTTATATTTCTGAAATTGATTCGTTCATATTGAAAGGACTAATTCTCCAGAGAACACCATGTTTACATCACATGATCTGAAATGGGCAATTTAAATACGAAGCTATTAAAGAGGTCTATTATGACTGGTGTATATCTGCATATGCTTTGTGCATTTATGGAAAGAGTCTCTAATAGAGTATATTCTAGAGTATGTCCTGTATGCAAAGGTCTCTTAATAGAATAGATTCTAGAGTATGTCCTGTATGCAAAGGTCTCTTCATAGAGTATATTCTAGAGTATGTCCTGTATGCAAAGGTCTCTTAATAGAGTATATTCTAGAGTATGTCCTGTATGCAAAGGTCTCTTAATAGAGTATATTCTAGAGTATGTCCTGTAAGACGTTGTTTTAACAGACATTTTGTGTAATCGTTTTAGATTGTCGACAATCTCAAGTACACTGGTGGCTCAACCGTAACGGACAAGGCACTGGATCACATACTTAAGTACATCATAAAGCCGTACAAACGAGCAGGGATTGACCCAACAATTTATGTCATGACAGACGGTAAAAGCTGGGATGGTAGAAACAGACTGGTAGGACCGTCTAATGCACTAAAGGTATGCTTGATATCGATATTTAACACCCGTAAGTAACTCTGGGTGGGTGGGGTCAGTTATCCTCTTCCATTACAAGGCTATCTAGGCAGGCGAATAACCATTGTTAATAATAAACAATTACTGGATGAGGTTATGATGATATCCGGTATTATCAATGTAGAGGTAAGTTGCGAGACATTGATAATTACGGATATCATCAAAACCGAATTCAATAATTGTTTTATTATACATTGTCTATTGGATTGACTCATAATACAAATATACAGTCATTCTCAAAAAGGTTGTCCAGATGAAAAGACTACAATACTACAATAAAGTGACGTGAATCATTACGTATTCAATTTCCTCGCGTGGAATTTCAATTTGAGATGCAAAAGTACACGGCATTGTGAAAACTGAATGTAATGCCGCTGGTATCAACTCGCAGTTCCGCGCGCAGAAATTGAACCACGTGACTTTATTGTAGTATTGTAGTCTTTTCATCTAGACAACGATTTTGAGAATGACTTATATACAACGGCCAACAACAACAACAAATGAAAATGACAGCACTGTAGTAACCTACATATCGCTGACCACGCGCACTGATAGTTAGAATTATCTGTAGGCTCTCGACCAATGAGAATACAGATACTGAGTACAATTATAATCTCTCAGGCATTAAAGTGTTCCATGATTGTCGTTGGAGTCGGTAACGAAGTTGATCCGTTTGAGCTCAATTTAATCGCAACCAAACCCGACTATATCTTCCTGTTGAAGTCTTTCACAAACCTGATCGAATATGCAGCGAAGCACCTTAACAGCTTGATTAAAAAGGGATGTCCTTAAAGGTTAGTTTCTCTATCATAGTTGTCCTGTCTGTCTTCCGCTGTCTGTCGTCCGTCGTCTGTCTGTCTGTCTGTCTGTCTGTCTTCCGTCTGTCTGTCTTCCGTCTGTCTGTCTTCCGTCTGTCTGTCTGTCTGTCTGTTCCGTCTGTCTGTCGTCCGTCTGTCTGTCTGTCGTCTGTCCGTCTGTCTGTCTTCCGTCTGTCTGTCTTCCGTCTGTCGTCTGTCTTCCGTCTGTCTGTCTTCCGTCTGTCTGTCTGTCTGTCTGTCTTCGTCGTCTGTCTGTCTTCTGTCTGTGTCTGTCGTCTTACCGTCTGTCTGTCTTCCGTCTGTCGTCTGTCTGTCTTTCTGTCTGTCTGTCTGTCTTCCGTCTGTCTGTCTTCCGTCTGTCTACCGTCTGTCTGTCTTCCGTCTGTCTTCCTGTCTGTCCGTCTGTCTGTCTGTCTGTCTGTGTCTGTCTTCCGTCTGTCTGTCTGTCTTCCGTCTGTCTGTCTGTCTTCCGTCTGTCTGTCTTCCGTCTGTCTGTCTTCCGTCTGTCTGTCTGTCTGTCTGTCTGTCTGTCTGTCCGTCTGTCTGTCTTCCGTCTGTCTGTCTGTCTGTCCGTCTGTCTGTCTGTCCGTCTGTCTGTCTGTCTTCCATCTGTCTGTCTGTCTGTGTCCGTCTGTCTGTCTGTCTGTCTATCTGTCTGTGTCTGTCTGTCCGTCTCTTTGTCTACCGTCTGTCTGTCTTCCGTCTGTCTGTCTTCCGTCTGTCTGTCTCTCGTCGTCTGTCATCTGTCTGTCTTCCGTCTGTCTGTCTGTCCGTCTATCGTCTGTCTGTCTTCCGTCTGTCAGTCTTTCCGTCTGTCTGTCTGTCCGTCTGTCTGTCTCCGTCCGTCTGTCTGTCTTCCGTCTGTCTGTCTTCCATCTGTCTGTCTCCGTCCGTCTGTCTGTCCATCTATCTGTCTGTGTCTGTCTGTCCGTCTCTTTGTCTACCGTCTGTCTGTCTTCCATCTATCTGTCTTCCGTCTGTCTGTCTGTCCATCTATCTGTCTGTGTCTGTCTGTCCGTCTCTTTGTCTACCGTCTGTTTAACTTTTTCTTGAGTTTTTTAAATAAAGTCAGTTCTCTCTCTCTGCGTCCACACAGTTTACATTTGTAACAAGAAAAACAAATTACACCTTGAGATAGTCCAGTACACTACGTAACTAGCTTTAGAGGTGTATTAAAAGCTCTCTTCCAAAAGAACTTAGAGAAACTGAACCACTTAAGAAACTTGAATTAAACCCAAATTTTAATGATGACTATTAATACTAAGTACATATGTATTTGATAATTTTACTTTTATGGAGCTCAAAAGGTATTTAAACTACCCTGTAACCTGTACATCCGTTGTATCTGAATAAAACTTCAGTTTAGTTCAGTGCGAGTTCAGGAGACACGCTTATGGACTAAAAAACTGGTACGAAACTAACAAAATCTACTGCACTTGTCTTTTATTATCAGTTCTATTAGTTCCTCTGAAGCTGTTAAATTCACTTTACTAGTCAATAAAGTCTGAAGATGGACGGTGGAGACCATCTGAAATATCATCCAACGATAATAATCTCTAAGCTCAGTTCTCGTTATTTTATTTCACTACTGAGTAATTGTTTTTTTGTTCTATCTTGATTTAATGCTTTCATGTACTTTCCCTTCAGTTCTTATTCAGACCTGTCAAGACGATGAACGGACCGGACACGACCAGACAACCGAGATAGACGCTAAACGTATTAAATAATTCAAATAAACATGTGTGTATGTAGACATATAGTTCTTGAGCGGATAGAGAGATGCCATCACGTGATTGCGAGCTGTTTTGAAAGTCACGTGATGATCTGTTCACGTGACTGTAATGAACAAGTTTGGTTTGAAGTTCCCTGCTGACAGTCTCCTTTTCTCCTCTTCTCTTCCCCGGGAGAAAAGGAGACTCTGTCAGCAGGGAAGGTTTGAAGAGTCTGTAATCAACTCTGTGTAAGAAGTTTGTCTAAGTAAACTTAAGTAAAACCAATAAATGATAACACTATGTTCGACTTGTTGCTCTAGTCACATAACTCACTTAGTAACTGGAGTAATTTTAAAAAATTTTTAAAAAAATTAAGAATTTAAAAAAATCAAAAAGGACAATTAAGCTTATGAGAAAGCAGGAGCCTGTAGAAATACAATTCTTTTTCACTGATAAAATACTTTTTCTCAATCCACAAGAATATAGTAGCCTGGCCCACCCCAAGTGATGGAGAGGGGGGAGAAGAGGGGGGAATGGGGAGAAAAGGAAGGGCCCTTCCAGGTTTTCCAGGCCACGCAGACTAGTGGGTTACGACACTAGTATATACTGTGCGGTATGCTTTTTCAATTGCTACTTCGATCTAGAACCTTGACAATAATTAGTTACTCCGATTTGAAAACGGTGAATGAAGCCAGCCCTTACAGAACGACACAGCATGCTGAGTTACGTACAGGTTTTGCTGCTATATGAAGCCCTTACAGAACGACACAGCATGCTGAGTTACGTACAGGTTTTGCTGCTATATAAAGGCCTTACAGAACGACACAGCATGCTGAGTTACGTACAGGTTTTGCTGCTATATATATGAAGGCCTTACAGGTTTTGCTGAAAGGCCTTACAGAACGACACAGCATGCTGAGTTACGTACAGGTTTTGCTGTTATATAAAGCCCTTACAGAACGACACAGCATGCTGAGTTACGTACAGGTTTTGCTGCTATATGAAGGCCTTACAGAATGACACAGCTGCTATATGAAGGCCTTACAGACTGCATGATGAGTTACGTACAGGTTTTGCTGCTGCAGCTGTAGTATTTCGGCGAACTTTTGAGCTTGGTTCTCGGATTTCAACTTTCTTCAACCGTTTTAACTTATCTTTCAGTTCTCTTCTTAATATCTTTCCACTCAAAGACCTTGGAATTTCATCGACAAACTCAATTCCGCCTCGAAGTTTCTTGTACGGAGCGACATTTTCCTCTACAAACTTGATGATGTCAGTTTTTGTTATGTTGCCATTGGTTACGACATACGCGCACGGTAATTCGCCAGCCTCTTCGTCAGGGATACCGATGACTACAGCGTCAACGATCTCAGGATGAGACACCAAAAGGGATTCCAATTCAGCAGGAGGAACCTTAGAAAATCAAACAAAAATGCTTTGAAATAGATTTCTTAATAAAATATATTCAAGTCAAGTTGCTATAACAACCATCATCAGATCCAAGATGTCAGCACACGATCAGGTCATCAAGTAATAAATAATTTCTCATAGAGTCGTTTTCGTAGGAGTGGGAAACCCGGTACGGAATTGAACACATTGTATTCAACCAATCACAGCGCGCAAAATCATCGCTCAACCAATCAGAATGCTTGGATACGGCATGATGATGGCGCGATACGTAACTACTTCCCACTCATACGAAAACGACTCTATCAACATCTAAGCCGTTTATAACTCGTGGATTTACTCGTGGATTTGCGCTGCATCCACGAGTTATTGGGATGAAAACTCACTCACTCGCTCCAACATTGTAAACTTTTGTTGACTCCGGGATTGCATTCAAAACCTTTTCTCTCATGTCCTATTTGTTTCCATATTTCACAAACCATTTCCTATCCACGAGTCTTTGACTAGACACCGTACCTGATATCCTTTGTATTTGATGAGTTCTTTAACTCTGTCTACGATGTAAAAACACTCGTCGCGGTCGTAATGGCCGACGTCACCGGTATATAACCAATTGTCCTTGTCGATACTCTTGGCTGTGGCGTCAGGGTTGTTTAGGTAACCTATCAAGATACCATATACACTTGTTGTTTGCTTATTTGTTTCACGTTTAGGTTATGTCCTTGCATGTATTTGTTTGTTGTACTAAGAGATTGTACGTTAGTGACTTGCTGCTGGTTCGTTTGTTTGTTTTGTTGTTTGTTTGCATGATCTACATACAGTACCTTTCATTACTGTCGGCCCACGAATGCATATCTCGCCGTCCTTGCCTGCTCCGACTGTCTCTCCTGTATCAATATCAACGACCTGAAACCGAAAGATAACATTTAATTACACACCGCGCGCTGCTACTTTGTAGACGCTACACCTCTCTACACCTCTCAACACCTCTCTACACCTCTCTACACCTCTCTACACCTCTCTACACCTCTCTACACCTCTCTACACCTGGGAGGTAGGAAAAAGAGCGAGAAAAGTAGGTATCGATACATGTTTTCAAGTCTTTTTATGACAGTTTAAAAAATGATTTTTACGAGACTAATCATCGCAGTTTCAGGGGGGGGGAGTGGAGGGGAGGGGAGGGGGGGGGGGGGTCAGGCGAGCTAGGTAATTGTCTCGTTTTGTCTGTGTGTAGCTAACGGTGTAGAGCGATATGTTATATAATTTATGTTCTTACTGATAACCCTTATGTTTTCAGTACCTTGCATTCCATATTAGGCAGTAGATGTCCCACGGTTCCATGTTTTGTGCTGTTCATTACTGTCATGTGACAAACAGGACTAAGCTCGGTCATCCCATAACCTACAAATATAACCACGTGACACTCTCACAACAGGAAGCCCCAACTTATAACCTACAAATATAACCACGTGACACTCTCACAACAGGAAGCCCAACTTATAACCTACAAATATAACCACGTGATACTCACAACAGGAAGCCCAACTTATAACCTACAAATATAACCACGTGACACTCACACAACAGGAAGCCCAACTTATAGCCTACAAATATAAACACGTGACACTCTCACAACAGGAAGCCCAACTTATAGCCTACAAATATAACCACGTGACATATTCACAACAGGAAGCCCAACTTATAACCCTAAATATAACCACGTGACACTCTCACAACAGGAAGCCCAACTTATAGCCTACAAATATAACCACGTGACATATTCACAACAGGAAGTCCAACTTATAACCTACAAATATAACCACGTGACACTCTCACAACAGGAAGCCCAACTTATAGCCTACAAATATAACCACGTGACATATTCACAACAGGAAGCCCAACTTATAACCTACAAACACAACCACGTGATACTAACCACAGGAAGCCCAACTTATAACCTTCAAATACAACCACGTGACACACTCACAACAGGAAGCCCAACCTACAAACACAACCACGTGATACTAACCACAGGAAGCCCAAATTATAGACATGATCACCTCGTGGTATAACCCTACCTTGTCGAATGCCTTTCAAATGCGGCAACTTCTTCAAAACTTGTTTAGAAACCTCTTGTCCTAATACGGCTGCACCAGATGTGATTTCACATATACTTGATAAATCATAGCTTTGAATAGAAGGGTCCTTAGCAACCATTAAAGCAACGGACGGTACCAGGGCAACGTGCGTTACCTAAGTACAAGGGAATGTAGTAAATCATAGTTTTGAATAGAAGGGTCCTTAGCAACCATTAAAGCAACGGACGGTACCAGGGCAACGTGCGTTACCTAGCAGGGAATGTAATAAATCATAGCTTTGAATAGAAGGGTCCTTAGCAACCATTAAAGCAACGGACGGTACCAGGGCAACGTGCGTTACCTAGCAACAGTACAAGGGAATGTAATAAATCATAGCTTTGAATAGAAGGGTCCTTAGCAACCATTAAAGCAACGGAGGGTACCAAGGCAACGTGCGTTACCTAGCAACAGTACAAGGGAATGTAATAAATCATAGCTTTGAATAGAAGGGTCCTTAGCAACCATTAAACTCATCACTAGTAGATGAGCTTGGCATTAGGTGCTTGATCGGTGGGGGGTGCCTGGCTCGGAGCTTCTGCAGTAACCATGGCAACCCTGTCACAACCAACCGAGCACCTGTCACACTGACCAATCAGTGGACCATATACTTACCTATACTTACCACAGGGACGGGAGGGAGGGGAATTCACGTAGCAATGGCAATGTGCTAGCGAAGCCACGATCGTGAGTATCGTGTTGCTCTGGTGTGCGAACCTTGCCAGGCAGTTGTTGGCCACATGCCAGGTTTGCGTCATCACAAAAATAGCGTGTGATCGAATTACCTTTAGCGTGGACCAATAGCGATAGTGAGAATGCTAGCGATAAGCTGGCAATAGCAAGAATCGTATTACTCTGGTCTGCGAACCATGAGCAGCTAGCGTGATCACAAGATTAGCGTGTGATCGTGATACCCTTAGCGTGGACCAATAGCGATAGCGAGAATGCTAGCGAGAAGCTGGCAATAGCAAGAATCGTAAACACGTTCCAGAATGACTTCGGATATTCCAAAGTGATTTCCCAGCACTTTTCGAGAGACTTTTCAATTTTTTGCTGGTTAATTTTATCCATTTTAGCAAATATGGAAGAAATCTTATTTGATTAGCCGATCTTCTATTTTCTAGGCAAGGAATTTCATTTTTCAATGTTATTTGCTGAAATTTTGGTTTTGGAATATCCGAAGTCATTCTGGAACGTGTTCGTAATACTCTGGTCTGCGAACCATGTGCGCGGGTAGAGTCGTTGACCAAAGGTCAAGCTAGCGTGATCACAAAATTAGCGTGTGATCGCGTAACAACTCTTAGCGTGGGTCACCAAGTGACGCTTGCGACAATGCAGGTCATGAGTGAACTTGCGTGGCAATAGTACATTTAGCAATGATGTAGTGCTACTTAGCTCGATTCTAACTTTGCCTAAATTTCATTTAACCACATTTAAAGCAACGGAGGGTACCAAGGCAACGTGCGTTACCTAGCAACAGTACAAGGGAATGTAATAAATCACATAGCTTTGAATAGAAGGGTCCTTAGCAACCATTAAAACAACGGAGGGTACCAAGGCAACGTGCGTTACCTAGCAACAGTACAAGGGAATGTAATAAATCATAGCTTTGAATAGAAGGGTCCTTAGCAACCTAGCAACAGTACCAGGGCAACGTGCGTTACCTAGCAGGGAATGTAATAAATCATAGCTTTGAATAGAAGGGTCCTTAGCAACCATTAAAGCAACGGAGGGAACCAAGGCAACGTGCGTTACCTAGCAACAGTCCAAGGAATGTGTTTAGCTATAATGAAAACAAACAGGAACTGGCAAACGGTTAAATTATCTGATACTGATGAAGTGTGATATGCTTGCCTTGAAAGTTGTTGAAGCCCCCAGGGGGTGGGGGTGGTGGCTTATTCGGCATAGTTTATGTGGGGGCTCCCATTGATAACAGTAACAAAGGGGTCATTCATTCATTCATTGATTCAATAAACGTTAACTAAAAGTGATGACTGACCTTGTGTCCCTGTAAGATGGAGAACAAATGGTCGCGTTCAAACTTAGGTAGACAAACTATGGTACTACCACGGTATAATCCAATAGACAGGACGGTCACCAAGCCGTACGCATGAAAGAACGGTAGGAAGCCAAGCAGAACAGACGACATTGAGTACTCGATAAACCCGTCAGCGGTTACAATAGAAGCGTCAGACACCAAGTTATAATGCGTGAGCAGAACGCCCTTTGGGAACCCTGTGGTGCCGCTTGAAAAGGGTAAAATTGCTACGTCTTCTTTTGGATTGATATCAACCTTAACAAAGCTGCTTCCGTCGTCTTCAAACAGCTCGAAGATTGACAAAAATCCCTCTGCCTTCCCCACAACGTATACCTTTGTAATCCCATTAGCCTTTGCGCTTTCTCGCGCGCGGTGAGCGAGTTGTGGCGTGGTGACGAGGAACTTTGCTTCTGCTAATTGTAACTGATGAGAGAGTTCATCTTGTGTGTATAAAGGGTTGGCTGAGGTGATTATACCACCAGCGTGAATGGTTGCTAGGTAGATGATAGCGAATTCAGGGATATTAGGACAGTATAATCCCAACACATCGCCTTTCTTCATACCAGCTTTAATGAGACCACAAGCTGTCTTGAGTACCAAGTCTTTGACTTGCCTGTACGTGTAGAAACGCTCGCGTTTTACGTCAGTCTGTCAATACAAGAAAGGTTTTCATGGATATGAAAACTTACTTATTGAACTAGATTTTATGAATCTTTTTTATATTTAGACCTGCTGCATTTGAGCTTCAAACCTCCACACAACAAGATATGCGCTACCTTTTGCGCAAAACGTGTACCGTGCAGTACTGCATCGCATTGCTGTTTTGATCAGCTTAATTCACTGGTGAATCGTCAGCAGAATATAGATATCTCTGCACGACTCGATATATGTCGTTTTCACACGCGTCTCAATGCCGGACGAATTAATTCCATGCACTCACCATTACATCATTCTTGGTTTGTTTTGCTTATTATTAGTTACAGATGAATCGATTAGAGTCGTTTTCGTATGAGTGGGAAGTAGCTACGGTACGGTTCGTGCCGTGTAGTGACCGTATCGCGCCATCATCATGCCGTATCCAAGCATTCTGATTGGTTGAGCGATGATTTTGCGCGCTGTGATTGGTTGAATACAATCAGTCTTCGATTCCGCACCGTGACTGTAACTCCGTGCCGTAGGTTTCCTAGTCTCCCTCGCATCCGTCTTTAGTTCCGTCACGCAACGCTCTCTCTCCGTTGCGTGACGGACGCTCTCTCTCCGTTGCGTGACGGAACTAAAGACGGATGCGAGGGAGACTATAGGTTTCCCACTCATACGAAAAGGACTCTATGAAAGTAAACATCGTCAATACTTACAATAGCAAGTTTATCACCATAGCGATCAAAATCACGCATAACAAACTCCGACCACGACACGTCTTCCGGTATCTCTACATCTGGGTATTTACTTCTCAGCACGTTCACATCTCTCTTCTTCATAATGTTTTCCAATTCAGGAGATTGTTGAAATTCTTTCTCTTTGAGTTCTCGTCTGAGAATCTTTCCACTAGCGGACTTTGGGATTTTATCGATGAATACAATTCCTCCCCTCAGCCTTTTGTAAGCGGCGACCTTTTCATTGACGAACTGTGCGAGATCCTCCTCGGAGAGTTCACCTTTGCGAACAACAAATGCTTTTGGAAATTCACCAGCTTCGTCGTTTGGAATTCCTATGACGGCAGCGTCTTCTACGTCGGGGTGGGAAAGGAGGACGGCTTCGAGTTCGGCCGGGGGAACCTGTAAACACAACGCGTTACTTCAAAACGACTGTACAAATCAGTGGGAACTGGCGTATGTCTCTGTGAATGTCAAAAACGTGTCAATTTAAAAATTGATAGTTAATGTACAACGGTTAACAGCGTGCGTTTTTCCAGAGAGGAGGGCACAGGAAGCCCAACCATTGCTTCTGAGACTACTAAATAATAAATAAAAAGACATTTGTATGCGCGCGCGTCTTTTGTATGCGCGCGTCTTTCTCATTCTTAGTTTTAGATTTTTTGAATTGTATATATGTAAAGCGCATTTGGGCATTCTGGAGAGTGCGCTATATAAATATTAAATTATTATTATTATTTTTTTTGATGGGTTTCCTGTGGTAGAGCGATTGAGAGTTGGCGCACCTACTAATATTTTAATTTCTAAGACTATCCTATTCGTGTGATTACAGTTGCAGTTATACATATCGCTACTTACTTGAAAACCCTTGTATTTAATCAATTCCTTGAGTCTATCTACGACGTAGAAGTTCTCGTCTTGGTCATAATGTCCAATGTCTCCTGTATGAAGCCATCCCTCGCTGTCAATAGTCCGAGCCGTCGCTTCCTCGTTGTTTAGATAACCTTCACCAACAAAAGATACTCAGGTCAAGTAGTTAGTAAATAAATAAATAAATAAATGAATGAATGAATGAATGAATGAATGAATGAATGAATGAATGAATGAATGAATGAATGAATGAATGAATGAATGAATGAATGAATGAATGAATGAATGAATGAATGAATGAATGAATAACAAGGAAGTCATGCGACATACCTTTCATGACAGTGGGCCCTCTGATGCAGATCTCACCGTCACATTTTTTGGAAAGAATTTCTCCTGACACGGTGTCAACAATCTGTTAAAAAACAAATCGTCCATCAAGCAAAGCCTGGGTTTTACGAGTGTAAAATATGGTAGTGACGGAAGCACAAGAGTCTTATGTCACTGTGAAAACGACCCTGACGCAAGCATAAGCGCAAGCACAAGAGGCCTCATGTCACTGTAAAAACGAGCCTGATGCAAGCATAAGCGTAAGCACAAGAGGTCTTATGTCACTGTGAAAACGAGCCTGATGCAAGCACAAACACACGGATCAAAATGCTTTCCTTGTGCTTGCGCATGCGTCGTAGTGAAAACCAAAAATACCCAGTGTACCTTGCACTCTAGGTTGGGTAGAAGTACTCCTACAGAACCAAGGTTGATATTATTGACCAGCGGTGATACGTGTGATACTGGACTAAGCTCCGTCATGCCGTAACCTACAAATGAAAAAAGAAAATCCAGACTTGCTATGAACTCTTGATCATGATTCAGAGATTGAACTGCTCGGGGAAGATTGCATAGGATACGCGCGAACTACCACAGGGATCCCAATCAGTATAATATCTCGGGGCGCTCTACCACAGGGATCCCAAACAGTATAAATATCTCGGGCGCTCTACCACAGGGATCCCAATCAGTATAATATCTCGGGCGCTCTACCACAGGAAGCCCATCAAAATACGCATATCGATCTTAGCCTCAGAAGAAATAGTTGGGTTGCCTGTGTTAGTACGTAAGAAAGATTGCCAATGCCTGGATTGAGCTTAGGCATGATCACCAGTTGACTCGAGAACCCGCGGGATGATTCCCGCAACCTCAGAATGAATGAATTATTTGGTAGTTCACCTTGTCGTAGCCATTTCAGACTAGGTACACGAGCTATCAATTGCTTCCCCAGGTCCTCCCCCATGGGAGCAGCTCCACATGTGATGTCATTCAAACTTGACAGGTCATACTGCTCTACTATTGGATGCTTCGAGAGGAACAATATAATGGGCGGGACTAACGCAGCGTGAGTGATCTGGGAATGAGAAATAAAAAAATGAATGGTTGAACTAAAAATATTAAAATAAACCGGAAGCGGTTGAGCAGCGGAGATACCACGTGACCGGAAACGTTAGGCAGTGGAGATATCACGTGACCGGAAACGGTTGAGCAGCGGAGATCACGTCACCGGAAACAGTTGAGCAGCGGAGATATCACGTGACCGGGAACGGTTGAACAGCGGATATATCACGTGGAACATACCTTGTGTTCTTGGATTGTTTTCAGGAAAGATTCAGGCTCAAAACGTTCCAAACACACAACTTTTCCACCTCTAAACAACACATTCGCCAAATTGACCATCATTCCATAGCTGTGGTGAAATGGCAGAAGAGCAAGAATAATCGAATCTTCGGTTGCATTCGTGAAACTCTCGCCGAGTGTAATACAGGAGTCGGCTACAAGGTTGTAGTGAGTGAGCATGACACCTTTAGGTAGACCTGTAGTACCGCTGGAATATGGTAACGCGGGCAACGTCTTCCCGTGGATTAATCTGTACTTTATCAGGGTTGTCTTCAGCGTCGTTCAATAGATCAGAGAATGATTGACATCCTTCTGCCTCTCCAATGACGTAGATATTCTCTACGTCAACCTTAGCGGCTCTTCTCTCACTTTTGTTGCAAATGATGGCAACGTGATGATCCATTTCGCGGCAGAGTCTTTGAGTTGGTGAGCAACTTCATCTGCTGTGTAGAGGTGGTTCAATTGTGTGACAATTCCACCAAATATTTATGACCCCAAAGTACACTATCGGGTACTGAGGGATGTTGGGAAGCATCACCGCAAAAACGTCTCCTTTTTTGAACCCTTTCTTTGTAAGACTTGTGCCGAACTTTTGCAGCAGATCTTTGAGCTCGCGGTACGTGTAACTTTGTTCATTATCTGAGTCAATCTGAAACAATTGGAAACTTACAATAAATAAATAAATAAATAAATAAATAAAATAAATAAATAAATAAATAAATAAATAAATAAATAAATAAATAAATAAATAAATAAATAATAAATAAATAAATAAATAAATAAATAAATAAATAAAAATAATAATAAATAATAATAATAATAATAATAATAATAATAATAATAAAATAATCAATCAATCAATCAATTAATCAATCAATCAATAGATACAGGAGCCCATTATGTCATTGTAAGGATCGACACATAAGAGCCAACTGAATATCAACTGCGTCAGGAGCGTCACTGCGGAGCGCAATTTCCTGACTACGTACATTATCATAACTTCCAAGCGCAATTTCCAAGCAATTTCCAAGCAATTTCCAAACAATTTCCGAAACCTTACAAACTACATTACTAACAATTACCAAGCGACAAATTTATATTTTAAACAATTCCAAACAATTTCCAAACAATTTCCAAACAATTTCCAAACAATTTCCAAACAATTTCCAAACAATTTAAACAATTTCCTAACAATTTCCAAACAATTTCCAAACAACTTCCAAACAATTTCCAAACAATTTCCAAATCAATTTCCAAACAATTTAAACAATTTCCAAACAATTTCCAAACAATTTCCAAACAACTTCCAAACAATTTCCAAACAATTTCCAAGCAACTTCCAAACAATTTCCAAACAATTTCCAAACAATTTCCTAACAATTTCCAACTGACAACTTCCAAAACAATTTCCAAACAATTTCCTAACAATTTCCCAACAATTTCCCAACAACTTCCAAACAATTTCCAAACAATTTCCAAACAACTTCCAAACATTTTCCGAGGTTTGAAGAGCGTGCGTTTTTAATTTCAAGATTAAGGCCACAACGTTACATGCAGATCTTCTCGAGTTTTTTTAACTGAGAACAGTTTAGCCTAGAACCTACAAGTAAGCGAGAAACACTGTTTAATGTACGATTTTTTTTTGAGAATTTCAATTTCTCGAGTTCCTTTTGGTCACAGTTTGTGCGCCAATGTCGTCAAGCCGACAATTATTTTACGGCAATATTAGGAGACGGTATTCAAAGAGGTCTGTGCCTCACAAACCAAGTTATATATTGTTCACGGTTGACTGCTGGTATATAATCATTGGTCACCTAGCGTAATACTGTCAACACAAACCGATTAAATAATCTCATGCAGTATTGAACTGGGAACTTGGAAATGAGATTCGTGCCAGTGCCTACAGTGACCTTCTGCCTACAGTAAACTAGACGATAGAAGGGCTTCCGAGCACAAGGGACAGAAGATGCACTGCATGCGACCGACAATTAAGGACATAGTGGGGTGCATGTCGACGTCATGTCCAAGTTTACTGATCACCTTAGAAACAGCGGATGTCAACACGCCTTGCATTCAGGAAAGATTGCAAAACATCTCTCTACAGTCTGCTCTACAGTCCAATCAAACTCAGAGAATGATGTTCAGTCATTGATACAGGCAAAGGAAAGTGTTTTTAAGACGCAAAAATAGTCTTCCTTTATATCATATCAATGTCATATTACTTATATTTTACTAATTAAAACACAAAGCTCACATCACGCAATCTTTGGATTGAACGGCTGTACAGTTTTATCGAAGAATGATATAATTCTAGAATCAATCTATATCGACTGAATCTGACTGTATTAAAGTGGACGTTTTTGACAAGTTCACACGGCAATAAACGGTCAATAAACCAAGCGAGCACATCGTTAACTGATCTACATATTTCTGTGTAATAAATTGACTTACAATTGCCGTTCTTTCACTGTATTTCTCAGCATTCTGAAAGACATACTCTGACCAAGAAAGATTGTCTGGTATCTCGACATCTGGCCATTTACTTCTCAATGCCATCGTCATCGACTACACTGTGTCAGACTGACTCAATGAAATGCTTCTCGCAGCTCAATTAAGTCATTAAGAAACCTTTGTACCTGAGTAGATTAGTAAGTATCAGTAAGTTAGATTGGCTAGTCACTTGACGCGGAACACAATGGAGTGAGACGCCTCCAGGCGTTGTTCAGCCGCTATCGCAGCTTGATAAGCTAAGTACGAATAAATCACGAGATTAATTAAAAAAAATATCGATGAAAGTTGTTTACATGGTTGCTTGGTTTCCAAGTATCTATTGCACTTGAGCGAACACATTGTCTTTTCTTTTGTTAATCGTGTTCAATTGACACACTGACAAACACTGATGACAAAGGTTTTACACATCTCAGAGAATACAGAATAAAACAATTTGATTAAAATTAGCGTGTCATAGTTACTGAGTTTATACAATGCTGAAGAAAAGGTGGCCGGCGCGTAGCTTATGAAACAGGTAGAACTTTCAATTTCTATCGATTTTCTATGCGTTTAGATTATTTGTGGAAAGAGCTCTTCAAAAAATAGAAACGCAGATTGGTTCTTTACTGCTACAAGTCTTCTCTGCGTTACTTTTTGGTACTATATTCATGCCCCCTCCACACAGTCAGCATCCTCGGGAACCCAGGGTATATTCTGTCGCTCGTTACTCGCTCCCAGAGAAATACCCCTGGGAACGAAGTCTGTTGGAACTTGTTCCGGAAGTCAAAATTACTCTCGTTTCTGATTGGTCGACCTTATATGGTCGACCAATCAGTATCAAGTATTTCTGGTTTGAATAGGACAGCCGCCATTATGAATTTTGACTTCCGGAACAAGTTCCAACAGACTTCGTTCCCAGGGGTATTTCTCTGGGAGCGAGTAACGAGCGACAGAATATACCCCTGGGTTCCCGAGGATGCACAGTCAGCTGGTATGCTTTTAAACTTCTCAAGTACCACGGACAAATTAATTAATTAGATTCCCAAAGTTCTTTGCGGTCGTCAGCCATTCTCGTCCCCAGACACTTCTCGTTAGAAAGCTGAGAAGGGTCTGGGAACGAGAATGGTCGTCAGCTTCTTGCTTGTTGCTTTCGGCCCGGACAACGATATTTGGACTAGGTGTAGATACACAGATGACGTCAGACGTGATTCGCATGACCCTGACCAATCATAGCGCGCGCTTGCTCCTATGATTATATAAACACACAGTCAATAGATATGGTTTGGTTTTATTAATGTTTCAGCAATTATGCCGACTAATTTGATATTTTCGTTGTTTTCTTGCCAACTTACAAATACACATATCAACACACTACAACTGCTATTTATTTACAAATAACGTCTGATATAAAACATCACCCATCTCAAATGAATCAACTGAACACGTGACTGAAAGACGAGTTGGGACTGGTACCGAGAGCATAGAAACGAGGCTAGATGTCTCGCCGTCTAAACTTGCCTCGTTTTGCGTTTTTGGTTCCAGTCCCCTGGAGATCTCAAATTTTAAAATTATATTTCAAACCACTTTTCGGGTTCTTAATGACATTTCTTAGTTAATTCGGCTAAACAATGGTAAAAACGCGCGCGATTCAAACCTTGAAAATTCGCTGAAAAAACTTTGGCAATTGAACTAATTTCCAATGAAGTTCCAAGGTTTAAAGAGCGTGTTTTACCAGTAAATGTACTTATTATATTTACACAAACATGCTAAAAATTATTTGATAAACCTAGTTTGATGTTCGTAGCACGTGATTGATTGTATTTGTATGATCACGTGACAATCAAGTCCCCGGGAAAAGTGACAAACTATAAACAAAAAATCGTAAAAAAATACAAAAATATAATTTATCATAAAGCTAGAAACGTTCAAAGAGAAGATACAGAAAAAAGAACATGAAAGAAAGTAATGAAAAGAGAACAAACGAGGCACCTATCTTTGTACACAGAAATGATCTGGGTTTTTTATCGATGTTTTTCGTTCTGCATGTTATTTATCAATTGGATGCGCAATCATTCACAATGCTTATTTACTGCGACAGACATATCGTATGCGACAACACTCGTATGAGATACGTCGCATGCGACAAATCGCAACACATCGTATGCGACAAATAAACACGTCGTATGAGACATATCGTATGCGACAACACGTCGTATGACAACACGTCATATGCGACAAATCGACACGTCGTATGAGACATATCGTACGAGACATATCGTATGAGACAACACGTCGTATGAGACAACACGTCGTATGAGACAACACGTCGTATGACAACACGTCGTATGAGACAACACGTCGTATGCGACAACACGTCGTATACGACAAACGTCGTATGCGACAACACGTCGTATGAGATGTTCCAGTGTACGTAATTATGTACTTTACTAGTATGGGCGTCATAGTCTAGGACAAGCCAATATAGTAAAAACCTAACCGAGTATATATCATCGGTAATTCACTCTAGTATAACTAACCTACGAGTCACTACATGTTAAAACAAGCGTATTGCAATAATTGCAATGAAATATTTGTTGGTATTCTATGATATCTAGTTTCTATATGGTATATTAGAGGTCAGTGTTCACCATTCAAGCCTTCAGAATACATACTAGAGTCAGACGATATCTCATTCAAAACAGACGAAGACGATTTATTCCGCCATCTCAGAGACAATCTTCGCTTTTCTTTTGTTCCGCTCTCACCAGTACTCAAGCGGTTTAACTCGTCCGGGAGGGACATGGCTATAGTTGATAAATCTTCATTGGCTGTTGAAAACAAACAAATACTGTCAGTAAAGTATTAGACCACAGGCAGCCCAATTGTTCAATCAAAAGATCTATAATATAGCAACAATATAACGCGCGCTCTGATTGGCTGTATATCTATGAACTATTTCCCCATCGGTTGCACGCTATTTCTAAATGCCATATTATAATACTATGCGCGCAACTTGTTTGATGGGCTTCCTGTGTTAGAGCGCACGGGATAACATATTTGGGCTCCCTGTGGTACTAGAGTAACGACGACGCATGCGTGTATAATAGTGTGCGCGCAACTTGTTTGATGGGCTTCCTGTGTTAGAGCGCACGGGATAACATATTTGGGCTCCCTGTGGTACTAGAGTAACGACGACGCATGCGTGTATAATAGTGTGCGCGCAACTTGTTTGATGGGCTTCCTGTGTTAGAGCGCATAACATATTTTGGCTCCCTGTGGTACTAGAGTAATGACGACGCATGCGTGTATAATAGTGTGTGCGCAACTTGTTTGATGGGCTTCCTGTGTTAGAGCGCACGGGATAACATATTTGGGCTCCCTGTGGTACTAGAGTAACGACGACGCATGCGTGTAAAATACTATGCGCGCAACTTGTTTGATGGGCTTCCTGTGTTGGAGCGCACGGGATAACATATTTGGGCTCCCCGTGGTACTAGAGTAATGACGACGCATGCGTGTATAATACTATGCGCGCAACTTGTTTGATGGGCTTCCTGTGTTGGAGCGCACGGGATAACATATTTGGGCTCCCCGTGGTACTAGAGTAACGACGACGCATGCGTGTAAAATACTATGCGCGCAACTTGTTTGATGGGCTTCCTGTGTTGGAGCGCACGGGATAACATATTTGGGCTCCCCGTGGTACTAGAGTAATGACGACGCATGCGTGTAAAATACTATGCGCGCAACTTGTTTGATGGGCTTCCTGTGTTGGAGCGCACGGGATAACATATTTGGGCTCCCCGTGGTACTAGAGTAATGACGACGCATGCGTGTATAATAGTGTGCGCGCAACTTGTTTGATGGGCTTCCTGTGTTAGAGCGCATAACATATTTTGGCTCCCTGTGGTACTAGAGTAATGACGACGCATGCGTGTATAATAGTGTGTGCGCAACTTGTTTGATGGGCTTCCTGTGTGAGAGCGCACGGGATAACATATTTGGGTTCCCTGTGGTACTAGAGTAACGACGACGCATGCGTGTAAAATACTATGCGCGCAACTTGTTTGATGGGCTTCCTGTGTTGGAGCGCACGGGATAACATATTTGGGCTCCCCGTGGTACTAGAGTAATGACGACGCATGCGTGTATAATACTATGCGCGCAACTTGTTTGATGGGCTTCCTGTGTTGGAGCGCACGGGATAACATATTTGGGCTCCCCGTGGTACTAGAGTAACGACGACGCATGCGTGTAAAATACTATGCGCGCAACTTGTTTGATGGGCTTCCTGTGTTGGAGCGCACGGGATAACATATTTTGGCTCCCCGTGGTACTAGAGTAATGACGACGCATGCGTGTATAATACTATGCGCGCAACTTGTTTGATGGGCTTCCTGTGTTGGAGCGCACGGGATAACATATTTGGGCTCCCCGTGGTACTAGAGTAATGACGACGCATGCGTGTATAATACTATGCGCGCAACTTGTTTGATGGGCTTCCTGTGTTAGAGCGCACGGGATAACATATTTGGGCTCCCTGTGGTACTAGAGTAATGACGACGCATGCGTGTATAATACTATGCGCGCAACTTGTTTGGATGGGCTTCCTGTGTTAGAGCGCACGGGATAACATATTTGGGCTCCCTGTGGTACTAGAGTAATGACGACGCATGCGTGTATAATAGTGTGCGCGCAACTTGTTTGATGGGCTTCCTGTGTTAGAGCGCATAACATATTTGGGCTCCCCGTGGTACTAGAGTAATGACGACGCATGCGTGTATAATACTATGCGCGCAACTTGTTTGATGGGCTTCCTGTGTTAGAGCGCACGGGATAACATATTTGGGCTCCCTGTGGTACTAGAGTAACGACGACGCATGCGTGTAAAATACTATGCGCGCAACTTGTTTGATGGGCTTCCTGTGTTGGAGCGCACGGGATAACATATTTGGGCTCCCCGTGGTACTAGAGTAACGACGACGCATGCGTGTAAAATACTATGCGCGCAACTTGTTTGATGGGCTTCCTGTGTTAGAGCGCACGGGATAACATATTTGGGCTCCCTGTGGTACTAGAGTAATGACGACGCATGCGTGTATGAGAGAGTACACTGACATTGATAAATGGACTCCACCCACCACACAGACCTTGCAGCCGTCAATACGTCTTTGCCTCACCATTTACTGCCCCTAACTCGGTGTTTTGCAACGACATTCCTGTACTCTTGGATCGATTACGTGAATCTTGGTCTAATAAGACACTAGGGGCTGTGTGCGTGCGCATAGCTGCCTTGGGTTCAACCGCTGGCGTCGAGGGTCTACTGTTCGTGTTTGGGGCGGGGCTAAAGCATCTGGATGCGAATTCTTCAAAGCATGACAGGTGTTTGTGATGCTTGACTATTGTTTGTATGCTGTCGTATCGTTCTTCGTAGCTGGAACCATTGTTAAGGAAGATATGAAGAGGCTCTACATTTAAACGCAGCCGTGATGGTTTGAATTCCAGCTGCGGAACGTCCTTCATTTAGAACGGGGATGGGTTGGATGATTTGTAGCATTGACTTAGCTCACCCTCGCAAAATGGTTTTATGCTACTATATCTTTGACTAAAATACCTTCGTTGTCCAAATACTCCAGTTTCGAGTTGTTTAGACACTGCTGTACTTCTTGACAAAAGACGCATTTGCTCAGCCTTAGCCTCAATCCAGAGAATAAACCCGTGGAATTAAAAAATGATTCTATTGTCCTATGTCAACATTTTTCACATTCTCGTTGGTATTTGTGAATAATTTACGCTGAATTGAGGCTAAGGCTGAGCAAATGCGTCTTTTGTCAAGGTGCGTAAACAACTCGAAACTGGAGTATTGGCATGCCCCCTGACTTACCCCCCTGATTTGTAGCATTGACGTATCAAATCGTATTAGCTCACCATCGCAAAATGGTCTTATTTTAGTCACCCCTCCCCCCGAGTACCATATATAAAACTAATGGTAGCCACTCCCCCAAACAAGCCAACCCACAACCCTTCTAAATAAGCGCTCCCTGAGCAACCTTCGTTGATAAGGAATCATCACATATAAAGATGTATTTAAATAAGAGATGCTTATTACAGATTCTACATCAGCGCGACCGATATCGGACGCAAGCAGGAAGTAAAAGGATACCATTGCTCATATAAAGGTATCAACGACCTTCCGGCTTTGCTGGCGTTTACAGCAGTCGCTCGTACAAGAGACGGTAGAACTCGTCTGTTAACAATCGCTCCGTCAAACAACGGTCCAAAGTGAGGTATCTGAAACGTCAAACCACCAATAAAGCAACTTTTAAAACAAGACAACTGAGTTGGGGAAAGAGGGGTGCGCCTTCGCTAAGACGTAAGGGAGGGAGGCGTGGTTATTGAGTACTATTAATCGGCCACCCTAGGGGAAAGTGACCGCTAAATAGAGGGTGACCGCTTATTAGGGGTTCAACGTATTTTGATATTCCCAGAGATACTCACCTCGGGTTTCTTGATAATGTGAATCCTAAACAGATGATTGTTTAGAGGATAAATAACGATTAACACGTCACCAAACTCAGTATTAACGATACCATAACGATAGTCACGGATATGTTCCGACCACACGATGTGAACTCCATCGTTACCTAGGTGACGCATCTGAAATGATGTAAACACAGAGGGGCGATTATATCGGCACATATTGCACATATGACGTCATTCTCAACCAATCTTATTCACCTGTGTAATTCTACTATTTATGGACTTACTTACTTTCTTAGTGAATCCAGTACCATCGGTAGCTAGAGGCATACGAGTAGATACGTGAAAGATGACTTCTTCAGTCGAGGTAGCGTAGTACGGCGCTGTGGCTCCTGTAGACAGGTTACGCTCTAATCCACCCATGAATCCTGTATGCTTAGACAAATCAACCTGTATAGACACCAATCACATGAATCCTGTATGCTTAGACAAATCAACCTGTATAGACACCAATCACATGAATCCTGTATGCTTAGACAAATCAACCTGTATAGACACCAATCACATGAATCCTGTATGCTTAGACAAATCAACCTGTATAGACACCAATCACATGAATCCTGTATGCTTAGACAAATCAACCTGTATAGACACCAATCACATGAATCCTGTATGCTTAGACAAATCAACCTGTATAGACACCAATCACATGAATCCTGTATGCTTAGACAAATCAACCTGTATAGACACCAATCACATGAATCCTGTATGCTTAGACAAATCAACCTGTATAGACACCAATCACATGAATCCTGTATGCTTAGACAAATCAACCTGTATAGACACCAATCACATGAATCCTGTATGCTTAGACAAATCAACCTGTATAGACACCAATCACATGAATCCTGTATGCTTAGACAAATCAACCTGTATAGACACCAATCACATGAATCCTGTATGCTTAGACAAATCAACCTGTATAGACACCAATCACGAGTACAGAGTAGTGACAATACAAACACTAAAGCCACATACCTCCCATCCAAGTCCAGCAACGAAATCCTCGTAAGCCTGGCTTCCTGAGTTGTTTTGCATGATTGACGTCTTGTCCTCTTGGCCATAAGCGACGTATAGGACTGCGATTTTATGCGTGTCACGACTGGAAATATGATTTTATTACAACTGTAGTAAGACGTCATCATCATGTCATCATCATCATCACGACCCCTGCCATCACCACAACCCCTGCCATCATCATCACCACCCATCATCATCATCACCTCCCATCATACTAATACTAATTTTAGTATCATCATCATCATCACCACCACCCATCATCATCATCATCACCTCCCATCATACTAATACTAATTGTAGTATCGTCATCATCATCATCATCACCACCCATCATCTCCAATCATCATTACCTCCCATAACCAGTTTGTTCCATCACCATCATCACCACTGCTCGCCTCCCATCGCCATCGTCATTCACTTTTGTAATAATCTTCAAGTGCACTTACCACCGTCTGTTGTCTAGGTTCTTCAGTTCACGCAGAAACCGTTCGTTTCGATTTAACAAATCAACTCGAGTCCTAAGCATACAAACAAACACCCACGTGATTAGTACCAGTCCTCACACACAGATGCTCATATATACTACATATACTAACCGTTTTTCCCAGGTCATGATGCCATGCTCGCTAATAAGAAAACGACAGAGTTGAAAAGGAGAACTTGGATCGACATGAGACGTTGGACGAAACGCTGCTGCTGATAAACTAAACAAGGAACATCAATGTTGGATTACGTGGTTGGTATTCTAACTCCCATGATGTACTGCGTACCTATTATCAGTGACGTCACTAAGGTAGTCCAGTTCTGCTTGGAATTGCTGTGAAACAGACTCGATGACAGAGTTCTCCATATCTTCACTGATTACGTGACTCAAGGGAGCTGGTTCATTCAGGGATTGGTCAGGGTATAAAAGACACTCACGACTGGTTGTACCGATGTAGCTTAACACCTAAAACAATAGAGTACTCTCTTAGTAAGGTGTCTAGATCATTGTTAAAGCCTGTTTACACTATAGTGACACAAGCACAAGCGAAAAGACTTTCTTTCATGTGAAAATGGACAAGCATAACAAGTAGATAATTTTTAGTCAGGCCTGATTTCAGTGACACATGGTGGTCGCTTGTGCTTGCGGCGCCAGTGAAACCAAGTACGCATACATGGCGTTGATTGGTTACCTCGTCTAGCCTATCAGGAACAAGTCGTGTATTGTCTACACGTAGTTCTCTCAGCAAGCGTTTTCTCGATAATCTTTTCTGTGGTTCGCTGGGAACCTGTTCGACTTCTACGGTCAATCCTTGCAACAATCCTGAAACGAAACGATTTCAAACAAGTCACCCAATTAGACAGTACACAATGGTTTACAAAAGTGTTTATTCTCACGAAAATGTCATATTTGTTCCAGAAACTTATGGAATGTGTAAGTTGTATTTAAATTGAATAATAATCTAATTTTCACTCAGTGACGAGTCTGGTGCAAGTGCAAGCACGCATCTGCTTGCGCTTCTGCTTGCGCTTCTGCTTGCGCTTCTGCTTGCGCTTCTGCTTGCGCTTCTGCTTGCGCTTCTGCTTGCGCTTCTGCTTGCGCTTCTGCTTGCGCTTCTGCTTGCGCTTCTGCTTGCGCTTCTGCTTGCGCTTCTGCTTGCGCTTCTGCTTGCGCTTCTGCATATGCTTGCATAACCAGGCCTAACTCTAACATTGTAAGAGTTGTATTACCAGGATAAGAAGTTCTTTTCCCACTGTCATCGTTCTTGCCATACAGTAGAGTGTAGTCCCAGGAATGACGTCCAGTCATATCACGTAGAATTACTCGAACTTGTGTCTTTGCTGTAGTCATATCATGAAGGACTGATCGTTCTGATGGAATCTGGAAACAAACAGTTCACTGTGTACACAAACGACTACAAAACTAACGAGTACTTCTTATCACTCTAGACTTACGAGATGGCTATACAATCTACTGAAAGAGCGACTGTTTGCTTTTCAGCTACTGTTTGTGTACGCACCTCTTTTTGTAACTCTATCAGTGTTATTAAGATGCTATCATTGAGACTAAAGAACTGAGGAAGACAAAAACGAAATGTGAATATCTGAACAAGTGACACAAGAATGTTGTATGGAATACTTTAACCACAGTGACAATATGATGCAACAATAAGTGATGATGATGATAAATGTCTCATGATGATGGCAATGATGTTGTTGTTGATCAAAATGATGATCATGGTGTTGCATGATGGTGGTGTATGATGTTGAGATGATGACGATGACGATATGGATGGTGGCGATGTTGTTGTTGATCAAGATGATGATCATGGTGTTGCATGATGGTGGTGTATGATGTTGAGATGATGACGATGACGATATGGATGGTGGCGATGTTGTTGTTGATCAAGATGATGATCATGGTGTTGCATGATGGTGGTGTATGATGTTGAGATGATGACGATGACGATATGGATGATGGCAATGATGTTGTTGTTGATCAAGATGATGATCATGGTGTTGCATGATGGTGGTGCATGATGTTGAGATGATGACGATGACGATATGGATGGTGGCGATGTTGTTGTTGATCAAGATGATGATCATGGTGTTGCATGATGGTGGTGTATGATGTTGAGATGATGACGATGACGATATGGATGGTGGCGATGTTGTTGTTGATCAAGATGATGATCATGGTGTTGCATGATGGTGGTGCATGATGTTGAGATGATGACGATGACGATATGGATGATGGCAATGTTGTTGTTGTTGATCAAGATGATGATCATGGTGTTGCATGATGGTGGTGTATGATGTTGAGATGATGACGATGACGATATGGATGGTGGCGATGTTGTTGTTGATCAAGATGATGATCATGGTGTTGCATGATGGTGGTGTATGATGTTGAGATGATGACGATGACGATATGGATGGTGGCGATGTTGTTGTTGATCAAGATGATGATCATGGTGTTGCATGATGGTGGTGTATGATGTTGAGATGATGACGATGACGATATGGATGGTGGCGATGTTGTTGTTGATCAAGATGATGATCATGGTGTTGCATGATGGTGGTGTATGATGTTGAGATGATGACGATGACGATATGGATGGTGGCGATGTTGTTGTTGATCAAGATGATGATCATGGTGTTGCATGATGGTGGTGTATGATGTTGAGATGATGACGATGACGATATGGATGGTGGCGATGTTGTTGTTGATCAAGATGATGATCATGGTGTTGCATGATGGTGGTGCATGATGTTGAGATGATGACGATGACGATATGGATGATGGCAACGATGTTGTTGTTGATCAAGATGATGATCATGGTGTTGCATGATGGTGGTGCATGATGTTGAGATGATGACGATGACGATATGGATGGTGGCGATGTTGTTGTTGATCAAGATGATGATCATGGTGTTGCATGATGGTGGTGCATGATGTTGAGATGATGACGATGACGATATGGATGATGGCAATGATGTTGTTGTTGATCAAGATGATGATCATGGTGTTGCATGATGGTGGTGTATGATGTTGAGATGATGACGATGACGATATGGATGGTGGCGATGTTGTTGTTGATCAAGATGATGATCATGGTGTTGCATGATGGTGGTGCATGATGTTGAGATGATGACGATGACGATATGGATGATGGCAACGATGTTGTTGTTGATCAAGATGATGATCATGGTGTTGCATGATGGTGGTGTATGATGTTGAGATGATGACGATGACGATATGGATGGTGGCAATGATGTTGTTGTTGATCAAGATGATGATCATGGTGTTGCATGATGGTGGTGTATGATGTTGAGATGATGACGATGACGATATGGATGGTGGCAATGATGTTGTTGTTGATCAAGATGATGATCATGGTGTTGCATGATGGTGGTGTATGATGTTGAGATGATGACGATGACGATATGGATGGTGGCGATGTTGTTGTTGATCAAGATGATGATCATGGTGTTGCATGATGGTGGTGCATGATGTTGAGATGATGACGATGACGATATGGATGGTGGCGATGTTGTTGTTGATCAAGATGATGATCATGGTGTTGCATGATGGTGGTGCATGATGTTGAGATGATGATGATGACGATATGGATGATGGCAACGATGTTGTTGTTGATCAAGATGATGATCATGGTGTTGCATGATGGTGGTGCATGATGTTGAGATGATGACGATGACGATATGGATGATGGCAATGATGTTGTTGTTGATCAAGATGATGATCATGGTGTTGCATGATGGTGGTGCATGATGTTGAGATGATGACGATGACGATATGGATGGTGGCGATGTTGTTGTTGATCAAGATGATGATCATGGTGTTGCATGATGGTGGTGCATGATGTTGAGATGATGACGATGACGATATGGATGATGGCAACGATGTTGTTGTTGATCAAGATGATGATCATGGTGTTGCATGATGGTGGTGCATGATGTTGAGATGATGACGATGACGATATGGATGGTGGCGATGTTGTTGTTGATCAAGATGATGATCATGGTGTTGCATGATGGTGGTGCATGATGTTGAGATGATGACGATGACGATATGGATGATGGCAATGATGTTGTTGTTGATCAAGATGATGATCATGGTGTTGCATGATGGTGGTGCATGATGTTGAGATGATGACGATGACGATATGGATGATGGCAACGATGTTGTTGTTGATCAAGATGATGATCATGGTGTTGCATGATGGTGGTGCATGATGTTGAGATGATGACGATGACGATATGGATGGTGGCGATGTTGTTGTTGTTGATCAAGATGATGATCATGGTGTTGCATGATGGTGGTGCATGATGTTGAGATGATGACGATGACGATATGGATGGTGGCAATGATGTTGTTGTTGATCAAGATGATGATCATGGTGTTGCATGATGGTGGTGCATGATGTTGAGATGATGACGATGACGATATGGATGGTGGCAATGATGTTGTTGTTGATCAAGATGATGATCATGGTGTTGCATGATGGTGGTGCATGATGTTGAGATGATGACGATGACGATATGGATGATGGCAATGTTGTTGTTGATCAAGATGATGATCATGGTGTTGCATGATGGTGGTGCATGATGTTGAGATGATGACGATGACGATATGGATGGTGGCGATGTTGTTGTTGATCAAGATGATGATCATGGTGTTGCATGATGGTGGTGTATGATGTTGAGATGATGACGATGACGATATGGATGGTGGCGATGTTGTTGTTGATCAAGATGATGATCATGGTGTTGCATGATGGTGGTGCATGATGTTGAGATGATGACGATGACGATATGGATGGTGGCGATGTTGTTGTTGATCAAGATGATGATCATGGTGTTGCATGATGGTGGTGCATGATGTTGAGATGATGACGATGACGATATGGATGGTGGCAATGTTGTTGTTGTTGATCAAGATGATGATCATGGTGTTGCATGATGGTGGTGCATGATGTTGAGATGATGACGATGACGATATGGATGGTGGCAATGTTGTTGTTGTTGATCAAGATGATGATCATGGTGTTGCATGATGGTGGTGTATGATGTTGAGATGATGACGATGACGATATGGATGGTGGCAATGTTGTTGTTGTTGATCAAGATGATGATCATGGTGTTGCATGATGGTGGTGTATGATGTTGAGATGATGACGATGACGATATGGATGGTGGCAATGTTGTTGTTGTTGATCAAGATGATGATCATGGTGTTGCATGATGGTGGTGTATGATGTTGAGATGATGACGATGACGATATGGATGATGGCGATGTTGTTGTTGTTGATCAAGATGATGATCATGGTGTTGCATGATGGTGGTGTATGATGTTGAGATGATGACGATGACGATATGGATGATGGCGATGTTGTTGTTGTTGATCAAGATGATGATCATGGTGTTGCATGATGGTGGTGTATGATGTTGAGATGATGACGATGACGATATGGATGATGGCGATGTTGTTGTTGTTGATCAAGATGATGATCATGGTGTTGCATGATGGTGGTGTATGATGTTGAGATGATGACGATGACGATATGGATGATGGCGATGTTGTTGTTGTTGATCAAGATGATGATCATGGTGTTGCATGATGGTGGTGTATGATGTTGAGATGATGACGATGACGATATGGATGATGGCGATGTTGTTGTTGTTGATCAAGATGATGATCATGGTGTTGCATGATGGTGGTGTATGATGTTGAGATGATGACGATGACGATATGGATGATGGCGATGTTGTTGTTGTTGATCAAGATGATGATCATGGTGTTGCATGATGGTGGTGCATGATGTTGAGATGATGACGATGACGATATGGATGATGGCGATGTTGTTGTTGTTGATCAAGATGATGATCATGGTGTTGCATGATGGTGGTGTATGATGTTGAGATGATGACGATGACGATATGGATGATGGCGATGTTGTTGTTGTTGATCAAGATGATGATCATGGTGTTGCATGATGGTGGTGTATGATGTTGAGATGATGACGATGACGATATGGATGGCAATGATGTTGTTGTTGATCAAGATGATGATCATGGTGTTGGATGATGGTGGTGCATGATGTTGAGATGATGACGATGACGATATGGATGGTGGCAATGTTGTTGTGTTGTTGATCAAGATGATGATCATGGTGTTGCATCATGGTGGTGCATGATGTTGAGATGATGACGATGACGATATGGATGGCAATGATGTTGTTGTTGATCAAGATGATGATCATGGTGTTGGATGATGGTGGTGCATGATGTTGAGATGATGACGATGACGATATGGATGGTGGCAATGTTGTTGTTGTTGATCAAGATGATGATCATGGTGTTGCATGATGGTGGTGTATGATGTTGAGATGATGACGATGACGATATGGATGATGGCAATGTTGTTGTTGTTGATCAAGATGATGATCATGGTGTTGCATGATGGTGGTGCATGATGTTGAGATGATGACGATGACGATATGGATGATGGCGATGTTGTTGTTGTTGATCAAGATGATGATCATGGTGTTGCATGATGGTGGTGCATGATGTTGAGATGATGACGATGACGATATGGATGATGGCGATGTTGTTGTTGTTGATCAAGATGATGATCATGGTGTTGCATGATGGTGGTGTATGATGTTGAGATGATGACGATGACGATATGGATGATGGCGATGTTGTTGTTGTTGATCAAGATGATGATCATGGTGTTGCATGATGGTGGTGTATGATGTTGAGATGATGACGATGACGATATGGATGATGGCAATGATGTTGTTGTTGATCAAGATGATGATCATGGTGTTGCATGATGGTGGTGCATGATGTTGAGATGATGACGATGACGATATGGATGGCAATGATGTTGTTGTTGATCAAGATGATGATCATGGTGTTGCATGATGGTGGTGTATGATGTTGAGATGATGACGATGACGATATGGATGATGGCGATGTTGTTGTTGTTGTTGATCAAGATGATGATCATGGTGTTGCATGATGGTGGTGCATGATGTTGAGATGATGACGATGACGATATGGATGGTGGCAATGTTGTTGTTGTTGTTGATCAAGATGATGATCATGGTGTTGCATGATGGTGGTGTATGATGTTGAGATGATGACGATGACGATATGGATGATGGCGATGTTGTTGTTGTTGATCAAGATGATGATCATGGTGTTGCATGATGGTGGTGTATGATGTTGAGATGATGACGATGACGATATGGATGATGGCAATGATGTTGTTGTTGATCAAGATGATGATCATGGTGTTGCATGATGGTGGTGCATGATGTTGAGATGATGACGATGACGATATGGATGATGGCGATGTTGTTGATCAAGATGATGATCATGGTGTTGCATGATGGTGGTGTATGATGTTGAGATGATGACGATGACGATATGGATGATGGCAATGATGTTGTTGTTGATCAAGATGATGATCATGGTGTTGCATGATGGTGGTGTATGATGTTGAGATGATGACGATGACGATATGGATGGTGGCGATGTTGTTGTTGATCAAGATGATGATCATGGTGTTGCATGATGGTGGTGCATGATGTTGAGATGATGACGATGACGATATGGATGGTGGCAATGTTGTTGTTGTTGATCAAGATGATGATCATGGTGTTGCATGATGGTGGTGTATGATGTTGAGATGATGACGATGACGATATGGATGATGGCGATGTTGTTGTTGTTGATCAAGATGATGATCATGGTGTTGCATGATGGTGGTGCATGATGTTGAGATGATGACGATGACGATATGGATGGTGGCAATGTTGTTGTTGTTGATCAAGATGATGATCATGGTGTTGCATGATGGTGGTGTATGATGTTGAGATGATGACGATGACGATATGGATGATGGCGATGTTGTTGTTGTTGATCAAGATGATGATCATGGTGTTGCATGATGGTGGTGTATGATGTTGAGATGATGACGATGACGATATGGATGATGGCAATGATGTTGTTGTTGATCAAGATGATGATCATGGTGTTGCATGATGGTGGTGCATGATGTTGAGATGATGACGATGACGATATGGATGATGGTGATGTTGTTGATCAAGATGATGATCATGGTGTTGCATGATGGTGGTGTATGATGTTGAGATGATGACGATGACGATATGGATGATGGCAATGATGTTGTTGTTGATCAAGATGATGATCATGGTGTTGCATGATGGTGGTGTATGATGTTGAGATGATGACGATGACGATATGGATGGTGGCGATGTTGTTGTTGATCAAGATGATGATCATGGTGTTGGATGATGGTGGTGTATGATGTTGAGATGATGACGATGACGATATGGATGATGGCAATGTTGTTGTTGTTGATCAAGATGATGATCATGGTGTTGGATGATGGTGGTGCATGATGTTGAGATGATGACGATGACGATATGGATGATGGCGATGTTGTTGTTGTTGATCAAGATGATGATCATGGTGTTGGATGATGGTGGTGTATGATGTTGAGATGATGACGATGACGATATGGATGGTGGCGATGTTGTTGTTGATCAAGATGATGATCATGGTGTTGCATGATGGTGGTGTATGATGTTGAGATGATGACGATGACGATATGGATGGTGGCGATGTTGTTGTTGATCAAGATGATGATCATGGTGTTGGATGATGGTGGTGTATGATGTTGAGATGATGACGATGACGATATGGATGGTGGCGATGTTGTTGTTGTTGATCAAGATGATGATCATGGTGTTGCATGATGGTGGTGCATGATGTTGAGATGATGATGATGACGATATGGATGATGGCAATGTTGTTGTTGTTGATCAAGATGATGATCATGGTGTTGCATGATGGTGGTGTATGATGTTGAGATGATGACGATGACGATATGGATGGTGGCAATGATGTTGTTGTTGATCAAGATGATGATCATGGTGTTGCATGATGGTGGTGCATGATGTTGAGATGATGACGATGACGATATGGATGGTGGCAATGATGTTGTTGTTGATCAAGATGATGATCATGGTGTTGCATGATGGTGGTGTATGATGTTGAGATGATGACGATGACGATATGGATGATGGCAATGATGTTGTTGTTGATCAAGATGATGATCATGGTGTTGGATGATGGTGGTGCATGATGTTGAGATGATGACGATGACGATATGGATGATGGCAATGATGTTGTTGTTGATCAAGATGATGATCATGGTGTTGGATGATGGTGGTGCATGATGTTGAGATGATGACGATGACGATATGGATGATGGCGATGTTGTTGTTGTTGATCAAGATGATGATCATGGTGTTGGATGATGGTGGTGCATGATGTTGAGATGATGACGATGACGATATGGATGATGGCGATGTTGTTGTTGTTGATCAAGATGATGATCATGGTGTTGCATGATGGTGGTGCATGATGTTGAGATGATGACGATGACGATATGGATGGTGGCAATGTTGTTGTTGTTGATCAAGATGATGATCATGGTGTTGCATGATGGTGGTGCATGATGTTGAGATGATGACGATGACGATATGGATGGTGGCGATGTTGTTGATGGTGATGACGATCACAATGAAGGAAGATGGTAATAATGATGATGATGAATGATGATTGTCGTACCTGTACATTTGGTGAGTTGAAAACAGAAGGTAATAGTTCATCAGCCTCAACACTAACATTATCCTCGTGTTCTCCTACGAAGCTATCGAGCCGTGAAGGCCCTGCCACAAGGGGGAAGTGGCCGAGGTTGTTCACAAGATGCATTAAAGCCTGTTAATTACAGAAGGAATGATTAAGCAATAAATACTGACGCTAATGCAGAGATCACATGCTCACCGCTTTAGCAATCAACTTGGCTGACTCTGTTCTAGGGGGAAATGAAAATTGGACAGGAGTCTTGATATCTACAAAACAATAAATACATTAGTATTGTAAACATAGTAATATACAAACATATCATGGTGATGGATAATAATGACTGTAATCGACAATGATGATTGCAATGATGATGAATGATGGTGGTGATGATGATGGATGGTGGTGATGATGGTAATGATTGCAATGATGATTGCAATGATGATGATGGATGGTGGTAATGATGATGATGGATGGTGGTGATGATGATGATGAGATGATGATGGATGGTGGTGATGATGATGGATGGTGGTGATGATGGTAATGATTGCAATGATGATTGCAATGATGATGATGGATGGTGGTAATGATGATGATGGATGGTGGTGATGATGATGATGAGATGATGATGGATGGTGGTGATGATGATGATGATGAGATGATGATGGATGGTGGTGATGATGATGGATGGTGGTGATGATGGTAATGATGATTGCAATGATGATTACAATGATGATGATGGATGGTGGTGGTGATGATGATGGATGGTGGTGATGATGATGATGGATGGTGGTGATGATGATGGGTGGTGATGATGATGATGATGATGGTTGTGATGGTAATGATGATGCTAGAGGTTATGATAACCAACAGTATTTATGATAACGAACAGTAATTATGATAAAGATGTTGTGTTGATATGCACCTTGTGACTCTTCTCCACTGTCTGGAGTATCAAAGGGACTGTGTACAAGACTAGGGGGGAGGGGGTTGGGTTGATAGTTGTAACCTGCACCTTGTGACTCTTCTCCACTGTCTGGAGTATCAAAGGGACTGTGTACAAGACTAGGGGGGAGGGGGTTGGGTTGATAGTTGTAACCTGCACCTTGTGACTCTTCTCCACTGTCTGGAGTATCAAAGGGACTGTGTACAAGACTAGGGGGGGGAGGGGGTTGGGTTGATAGTTGTAACCTGCACCTTGTGACTCTTCTCCACTGTCTGGAGTATCAAAGGGACTGTGTACAAGACTAGGGGGGAGGGGGTTGGGTTGATAGTTGTAACCTGCACCTTGTGACTCTTCTCCACTGTCTGGAGTATCAAAGGGACTGTGTACAAGACTAGGGGGGAGGGGGTTGGGTTGATAGTTGTAACCTGCACCTTGTGACTCTTCTCCGCTGTCTGGATTATCAAAGGGACTGTGTACAAGACTAGGGGGGAGGGGGTTGGGTTGATAGTTGTAACCTGCACCTTGTGACTCTTCTCCACTGTCTGGAGTATCAAAGGGACTGTGTACAAGACTAGGGGGGAGGGGGTTGGGTTGATAGTTGTAACCTGCACCTTGTGACTCTTCTCCACTGTCTGGAGTATCAAAGGGACTGTGTACAAGACTAGGGGGGAGGGGGTTGGGTTGATAGTTGTAACCTGCACCTTGTGACTCTTCTCCGCTGTCTGGATTATCAAAGGGACTGTGTACAAGACTAGGGGGGAGGGGGTTGGGTTGATAGTTGTAACCTGCACCTTGTGACTCTTCTCCACTGTCTGGAGTATCAAAGGGACTGTGTACAAGACTAGGGGGGAGGGGGTTGGGTTGATAGTTGTAACCTGCACCTTGTGACTCTTCTCCACTGTCTGGAGTATCAAAGGGACTGTGTACAAGACTAGGGGGGAGGGGGTTGGGTTGATAGTTGTAACCTGCACCTTGTGACTCTTCTCCACTGTCTGGAGTATCAAAGGGACTGTGTACAAGACTAGGGGGGAGGGGGTTGGGTTGATAGTTGTAACCTGCACCTTGTGACTCTTCTCCGCTGTCTGGATTATCAAAGGGACTGTGTACAAGACTAGGGGGGAGGGGGTTGGGTTGATAGTTGTAACCTGCACCTTGTGACTCTTCTCCACTGTCTGGAGTATCAAAGGGACTGTGTACAAGACTAGGGGGGAGGGGGTTGGGTTGATAGTTGTAACCTGCACCTTGTGACTCTTCTCCACTGTCTGGAGTATCAAAGGGACTGTGTACAAGACTAGGGGGGAGGGGGTTGGGTTGATAGGGTTGATAGTTGTAACCTGCACCTTGTGACTCTTCTCCGCTGTCTGGATTATCAAAGGGACTGTGTACAAGACTAGGGGGGAGGGGGTTGGGTTGATAGTTGTAACCTGCACCTTGTGACTCTTCTCCACTGTCTGGAGTATCAAAGGGACTGTGTACAAGACTAGGGGGGAGGGGGTTGGGTTGATAGTTGTAACCTGCACCTTGTGACTCTTCTCCACTGTCTGGAGTATCAAAGGGACTGTGTACAAGACTAGGGGGGAGGGGGTTGGGTTGATAGTTGTAACCTGCACCTTGTGACTCTTCTCCACTGTCTGGAGTATCAAAGGGACTGTGTACAAGACTAGGGGGGAGGGGGTTGGGTTGATAGTTGTAACCTGCACCTTGTGACTCTTCTCCGCTGTCTGGATTATCAAAGGGACTGTGTACAAGACTAGGGGGGAGGGGGTTGGGTTGATAGTTGTAACCTGCACCTTGTGACTCTTCTCCACTGTCTGGAGTATCAAAGGGACTGTGTACAAGACTAGGGGGGAGGGGGTTGGGTTGATAGTTGTAACCTGCACCTTGTGACTCTTCTCCACTGTCTGGAGTATCAAAGGGACTGTGTACAAGACTAGGGGGGAGGGGGTTGGGTTGATAGTTGTAACCTGCACCTTGTGACTCTTCTCCGCTGTCTGGATTATCAAAGGGACTGTGTACAAGACTAGGGGGGAGGGGGTTGGGTTGATAGTTGTAACCTGCACCTTGTGACTCTTCTCCACTGTCTGGAGTATCAAAGGGACTGTGTACAAGACTAGGGGGGAGGGGGTTGGGTTGATAGTTGTAACCTGCACCTTGTGACTCTTCTCCACTGTCTGGAGTATCAAAGGGACTGTGTACAAGACTAGGGGGGAGGGGGTTGGGTTGATAGTTGTAACCTGCACCTTGTGACTCTTCTCCGCTGTCTGGATTATCAAAGGGACTGTGTACAAGACTAGGGGGGAGGGGGTTGGGTTGATAGTTGTAACCTGCACCTTGTGACTCTTCTCCACTGTCTGGAGTATCAAAGGGACTGTGTACAAGACTAGGGGGGAGGGGGTTGGGTTGATAGTTGTAACCTGCACCTTGTGACTCTTCTCCGCTGTCTGGATTATCAAAGGGACTGTGTACAAGACTAGGGGGGAGGGGGTTGGGTTGATAGTTGTAACCTGCACCTTGTGACTCTTCTCCACTGTCTGGAGTATCAAAGGGACTGTGTACAAGACTAGGGGGGAGGGGGTTGGGTTGATAGTTGTAACCTGCACCTTGTGACTCTTCTCCACTGTCTGGAGTATCAAAGGGACTGTGTACAAGACTAGGGGGGAGGGGGTTGGGTTGATAGTTGTAACCTGCACCTTGTGACTCTTCTCCACTGTCTGGAGTATCAAAGGGACTGTGTACAAGACTAGGTTTAGATTCTTCTTGTACTCGTGCCAGTCTGATAGGCCGTCCATCACCGCTGATAATCGTTGAAATGTTAAGGGATTTTCTTCGCTTTTGGCCGACTTTGTTGACCACTGCTATTTGTAACACCTAAAGCGAGGAATAACATTGTGAACAGTAACTTTTATTTCATTTATTTATTACAATTACAATTCAATTTTGCATTCCACTTTCAGTTTTATTCAGTCTTCTTTATTCTCATTTTTCTCTAGCACTTTAACGTTATAACAAGCCATGTTTGTATTGCTTACTTGAAAGACTCGTGAGAGTATACTCAAGTTGTCATCTCCTTTCTTCATCAGTAGCCTTTCCACGGGTATAGCCATGGTCCAGTCCAGCAGACAGAGAATCAATGGTACGACAACCTAAAACAAGAAAGTATAACTGAGTTACAATGTTATCGATAACTTGTTAAAAGTTGGCTGACTGTGAAATCAATGTCAGTCCATGAGTTAGAAGGGGATGCTAATAACAGCAACATGGTGTTCAAACTGGTCCATAATACTATTAATTGTCCATCCTATTGAACAGGAACCAGCATAAGCATTGCTTGACTTACCGAGTTGTCGTCTTGGGCATGTGCTGCTTCTCCTCCAGGCAAGAGACTAACGAATGTGTGGCACAAAACCTTGGAAAAGATATCAAGGTTACACTACGTCTATCATTTGTTACTTTAATTTCTTTCTTTGTTCCTTTTTTCATTTCTGCTTTTCTTACTTTTCTTACGCTTTTCCCCTCTTGTACTATCATCCTTCCTTCCTTCCTCCCATCCATCCATCCATCTATCCACCCTTCTATTCTACATCCCACCCACCCCTCTCTCCCTCCCACCCATCCTTTGTTCCTTCGTCCCATCCATCCATCCATCCTTCTATTCTACATCCCACCCATCCTCCCTCCCACCCATCCTTTGTTCCTTCATTCCTTCGTCCCATCCATTCATCTATTCTACATCCCACCCATCCTCCCTCCCACCCATCCTTTGTTCCTTCGTCCCATCCATCCATTCATCCTTCTATTCTACATCCCACCATCCTCTCTCCCACCCATCCTTTGTTCCTTCGTTCCTTCGTCCCATCCATCCATTCATCTATTCTACATCATCCCACCCATCCTCCCTCCCACCCATCCTTTGTTCCTTCGTCCCATCCATCCATCCATCCTTCTATTCTACATTCCACCCATCCTCCCTCCCTCCCACCCATCCTTTGTTCCTTCGTCCCATCCATCCATCCGTCCATCCGTCCGTCCGTCCGTCCGTCCGTCCATCCATCCATCCATCCATCCTCCCTTACTAAGCTCACCTCTATGATCTTTAAAGGTAAGTCATATTCATAAGCAGAGAGCTCGTTGTAGTATTTTGACAATAGGTGTATGAGATCAACAGCTACATTGGAAATGGCTTTGTGATAAAACTACAATGAAAAAAAAAAAACTTTCAAGACATATTGTTTGATTTCGTTAGACGTCATTTCCGGTCTCGTGAGGTCATCAGCTGAATTGCACCTTTGCAATAGAATACTCTCTGCTTGATAGCACATGGAGGGCAGTGTGTGTCATTTGAAGCAAATGATGAGATTCAAGGAGATTTACAACAGCTGATTGAAACCAAGCAATACAGGGTAAACTTTGCTTAACCTGAACTAAAGTTTTGTGTTTGTTTGTAGCCTGTCTGGAAGTACAGAACTGGTTGAACAATAAAGCTTTGTACTTACAGTGATACTTTGCAGTAGAACACAGATACAATCTTGTACTCTCGCATGACCTCGACAATGTACCAGCTCCTCCACAAGAAACAGACCTAGAGAGTTGAGAGCAATGCATCTGCAAAAACAAACACATTATTATTGACATACATGCACTGCACGACCTCATAGTGTACGTAAACAAACGGGAAATCACAACCGTGGAGGAGGTTTGGATATGTGGTCTTAATTAGCATAACATTTTGGTCAACTTTTGCTTCAAATTTCTCCAACAATTATTAATGGTTTGAGAAGCTAGTGATCAAACACTCAAAGAGTACTTCACCCAATATCCAAACACCTTGAGGTTCGTTAAACAAATTGGCCACACCTCGTTTTTTAACACACTTCTTAGTGTTTGGATGACACTCTCTCTAGTGTTTGGATGACACACTCTCTAGTGTTTGGATGACACACTCTCTAGTGTTTGTATGACACACTCTCTAGTGTTTGTATGACACACTCTCTAGTGTTTGGATGACACACTCTCTAGTGTTTGGATGACACACTCTCTAGTGTTTGGATGACACACTCTCTAGTGTTTGGATGACACACTCTCTAGTGTTTGGATGACACACTCTCTAGTGTTTGGATGACACACTCTCTAGTGTTTGGATGACACACTCTCTAGTGTTTGGATGACACACTCTCTAGTGTTTGGATGACACACTCTCTAGTGTTTGGATGACACACTCTCTAGTGTTTGGATGACACACTCTCTAGTGTTTGGATGACACACTCTCTAGTGTTTGGATGACACACTCTCTAGTGTTTGGATGACACACTCTCTAGTGTTTGGATGACACACTCTCTAGTGTTTGCATGACACACTCTCTAGTGTTTGGATGACACACTCTCTAGTGTTTGATTCTATTGGTTTAGACTCACCTTGCAGTTGGTGAAGGATCCAGTTTGGCAACTCTAAGCAATGCTACAATTAGCTTCTCCTGTTTGGGAAAACCAGCAAAAGAGCAACATTTAATCTGTGGTGGTGGTTTATGGGAGTGATGATGATGATGGTGATGGTGGTGGTTTATGGGAGTGATGATGATGATGGTGATGTGTGGTGGTTTATGGGAGTGATGATGATGATGATGGTGGTGGTGGCGGTGGTTATGGGAGTGATGATGATGATGGTGGTGGTGGTGGTTTATGGGAGTGATGATGATGATGATGATGATGGTGGTGGTCGCGGTGGTTATGGGAGTGATGACGATGATGATGGTGGGGTTATGGGAGTGATGATGATGATGATGATGATGGTGGTGGTTATGGGAGTGATGATGATGATGATGATGATGATGGTGGTGGTGGCTTAAGGGAGTGGTGATGATGATGATGATGACTAGGACCATGTGTTCTGTGGATGGGTAGGGGCTTGTAACAGATTAGGAGGTCACATGTGTCCAGCCATAAGTTATGATGGTGATGATTGGCAGGTGGACAGTGGCAGTGATGTTCATGGTGATTGTGATGATGCTTATGATGACAATGATGACTAACTAACCTTGATATCTTTACCAGTACTTGTTGGTTGATGTTCATGGTGATTGTGATGATGCTTATGATGACAATGATGACTAACTAACCTTGATATCTTTACCAGTACTTGTTGGTTGATGTTCATGGTGATTGTGATGATGCTCATGATGACAATGATGACTAACTAACCTTGATATCTTTACCAGTACTTGTTGGTTGATGTTCATGGTGATTGTGATGATGACAATGATGACAATGATGACTAACTAACCTTGATATCTTTACCAGTACTTGTTGGTTGATGTTCATGGTGATTGTGATGATGACAATGATGACAATGATGACTAACTAACCTTGATATCTTTACCAGTACTTGTTGGTTGATGTTCATGGTGATTGTGATGATGACAATGATGACAATGATGACTAACTAACCTTGATATCTTTACCAGTACTAGTTGGTTGATGTTCATGGTGATTGTGATGATGCTCATGATGACAATGATGACTAACTAACCTTGATATCTTTACCAGTACTTGTTGGTTGATGTTCATGGTGATTGTGATGATGACAATGATGACAATGATGACTAACTAACCTTGATATCTTTACCAGTACTTGTTGGTTGATGTTCATGGTGATTGTGATGATGACAATGATGACAATGATGACTAACTAACCTTGATATCTTTACCAGTACTTGTTGGTTGATGTTCATGGTGATTGTGATGATGACAATGATGACAATGATGACTAACTAACCTTGATATCTTTACCAGTACTTGTTGGTTGATGTTCATGGTGATTGTGATGATGCTTATGATGACAATGATGACAATGATGACTAACTAACCTTGATATCTTTACCAGTACTTGTTGGTTGATGTTCATGGTGATTGTGATGATGCTTATGATGACAATGATGGTGATGATAACTAACTAACCTTGATATCTTTACCAGTACTTGTTGGTTGATATTCATTGGTCTGGTGGCCGGGTTGATGGAGTGGCATATTAGGGAAAGCATTGGGATAACTTAACAACGAACCCATCAGCGTCACTGCCTCAGCACGTGGTAGCTAGAAACAATGAAGACAAGATCACTTTACATTCATAGTAAAACTCTACATACAAGGAAACAGTGCAACACATGTTTGCAGACTGCATGGTTCTGAAAATAAGCTGGCAACCAATGCATTTACTCTGTACACTGTGCTGGAATGCTACAATAGACTGGCTATTGTGATGCTAGTTGAGCTACATGTACCTACATGTACCTACATGTACCTACTTGTACCTACATGTACCTACATGTACCTACTTGTACCTACATGTACCTACATGTACCTACATGTACCTACTTGTACCTACATGTACCTACATGTACCTACATGTACCTACATGTACTTTGTAGCAGGAGCCTGTAACACTCAAAAACCTAGTGACAATCCTGAGACTGACTGACAGGGAGGATGGCAATTAATCAGAAATACATATCAACAAGAAATAGGAACAACTTCAAGGTACAACTGTAGGTGGACAATAATTATCAATTAGTATATACCACACAAGTAAATAGTACTTTTCGTGTGCTCTGATTGGCTACTCAATCTCGGAATATCCTTGGCTATTTATTAACCTCTGAGCAAAACAAGATGGCATTGCGTTTCACAAGTGTGTGTCTTTCTTCTTGAAAATACATTTTATATACCGTATTTGGCTGGCTATTCACTTGTGTGGTATATATTATACTAAAGCATATTTATTTACTCCCCTCAGTGTCGGTGAGTAGTGGTAGATATTACCTTGCCGCTCAAGGACTTGCGGCTCGGTAAATATCCACCACTACTCACCTCCACTTCGGGGAATAATATTATTGTTAATTATCAACTTCAGGTACTAAATAAAGTCTATGTCTATGGACAGTACAGCATCATTAACTGCAATGCAGATGACAAGCAGCTACATGTAGAGTGGTGTAGCATTAGTGTACAAGCAGCAAGAATACTGACTAATTTACCTCCAGGTTTTGATTAATAAAGATGGTATTTGCAGCTTGAATGAAGTCCAATATCAGAAGTGTACAACATGGTAAAATTAGTGAGAAGAAATGACCACAATTACTAATAATTGCACTGATGACATCTTGGTCTGTTCCTGTCAGGCCAATATGCATGAGTCGATAGAAGTGAGTTAAATATTCCTGAGACAATGGAAGCTCATGTCGCCGTACAGTCATTGCTGTCATGAGTTGGTAAGCCAGTAAACGACCCTCTTTGAACTTGAATGGCATGGATAGGGACGCAGCCTGGTAATAAGTAGAGAAGTTGGTAAGATAAGCATCATGGGAATATACTACTACAGTCTTATACTCCATTCACAGCTATACATGTTTAGTTAAAGGGGCTGTGTCATGAGCTGCACATGCACATTGGTGCCTATTTTTAATGACATTCATGACACGTTAACTTAGTAATTATTCTCATCTCAACTGAAAGTAGTCAAGCGAATCAAATAAACTATCGCTACATATCCCATTGCCAGAGCATTCTTTGGCCTTGTTCCATGCTGAATAGATATCTCCCTTGACATATATCCTAGCCCGACTTTGCTGCCTTGGTCCGTGGTCTCCGATCCAACGATCGTCTTTGTTATCGAATCGTTTCTTGCAACCCGAATTTTGCCTTCGGCGGCCGCCGTGAAACTGAGATCGTTTGCCTTTGAACTTCGCACCAGAAGACATTTGAACATTAAAAGGGATCGAACATTAACTCAAAACGGATAAAATATGCATATACAACTGGAGACTGATACAAACTACGATCTGTCGTTACGATTCAAATCCAAGATGGCACTCGATAACTTGAAATAGTGAGTCTCACTATTTCAAGTTTAACACTAGTACCCAGTCCACTTGTTAACCATGACACAGCCCCTTTAAACTGAGTTATTCTTGATTCTATAGCGAAAATGCATCTGATTTTATAAGAGTCAAACTGCCTGGAATTTAAACTGTGGAAGATAAAGGACAGTTTACATAAAAGTCTATGCAGCATTTATTGATAATTTTCTAAGCCTGTTTAGTTAAATCATTTTAAAACATGTTTAAGCGTTGGTGTGAATGGAGCATAAGAGAAGTGTCTCTGAACAAGCAGATATTGGGTTGCCTGTGGTGATATTTAAGCGTTGTGTGAATGCGGCATTATCAATGAGTGATCTGTTACCTCAAAGACCCAAGTAGCAAAGTATTGTAGCGGTGGAAGCAGCTCAGGGACCTGAGGTGTTAACTTGTTGTCAAGTGAGATGCCTTGGTTTAGTCGGACCTACAGATATAACAAACATATCATTACAGTGTGACGCTAAAACGTGTGAACACTTTCATGTATTCCGTACTTCTGATGACATCATTATTAGCCAATCAGCTGTCAACATATAGAGACATTATTAATATTGCTTTAGCTTGACAGAGCATTAAAGGTGGCCACACTATTTTGCAGCACACAGTTATTACAGTAAGTAGGAAACCTTTCAAGCAGTTGAAAAGTCCATTCAAGACTCCTCCTCTAAGCTCTTTGAATTCCAGAGGAGAATTTGGGTTTTGATCACAAGTCACTGTTCTTTCCTGCACCCCTTTAATATAGAATCCTAAAATCCACCAAAAGACAAATAACAAGAAGCAATATGATTGTCCCATGCAGATGCTGCTGCAGTTACGTACCTTGGCCAGCATATTCCAGACTGTTGCAAGGCATTCAATGACTTTTGCATGGATTGCAGGATTGCTGATCTTGTTAATGTTACCAAGAACGCCCAGCATTCTTCGCCATAACACAACAGATGATGCTGGACCCCACCCTTCACGCATTCCACCAGCTATAACACACTGATCTTCTTCACTGATTCCACCTGATGACTCGTCCATGTCTAGCAGTCCTTCATGGCTGTCGGTGAGAGGTGGGGATGGACTTCTGTATCCTTGGCCCAACACGTCAGATATACATGTATCTAGAGACGAAAACATATTATTGTGTGACAAACTAGTCTTAGGCTCAATCTTGAATGAAAAACTTTATTGTGTCGAATAATTCTAACATATCAAGAGTGATACACTAATCTGGGACACTTAATTGCCCCATTTGTTGCCGAGCTCCTCTTGTTATCGATATTATAGTTAGTATAATATATAGTATATAGTATACATACCTTGACCAGACAAGACAGAGGAGAACCTGCTCCTCTTGTTATCGATATAGTATAAAAATTAGTATATATAGTATGTAGTATACATACCTTGACCAGACAAGACAGAGGAGAACCTGCTCCTCTTGTTATCTGACTCTGCCCCATCATCAGCAGCTCTATTGATCTCATTACCATCTTCACTAAACAATACTGGGATTGAACTGCTGTCGACTAGAGAATCTCTTGAATCTGATTTAGACTCTAGACTTGATTCACTAATCCTCGACAGGCCCATATTAGTGATGTTAGTGATGTCAGTGATGGCAATTGCTGGAGTGTTGCTCGTCTCCTTATCAAAACTTAAGTTACACCATTCCAATGACTTTGTAGAATCCTGTCTTGTTATCGTACTTGCATCTGAAGTTTGACGCAATAGTGGAGGTGTTGAAGCAAAGTCAACTTTGTCTTCATCTTTGATGCCATTGACAATGTCCTCAGTGTCTGGTTTAAAACTCAGGTCTCCACTTCCAGTGCTTTCTGTGTCGCTTGCTTGGAAAGAAAGTTTGCTTGGAAGAGGACTGTCTCTCTTACTGTCAATTAATGTCTTTGAATCTGTGTTATGAGAGAGATTGATGGAGGATGACACCTGACCAGCAGAATCATTCTCCTTTGGAGTTGCAGGGCCTATGGTAAAAGAATAGCAACTTTAGAATTCAATTGAATACAATAATGTTGATTGAGAAAATGACAATCGGCTTCCAACAGACATTCTATTCATCATTCAAACAGAAGTGTATACATGTAGATACATTACAAGTGGTCAATACATACAATGTACTTGTTTATATTGTACAGTAAAGCTAGTGCCGACCTCTACTGATGACAGTAATCCTTGTATACTCTTTCAAAAAAGTAATACACAGAAGATATTTTCAAAATTGTAACAACAGAGGTAGGTACATGTATCTTTGCAAATGGTTTTTGAAGAAGTGTTCCAAAAGTAGCACACAGAGCATTGTTTGAATATTGTAGCAACAGAGAGGTACATGTATCTGTGTGTTTTGTATCTAGAGTATACACCCACTGGTCGCTTACGAGAGTGGTCGCAACCGGGGGTTCAACTGTATTTCAAACAATGTTGTCGGAGCCAAAGGTGAAAGGCGATAGGTCATTACGATACCTAAAAATACTGGCAATGTTTAAATCAAGCAAATTAGAACGACCCTATAGGTTCACAACGTTCAATCCATGTGAGGAGTTTGTGAATTTTTAAGCTATTTTGAGCAAACCAGACAAAAATTCCCTTTCGCCAATCTCCTCTCGCCTTTGGCTCCGACAACGCTTTTTGAAATAGCTGTATTTACATTACTGTGTGTGTTTGACTATTCACCTGCAACAACACCTGTATACAATTTCCCTCTCACAGAATCATCAAGTGACAGTTTCTTGTCGGTTCTCTTAAAAGCACTTCCACCAGCAGGAGCAAGTTGTAAGACCTTTCGTTCACCTTCTAAAGGATACACTTTGGAACTAGTGCCGTCAATGCTCGGTCTTTGTGCATTGGGAGTGACTGGTGCAGATGACATTCCTACAGACTTATCGGGAGTGTCTCGTAATAGCTTTGGACTCCCAGAACTGTTTTTGTCTCGTTTTTGGTTTGTAATACTATGGGTTTCCATTTTACTCAGCCGTGCGAAGGAGTCCTTGGTGAACTGTGTTGTCTTTTCAAGTTGATGTCTTCTTTTCTTTCTTTTTTGTTCACTTAGTCGAACTAGAGGGAGATCTTCTAGATCAAGAGCATACACAGTTCTTGACATCACTCTTGTAAGTGTTTGTAGAGTTGACTGAAGATTAAATGAATTTACATGTACCATAATTAGAGATTGTCGCATGATGACAAGCATTTATTCAAACCAAACCAAACAAACAATGTCACAACATCCATCTAACATACGTTCCATTCAGTGATGACTTCTTCCCAGTGTGTGAGAGATGACAGTACATCCATGCACTTGTCCCACAGACATGCTGACACTTGAACTTTTAGATTTGCACGAATCCAGGTCACAAACAATGTCTAGTAGAATATAGAATGATCGGTATAACTACTGTCTAGTCTAAAACTGGACTGTACTTAGGTTTCAATTAATGAAATGGAAGGAATTATGGATTTTGATCACAAGTGGTTTATTAGCCATTTCAGAGTTGATGTTCGAAAGGAATTGTGGGGCTGTTTGAGGGACGCCATTGCTGTCTATTCACTGTAAAACACGAGGAAACGACTGGGAAACATAATTATTGTGTGCCAAACTCACTTTCTTCAAACTTTGGTACATCACTATTCAATGCCGTATTGAACATAAGGCATCCTCAAAACAGCCCCACAATGCACCACAAACATCAACTCCAAAATGGCTATGACAGTCTATGCACAGTAAGGGAAATAAAAAATCTACACATGTACCGTAAGTAGTCTACACACCTGTAATAGGCTGCCAGCAAGCTGTCCGCTTAGTGTTCGTTCTTTGTCTATAGGGACCTCTCTTGATAACAAATGCTGTGCTCCTCCAAGCAGGACAAGCAGTAACTGCTCCCTAACAATAAACAACATGTACATCACTGGTTTGATAGATTTTAAATAAGGGGGGAGGGGTTGGGGAAATTAGGTGGGGCTTTGGGTTTGGGTATGGGTGTAGATTTTTAGGTAGATAGGTGTCCTCAATTAGTTTACACTTGTGTAAGCTAGGTAATTTGACACGTTAATAAAGGTTATTATTATTATTATTATTTGTAGCATTGTTTTTGTGTGTCACCCTCTTTAAACAAAGTGTTTATTCTTCTTATTATTAATATTATATACTATTGTCTCTCAATAGTGTACCCGGTGTGGGAGACCAGAAAGAGGGAGATGAAGGGAAGGCTTGCTCAGTGGCATGCAATGACAATCATAGTAATAGAACGTTTTGTACTTACCATGTCTTAGTTTCCATAGCTACCTCTAGGACGATACTTCTGTATAAGTGAATAACTCTCTTGCATATGTCAACCTTGATGTGAGAAAGAAGTGTTATCCAATGATATAACGTGCAAACTTATCTTTTTAGCATATATTTTAATAGATAATCTTTGCTTATTTTATCTCAGAATTACGTAAGAGTATTGACTTTGAGTAGTGCTCCTAAAACTATTTATTATTGTTATTAAATATATTTTTCTTTATTGTAAGTTGCCTCAGAAGAAATGGTTGGGTTGCCTGTGAAACGTCTACCAAAATGTTTCCAAAACATGATACAAACAAACTACTGACTGCGTGAGGCTTACTTTCAGCCAACACCCTAACAGATTGTAACCTACCAAAGAACCTATCTAAGTATGGGACACTAACTTCAATACTCTACCTGTTTGACAAGAACCTCTGAAACTTCTGGCACCAAAAACACTTCAGAAGAATGCAGCAAGAAGAGCCGCAAGTTCGCTTGTAGGCCGGCTCTTACTTCTTCCCGTGGTAGTGTAAACACCCTTTTTTCTTGCTCCTTGTCAACAGCACAGGAGTAAGACCATGTTCTGCCAGGACTTGATGGACGTGCTGATTCGTCATTGTAGGGTATTGTAGATCTTGGTGCATCAATTGCATCCAGTGGATAATCTGGCTCAAGCATGAATATTGGCTTCTCTGAATTATCAAGCTGAAAATGAATAGATATGTACAACATAGTACATCCACTTGAAAGTCATTTTCGTATGAGTTGGAAGTAGTTACGGTACGGTTAGTGCTGTGACCGTGTGGTGACCATGCCGTGTTCAAGCATTTCCCAATTGCATAGCACTAGGAAAGCTTGTATATTTTAGTATTTGTAAATGGAGATCAAGAATTCAGACTAAGTTACCTTGATCCAGTCTTGATAGACCAGAAGAACTTGTCTTATTGTGGTGACATTTCGTGGAGGCAGTCTGAAACCCTTAGAACAACAATGTATGGCTCGTATTCAAAATAATAATAATTAATAATAATAATATAATAATAATAATAATAATAATAATAATAAATAATAATAATAATAATAATAATAATAATAATAATAATAATAATAATAATAATAATAATAATAATAATAATAATAATAATAATAATAATAATAATAATAATAATAATAATAATAATAATAATAACTAGACTCTAGTGGAGTTAACTCTGGCTCCTTTTCTAAACATACAGTTCGTATTACATACTAAAATTGGAACGATACAGAGAAGATTAGCATGGCCCTGTGATTAACATAGTCGACCGACGAGTTTTCGGAAAGTCAATCGGCAACTATTCGTAGATCTGAACCTGTGATGCATCATGAACGCGGCACAGAGTGCATACTTAGTGGCCCATTGCAGATTTGACGACCAAACATGACAAAGAACAGTTTACATTTTTAGATATAAATAATAAAAATAATAATATTTTTAATAATAATAATAATAATAATAATAATAATAATAATAATAATAGACATTCTTATATGGTGCATTTCACATTGTCTCAATGCGCTTTACAACCGATGGAGGACTTTTTCGGGCTGTATATGAAAGGTGCTCATGGCAGCCAAGCAGCTTACAATCATGAGGAGTTAGCACATTATGAGGAATTATAACAATAAATTCATAAATACTTGTAATAATTGTAACAAGCTTTAGGGGCATTTACCTGCCGTAGAACCTCATGAAGAAGCTGAACATTCTCCTTAGTTGAATACAGCACTCTGCGAATCACGTCACTGGCCTCGTAAAGATGTTCACTGTTTGTACTACCTGTACGGAGTAAATCAACACTGGCGATAGAACCAGGAGAAGACGTAGGACTTGATGAAAGTGTGGATTCCATGGACCTTGATGCTAAGAATGGACTTCCTGGTTCATCAGGGTTCTGACGTTTGAAACGAACAGTAAATGCAACAAACCATCTCAAAACAGATTCCCTTGGTCCAGACATTCTGGAGTCCTTTGACATATCCTGTGCCGTCATAGTTGGTACCGGAATTTTTATTTCTGTAACAGAAAATGGAGGCCTTAATGTTGGCATTCAGTAACATTTAAGCATTATTTCTAATGCAAAAAGGACAGAATACTCAAATATTATGAGAGAACTAAATGAATGCTGAAAACAGAGTGGTAACTAGAGAATAGTAAACCTAACACCAGGGTTGCTATGGTAACTTGTGACCAAAAACTGGACGTATCTCTAAACACGATAGACCCTTATAGTGGGAATGTAAAAGATGTACACAACATTTAAGTGTGTGTAGCAGCCATAAAGGAGCACTAAGGTACTTGTGCAGGCTAGAGTAACAGGGATTTCAAATACAAGCCAGCAACCAGGGAACTCTAGCAGCTACTCACCTACTCACAACAGTTGCATTCAGTGGCATGTTACATGTTTATTTGAAGGCTTTTCATTGTCATGGCAACTAATTACACCTACTTCAAATGTTATTGAAACCCCTGCGGTAATGTGGGTACTTATGTACAGACATAGTGACATGTGTCACAGTCACGACATAGGCCAACTCAATGTCCATGTTGGCTTCTTTGTCAGACCCTTTGAAGTTTGCTGGGCTTTATAACTCTTCTCTTTTATAGTAACTATATTGCTATTAACTATGGCTATTAGTAACTATAACTATTAACCATAACTGTTAACTATGGCTATAAGGAATGATAACTATGGCTATTAACTATGGTACAGATCATGGGGTGTTTCTTGGTGCTACAGTCTGCATTGTATTCTTGGTTAGGTTTCTTTGTATGCAGGGTATTGTTTTGGTTCAAGTTCATTCTTCTCGTTCTTTGTATTCATTGTCTAACGTCATCTAGTGTTCTGCAACACCAAGAAACCTCCAGATCATGTGACAAACCTGGTTGTGCTTCATATAATGGAGGTTGTGGTTTCCAGTCTGAGAATATATAAGGCAGATAATACTTCTTGAAACTATTGAATATGAACGAAAATGACAGGTTGTAGCATCTCCTATCTGTCCATTCAGTCTGTACGATCTGGATAGTAGGAAAAGGAAAAGGAAAAGAGAAAAATGATTATTCACAGTGTTTATTTATAATTTTATACTTGCTGTACCTACCCCAGTACTCATTGACTCAAGGACTTTGTCCAAAAAGAACTTGGTTAACTTGTCGATAGAAGGGGATTTTTCATTCGTAGCAAGTGGATAAATGGGTTGTATTTCCTCTCTGCTGCACCAGTCTGTCAGAGAATGGGAAATCATGAAAGTAAGCAAGTGATTGTGTCAGTAGACACACCTTATTTGAAGTGATTATCAAGCGTATGACACATTAGCAGCCCATGACTATTTTATTGAAGAAATATAGAATGTGTGTGTGTGCTATGTGCAGTTTTATAGCACGTGGGGACTGATCAGAACACAAGAGAAGTGTTAGGAGTAGCACGACATGTAGCGGAATGCTTCTCAACACTTCTCAAGTGTAATAATAATAATAATAATAATAATAATAATAATAATAATAATAATAATAATAATAATAATAATAATAATAATAATAATAATAATAATAATAATAATAATAATAATAATAGTAATAGTAATAATAATAATAATAATAGTACTAGTAATAGTAATAGTAATAATAATAATAATAAAAATAATAGTAATAGTAATAGTAATAATAATAATAATAATAATAATAATAATAATAATAATAATAATAATAATAATAATAGTAATAGTAATAATAATAATAATAATAATAATAATAATAATAATAATAATAATAATAATAATAATAATAATAATAATAATAATAATAATAATAATAATAATAAATAATAATAATAATAATAATAATAATAATAATAATAATAATAATAATAATAATAATAATAATAATAATAATAATAATAATAATATAATAATAATAATAATAATAATAATAATAATAATAATAATAATAATAATAATAATAATAATGTTTAATGAGGATACTCCATTCAGCTAATGTGATTTTCAGGGAGGTGCTAACTAAAAAATAAGTAAACAAATAAACAATAATGTGTTCAGTCCCCAATACACCTTTGGCCAATCAGAGCATACGGCTGAGCACACATTATATCATAGTTATTTTATAAAGTGTTCTAGATAGCAGGTTGTAATGTATTCCATTACCTTCACTGTTTTTATCAGCAAGATGGAATGTACTTTGTGAAGCATGTGCTATTTGGTCCTCATTCTCTAGTCCGCGTATCACATAAACAATATCCTCTGCTTCTGTTCTGGATAATGTGAATTTCTCCCAGTTAATAGAATCAATTGGGTTTTGGAAATCCCGGGATAATGCTGGCATACATGAGCTGAGAAAACTCGTCTGAGTTTCCTTGTAGACATTGGAACCACAGTAGAAATAGTCTGACACCTTCTCGTCTCAGCTTTTATAGATAAAGAAAAAGCATTATTTAAACAAGAGAAAATAAGTCATAGCTAAAAAATGACCTAAGCTGCGGCTTAAGTTAGAAAAGCTCAAATCCCAAGGATTTGATAAGATGCATCCTCGGAAACCAGGGTGTCTGCATCGATGGCTAAGTTGTGGCTTACCATAGTTGTAAATTTCCTGTTTTGACCCAATTAAGCAAAATAATGGTTCTCTGTTTATTTTCTCTTTTTTAAATGAGCCAAATGTTGCCAAAAAAAATGTTCGAAAAAGAAGAAGAATGATTAAATTACCTTGACCGTGTTGCCATGGTGAAGCAGCTTTAACATAATACGACCTATAAACACATGATATTAGCATAATGTAAGATCTCCAGGTGCTTTGATAAGGTAGTTTATCATGACAGTATGCAATATCAGAAGCTTCGGTCCACTCAAGGCACACGCTTTGTGCAGAATGTTGGCTACTCCTAATTAATGTTGGTGCAAATACTACCACTGAAAGTCCAGGCTTTGGATATCCAGGTAACGGTACTACACCTTGAAGGAAGTATAAGTGAAAGGACAACAAAAAGGAATTCTTTTCCTTCTTTCTATGCTTGCACTTATGGTTCTAATACTGCATTTATTTTGCAAATGAATATTTTTTAATGACTTCTATATGTTAATTTAAGCTTAGGCACCTACCTCCAGGCTCATTTATTGTCGATGAGTTTAACCTGGATTACCTGGATCTCAGACATCCATATCATATGCTTATTGGAAGTACTCAATCCCCACCCATCCCCCTGGGAACAGCCCCATATGGCAAAATACTGTTTTTCTCTCATTTTGAGGTCATACTAGCTGTTCACTGTACACCTATTGCAATACTTTATCCAGATTAACCAAGATTTATTTTGAAAACAAAATAAATTCACAGTGTGAATAATTGTACATTCTATTGTATACAATCTTACCTATGCTGTGGAACTGCCATCTCTTCTGTGTTAGTTCAGGAAGAAGAAGAAGGATTTTCTAAACATAGATAAAGTATCATGTGTGAACTATGAATGTAAATAGATTAGCTGTCATTGTTATGATACAGATTTATGTACAATTTAAACAAAAATACAGAGTCAGTTTACGTGGCACAAGAAAGACGATTTTGTAATTCATTCAAGTTACAACACAATAAATGAGTAGCAATACTGTACCTCTAATATGAACAACACGGCGTCAAGATCCTCTCTTTGAGATCTATGACCTGTGAAAGACGATATCTAGGTTTAATATATCCCTGCAAGGAGTGAACGCATTGCCTTGCAAATATCCAAAAGAGAATACCAGTTGCTGGTTGTTTAGGTTTAGGATAATACTGGTGTGTTTAATTGTCATGTAATTGTAAAGTCTTTGTCTGCATAGTTACAAAGGTCAAAGCGTACCAGCCACAGCTACACACCATGCAAAGCAACACAACTTATCTAAACATTGTTTGTCAGCCGTACAAGTATTGTACACAACTCTGAGAGCCAATTGTTATGCTAAGGACGATAAATCTGAGCAAGTTTATAAACGTTTCTAGAGATAACTGAATGAAGTTGTGTCATTTGAAGTTGTTTTCCTCGCCAAAGTATAAGCTTAAAAGTCACCAACGCACCTTTCTGCTTGAGATTCGTTTCCACGATGGAAAATACATCGTTAAAAACGTAGTAGATCTCGCAGTAATGGCCTTCCAGGAACACCTTGGACTCTGCATTATCGAAAACATCTACGAGAGAAGCATAGAGAATACAGTTGAGTTCCTTATTGGCATTGTCACAGCCATCAACAACAGTAAACTGGTCTCCAACCTAACAGAAGTCGAAGTGCTTTTAGTCTTCCAGTTGTCTCTTTCTTGTGGTCTAGGAATTTATGAGTGTTCTTTTTGATATCTGTATGGCTTTTCCTGCTATGGAACATATTTATGTTCCATACATGAATAGAGGATGCAGTATAACGGAGCAAAATCTCTACTCTCATTCATGACTCTGTAGCCATTTTATTTTCGACCTCCAGATGGTTGCACAACTACGCATGCGTCACAGGAGTAATTCCCATTAAGGGGAGGGTGCATACATCATAGTATATGTATGCGGAAGACATTTGACAAATTACTCGGTAAATATTCCGCCAACTAGTATAGCTGGCATGTGGAAAACCACTTCATTTAATAGTGATCATATGTGGAAATGTCATCTAATTGAAATATATAAGTATGAATTGATTAAAATTCCAAGCATCCTACCGACAATGTTTATATCTATTGAATATCTAGATAATCTAGATACTAGTGTTAAAATTAACATTATTTATCAAGAGAAAGCGTTTGTAATCACCGATATATTACTTCCTGCTATCCCGCAAAGAACGGGTTGTTCCGCCAAATCCCCTATGGGTGGACCTATGGGTGCTAATTTACCCGCCAAATTTGATTCCACATGCGCGCGCATCCACGTGCTCTATACTTTCAATGAGATTAGCAGATCACTTGGACTTGAAGGAAGAACTCGACGATTTAGAAGCAAATCTTCTATTAATTGTCATTATTTATTTAGAGTAAACTGCGATGCCTGCTCGAAAGCGTACTGGTCAATCATCGAAGTCCAAAGCACAGCCCAGTGAAGCTGGCGGGAAGAAAAACAAGCGAGAGCAAGGTACAGTCGGTACACTTACCATAAGTCCATATTCTCTCCATGATGTCCGATACTTGTGTTGAGTACTATTTGTGCTCTTTATTATGCAATGGCGGTGTCAAAAGACTAGAAATCTTGCTTTAGTTGAGAATCGGGTATCAGGAAAAGCGAACAGACTGCGTGTTGTTGTGGTTGTCTTGCTCTTTTGGTTGATCAAAAATCAAAATGGCGGCGCCTTTTCGTTTATAAGCTTACTTGTACATGATGTTGCTGTATGTTGGAATTGTCGTATATACACTTACTTACTGTGATCATTGTCATTTCGTGAAGTCCGTCTTGAATTTATATGTAAAACGGCGTTTTCTCAAAAATATGACAGGAATGTCTCAGAAATTTGATTCAAAAATATAAGCTTATATTGCTTTCATTTAACAATTCATTCCCGTTTCATTGGAAATAACAATGAAATTCTTTCGTTTTAAAATAAGTATTTGTTCCCATGTTGACTGTAAAACTGTTTCTTCTTTGAAAAAGACTTTGTAGCTGACAAAGAGACAGGCCATGTGCTGGTAATGGGTCAAGGGGATGTTGGTCAGCTTGGTTTGGGTGAGGATATCATGGAGAGAAAAAAGCCTGGAAGAGCAAAAAATCTCGAGGGTATAGATATGGTTGAATTGCAATGTGGTGGAATGCACACAGTTGCCCTTAGCAACCAAGGAAAGGTAACATAACAGTGAATTAATAGCCATTTTAACATAACCAGACCATAATCTGCTAATATGGCATGCTCACTTTCTAAATGTCAATATGACATTGTGAATATGGTTACACAGGGTCATCACTAGGTCGCTGGCTTGTTTTGACAATCATGTGACATTCGTTCACTGCGCTTGGTTCTTCATGTGAGAGCTTTTTGACCAACAGAAAACACTGTAAAATTATTTTTTAATCTTTGTATGGCCTAATATCGATAGAAATTAAGGGTTATAAACATGTCATTATAGGTATACACCTGGGGATGCAATGATGAAGGTGCTCTTGGACGTCAAACATCATCAGATGGTGGTGAAGAATTCCTAGCAGGCCCAGTAGAGCTCTTGGATGATGTACACATTGTGATGGTGTACACATTGTGATGGTATCGGCAGGAGACAGTCATACTGTTGCTCTCACTGATAAAGGCACAGTATATGCATGGGGTACATATAGGGTAAGTAGGGCACAGTAATATGCATGGGCACAATATATGCATGGGGTACATATAGGGTAAGTAGTGCACAGTAATATGCATGGGCACAATATATGCATGGGGTACATATAGGGTAAGTAGTGCACAGTAATATGCATGGGCACAATATATGCATAGGGTACATATAGGGTAAGTAGTGCACACTATATGCATGGGGTACATATAGGGTAAACATATAGGGTAAGTAGTGCACAGTATATATATATATATATAAAATATGCATGGGGTACATATAGGGTAAGTAGGGCACAGTACATATACATGGGGTACAGTGCTTTTGGTCTTTTATTTTAGGAAAGGGCGCTATATAAAATTAAAATTATTATAATATTACATATAGGGTAAGTAGGGATGGGTTAAGGTTTATTTGTGAAACTAGTAATTTGTATGCCAGCATTTATTCATTACATTCTCTTTCTTTCTCTTGTTTTCATTCCTTGTATCCTTCCTTGACTTCCAAATCAATAATTCAATCAACTTTATTTACCGAGGGTAACATGCTGACAAATCTGTGGCCCTCAATATAACTTGAACAACAATTTATGCTATACTCCAAACATCTCTACTTTCCAGTCACTATATAGGAAACAAACACCTAGAGCTGTGTAAACCCTGGCTGTTAGCACCCTTAGGCCCTGGCCACACTAATGTTTTTTCAATTGTTTTTATATTGTTTTATATCCTCAAGGGAATTGAAAACAATCAACTCCTTACCAGAAACAATAATGAAAACGCAGGTTATCATTTTAGTGTAGACAGGGTCTTTATGTCTGGTCTTAAAGTATGTATATTGAGATACTTACAAGATGTAATATCATCTATACAGGATGCAAGTGGTAAAGTTGGTTTACAACCTGACGGTGCTAAACACAGACCATCTGTGATTCTAACATCTGAAAAAGATCCAATCAAGAAGATAGCATCTGGTAATGACCATACAGCAGCGTTGACTGCAAATGGCGACATCTTCACATGGGGTTGTGCAGAGCAGGGTCAGCTAGGTCGAGTAAAGGAGTGTTTTGCCAGCCGCGGTGGAAGAAGAGGTCTGGAGTACATACTCATACCTAAGAAAGTACGACTTCGAAAGGCCCTCAAGTTTAAGAATGTTTTCTGTGGGAGTTATGCTACATTTGCTGTTGCCGAATCCACTGATGACGTTTATGCTTGGGGACTAAATAACTATGGTCAACTTGGCACCGGTGATATAGAAAATGGCTATCTTCCCATCAAAGTAGAATCACTGAGTTCATTAAATTCAGACATCGACAAAAAGAACATTGAAATAGCAAATGGCCAGCATCATACATTATTCCTCAACGCAGGAAAAGTGTATTCCCTTGGAAGAGCCGACTATGGAAGATTGGGGACTGGAAAGGACGCCAAGGAATCATCGACACCTCTACATGTCACATCACTTGATGGACAAGTCATCTCTAAAATTGCTTGTGGTGAAGTTACTAGCTTTGCTGTGTCATCTAAGGGTGACCTATACTCGTGGGGAATGGGGAACTGTTTACAACTGGGAACTGGAGAGGAAGACGATGTCCATATACCCACTAAAGTCCAAGGCAAATTCCTTCACTCAGATACACACAGAGTTCTGGGAGTGTCATCTGGTGGTCAACATACAGCAATTCTTGCTCGAGAAAAATAAAATGAAAGCTAATTTGTCTGCAATCTTAGTTTCGTGATTGCAACTCTAATGGACAACATAAACTCATTCCAGGCAGCATTTACCAGTGAATTGTAGATGCAGTGAATGTAAAAGGAGTAGGAATATTGCAAGAACAGTAAACATTGTGAAGTAATAATTATTTTTAGACAATATTTTTTAGTTTTTTTTTTTTTGAATGAATGTACATTAATAAGGAACGCAGTAAGTTATTTTAGTGTGGTTTTCATAAACCCATGAAACAGATCAATTATATTATTTATTATTATAGTTCAATGAAAACAATGAATTTAGAGTGCACTGATGACAGTGTATTAGACTTACATGTACATTGTATGTTTATTTCAAGGGTTTATGAGAACCACTCTAGATAGATGACTAGTGTAACAACTCATTTGGATTTTGCACAGAACTACATGTAGTTCATGTATAGTCTCCCTCGCAGCCACCATTCGGGCCGTCACGCAACACTCTGGGGAGAGAGCGTTGCATGATGACCCGAACGGCGGCTGCGAGGGACTCTAGTTCATGTAAGACGTGTACATTACATCCTGCAGTAGTACTGCTATTGAGTATTACATGTATTTTGAGTGCTAATATTTCAAACATTTCCATTGCATGCTGGGTCTATGAACATCAACAAATAAACTGCACCAACATAATGATGAACTTGTTACTTCTGTTGTATCTGGTTGTCATTACCACTAGTTCTTCAAGAGCAAAGTCATGGCTTGTAGTTTGAAATAGTATCACGATTTTCAAGTCACTGTTTTATTTTGAGATGTCAATATTTTGTGGTATTGCCATCTCAAAATTGCAATAGCTGATATCGAAGTTACACTCCAATGACTCTGAACAAAGGTTCCAAGTCGAGGCTATCGGGTCAAGTTTTTGTTCTGACCCGATAGCCTCGACTTGAAACCGTTGTTCAGAGTCATTGGAGTGTAACTTCGATATCAGCTATTAGCCATTACCTAAACGAGCAGGGGACTGGGACCAAGTCCGTAAAACTGATTCAATAAGAAACTAGCAAAAGTGGGCATCATATTCTGAGAGAGCAGATCAAACTTAGCTAATCTGGAAATTTTGTTGAACTTCGGCTTAATATTGACGATGCTAGAGGGCATCAAAGATGTCTATTTTCCTATACAAACTCTGTAAATGTTTTACGTTGTCCAGCCAAACCATACATTCACTGTAAAATTTTGGCTGGACAACACAATTTCAAAAGTTTATAATTCCGACAGAATTCGCTCAAATCGCATCAAACTTTGCACAGATACTAATTTCAACATGCTGTTTCATGTTATAAACTTAATTTTGTAATTGCATTAATTATAATAAACTCGTTCCCAGTCCCCTGCTCGTTTAGGTAATGGCTAATTGGTTTATAGTATAGGTCCAAGACATCAAAGATGCTGCATTTGGCATATTTGATGATTAATGGGAGTTTGTTGCTAACTTATCAGTTGCAACTTTCATAGTTACTCGTAGTAATGAAACTAGTACCAATTGTAACCCAGCAACACTGATAACTTTTATTTGGTTAGGGTTCCATAGAATTCTATGTTATGTGTTCCATGGTAAGCACTTTCCTCATCCCAATTACTGAGAGATGAATCACTGTGTGTTTGTTGTAACACCAGCATCAGGTAGACCATGTACACCATCACTATCCACAATAAATGGACAGCAAATGTTTGGCAAATGAGGGGCAAATATAACGGTTAGATTTCTTTTAACCAGGTGGTGATTGCTTGATTCCTAAAAGAAGAAAAAACTCATCCATGTAAAATAATATTCACTCTAAAGCAGATGGAAGTAATACAGGAATGTGGGCCCAGTCGTCGTGTACCGGAATCTATTGTTTTATAATACAATAGCAGTCCCTGAGTATAAAGTCGTTTGTTTTGAACATTGTTCCATTGTGAATGCCATTCTTTGTTAACCGGTACACGATGGCATTACCATAATTTATTTCTCTATTGTAAAGCGCTATTGATATATTATTGTAAATAGGGCTCTATAAGTAATAAATTATTAATATGAAACCTAATATGTACCTTCATTGTTTTAACATCAATAAACTGTTGTGTACGAGAAAGCATCAGTCTAGTTGTTACCATAGTAGACCATGCAAGGCCAAGAGCAGGGATAACACCTTTACAACCCACACTGGAAATAAACAGACAACATTATATCAACATAATTTATACATACAGCATCTATGCACAACGCTAATTGTCTTACCTGCTTATATTACTGTTGTTATTGATAACATCTGAGACCTTGAAGTATTAGCAGAAGTATTAATTAAGATATATGACATGTATGAACTTAAAACCAATGATGAATCTGTGCATTTCCATAGACAAGGTGGGACTGAGGGGACAGTGCCCTCATTTCTTCTGGCAATTTGTCATACATGTAAACAAATGCTGCAGTCCAGGGGCCCGATACATATCCGCCCACGTTTCCCCACCATTTGATGCCCAGAATGGATGGAAATTGCATTTTCGAGCTTCTAGATTTCAAAATTTTCTGGGGGGGCATGCCCCCACACACCCCTAGAATAGTGGTGCACCCCCCTTTCAAAATCTCTAGATCCGCCCCTGCACTCCCCTGTTTCTGAAATTGTTGGATGCACCCCTGATTTCTTGTTCGTTTACCTGATTTACGCAGATGACTGCAACATTGAACTGATGGCTAATTCTATGCAACTGAGCTCCAAATGATCGGAGTGCTTTAGCTCTTTTTACCATTTCTCCTGTGGTAAATTCCACTCGAAACAATGCTGCAATGGAGTCAATTATAATCAACTTGACTTGTCCATTATTTAACAAAAGGGGAAGGCGATGGAAGATGATAGACCGCAAGTCTTCCTGTCAGGTTAATGAAGGAAAAAAAACGAATGCATTAACAGCCAGAAAAGAAATTATACTAATGTTAAAATGATAAGTAATAGATACAATATCAGCAGCCATGTTGTATAAGATATTTTAATTCCCATACAGTACGGTTGCAAATATTGTATATTACTTATCATATGCATAAGTTCTACTATAATTTTCAAGATACCAGTACTGTATGGCTGAGAAAATCAAAGTTAAAGCCTACGCAAATGTGATTTTGTATCCGATTTACAAGCTCTGCTACGGGTTTAATATCACTTATGATTTCTATTGATATCCTCATGAATTATTAATGAATATATGATAATTTCAGTTTCATAATAATAATTTTCAGTGCAAAGTATTTATTGCCCTCTTACCACATCTGAAGCATGTTCTATATAAATATGATCCCCTGGTTTAAGATGTGCTGCCATGTTTTCATCTTGTTTTTTTAAGAAAGATGGAATAAGTTGGTGAAGACGTTTACTGGGGAAGACATCCTCAGTGCAAATAAACAAAGCACCTGGAAGATTATTAATAATGCTGTAATGTTATGTTTCAATAATGTTACCACTGTGACCTGTCATCATTCCCATCATCAATCACCATCATCATTATCAATCACAATAATCACCATCATCATCATCAATCACCACCATCATCATCATCAATCACCACTATCATCATCATCAATCACCACCATCATCATCATCAATCACCATCATCATCATCAATCACCACCATCATCATCATCAATCACCACCATCATCATTATCAATCACCACCATCATCATCAATCACCACCATCATCATCATCAATCACAACTATCATCATCATCAATCACCACTATCATCATCATCAATCACCACTATCTTCATCATCAATCACCACTATCATCATCATCAATCACCACTATCATCATCATCAATCACAATAATAATCAGTATCAATTACCACCATCATCATTATCAATCACAATATATCATCATCATCAATCACCACCATCATCATCATCAATCACCACTATCTTCATCATCAATCACCACCATCATCATCAATCACTATCATCATCATCATCACAATAATAATCAGTATCAATCACCACCATCATCATTATCAATCACAATATATCATCATCATCAATCACAATAATAATCAGTATCAATCACCACCATCATCATTATCAATCACAATATATCATCATCATCAATCACAATAATCATCATCATCAATCACCACATCATCATTATCATCATCAATCATCATCATCATCAATCACCACTATCTTCATCATCAATCACCACTATCTTCATCATCAATCACCACTATCATCATCATCAATCACCACTATCATCATCATCAATCACAATAATAATCATCATCAGTATCAATCACAATGATCATAACTATCAATCATAATAATCACCATCATCATCAATCACAATCATCATCATCATCAATCACCACTATCATCATCAATCACAATAATAATAATCATCACTATCAATCACAATCATCATCATCATCATTATCAATCAATAATAATCATCATCATCAATCAATCACAGTCATCATCATATACATGTATATACTTACCTCTACCTAGGCCTCCCTTATCTCTTGGAAGCTGAACAGACAAGCAAAGCTGAAGACATAGCTGTGTCTTTCCAGATGCACTCTCTCCAGTAATCTCTGTTATACCATGACAAGCAATACCTCCTCTTAGTTGCTTGTCTAGCACAGGGCACCCAGTACTGATGTGCATTCCATCATTGCTGTGAAGTAGTTCTAGTGCTGTCTGAACTGGTGGTCTTGAAATAGAAGCTGCAGCAACCTGGTGTAATATTGATACGTCTGATATCGATAGTTTTGTGATTCGTTGGATGTCCGATGGAGACGTGCATACTATCGTCTGGATGTTTTCAAGCCTCGCTGAAATTGGAGTGAAAGAAAAAGTGGAAATCACAAACACATCTCTTTACAAAAATGACTTTGGCATTTCCAAGTCATTAGTACCTTTCTTTAGTGCAGATATTATCCTTTGAGGTAAGTCTAGTCTATCCATACTCTGTTCATGGGGTTGAAACTTTTCAATTTGTTTGAAAAAGGCGCCTTTTCGTCCACCATCTTGAATTACACGTATCGAAATGCACGATGGGATATGTTTTGATTGGGGAGGTCTGGGAACTAAAGACGAATAAAACTGAGAAATTTAAATTTTGTAAAATTTCATTCGTCGTAAATCTTCTTTCTTTTCTCCCCGTGATCGCTACGTTTTGCTTCACTGTTCTTCGGTCCTGTGTTTACTGTTTACCTAATAGTTTTATTGATAGTTTTGTTTATGTTTTGTTTGTAATGAATGAAATACCAAACTTTCGTTACCGGCGTTCAGAATGGGAGTCAAATAATAAGCCGATAAATACAGACATCAAGAACGGTTTCAATATTTACAACGATGTGGAGAGTCAAGAGAGTGAGGTAGGTTTTACAAACTGCACGTTTTAAATGATAACTACCTTCGCAAACTTCTGTGATGCCGTTTATAAAATTAAAAAATAAAGAAAATTATAATTTAATCAACAGTTCGACCAATTATTATTTAATCAGTGGAAGTCTGCCATGCAGCGAGGACTGTTTCGATATACTTTAGAACATGTCCAAAGCAGAGTTATTCCAGGAAAACAACGGTTTGTCGCTCAGGTACGCGTACATCATCGGTTGGGTTCCCTGTGGAATTTTAACACAGGAAACCCAGTTGTTGGAATGAGGGCGTGGCAGCATCACGTGTGTGACTTATTGTTTTGTTTATAGTTCAATGACAAGAGAACAACGAAGAGAAGAAAAGCACCAACTATAACCGACATCAGACAGCCATTTAATCCTGAAAATTTCAACTTCACAAAGATCAAAGCTGGTGAGGTAGGTGTAGGTCTAGTGGTAAATACAAGGATGAATAAAGATTTCAAATCAAAATGTGTAAATGAATGAATGATTGAATGGATATTGAAGAGATGGAGAAATGAACAGATGGGTAAAAGAAAGAATGATTAAGTGAGCAAGAGAATGGGCGAGGAAACAATAAAATCGTTGCTCGCTGTCAGAATAAAAAGTGTGGTTGACTTGTGACAAGTCTATAAAATTGGATGCATGATTGATTATTATGGACGGAATGTGATTGACTGAGAGAATGAACACATGAATGATAAAATTATTATGATATTATTATTTACAGATATTATTTAAAATGTGCCCAGAAGAAGAAAATACCACATCACACATCACAAGGTATGAATGCATGTATGAATGAATGAATGAATGAATGAATGAATGCATGAATGAATGAATGAAAGAATGAATGAATGAATGAATGAATGAATCAATGAATGAATGAATGAATGAATGAATGAATGAATGAATGAATGAATGAATGAATGAATGATGCATGAATGAATGAATGAAGCATGAATGAATGAATGAATGAATGAATGAATGAATGAATGAATGAATGAATGAATGCATGAATCAATGAATGAATGAATGAATGAATGAATGAATGAATGAATGTGAATGAATGAATGCATGAATGAATGAATGAATGAATGAATGAATGAATGAATGAATGAATGAGTAAGTGAACAATAAGTTGTATATTCCTTCACAGATGATATCAACTTGGTAGTCATAAATGATAGTCCCGTCGACGTGGGTCATGTTTTGTTGGTACCCAGAATAAACCAATGTCTCCCTCAGGTTTGTGAATAATGGGCGCCGAATAATGACAGTCGCTCAGTTTTATATTGATAAGTATAATAATAACACTATTCACTTTATCTGTCTGAACATAGATACTAAATGAAGATGCCTTGTGTCTAGCCCTTGATATGATGTTGCTTAGCAACCACAGGTACCATATTTTACTAGTAGGGATACATGTACACATCAAGCATTAACAACATCTACTTGTCATGTTATTTCAAGAGGTATCAGAGTTTGTTGGAACAGTCTGGGAGCATTAGCAAGTGTCAATCACCTCCATTTCCATGCGTTCTTCCTGGATTATCCACTTCTCGCTGAAAGAATTGTATGGATTTAAATCTCAAAATATTGCTTGATCTTTGTATTGGGACTGTGTCCATTTTTGTTTCATTTAACTCATTTTGTAATATTACCCATTTCAGAGTGCCACACCACTGACCAATGGGTGTTATGAAATAATGGATGAATCAACAAGAGGTTTTGCATTCCAGCTCCATGGACAAACATCAGACTCCCTCGCAAGGTATGTTAGTCAGGAGTCCAAGTGAGGGGTGTCGAATGGTCCCCGCAAAAAGTCAGTCTCGCAAAATTTCGGTCAAATTTCGCGGGGACTCGAAGTCTCGTTTTTTCGCAAAACGGCCGTCTCAGAGCCTTGAAAACAAAGGAAATTGGCGAAAAAGTGTCTCGGGCGCGCAAAAATATGACCATTCGATACCCCTGGAGGAAGAAGAGCATGCATGGCATGTTTTAACTCTTTCAATTCCTCCCCTTTCCCCCTGGAGTACATTACGTAAGCTTCTCCTCTGGAAAAGCTGCAAATATAAATTTTGAACAAAAAAAGTAGAACATCGCTTATTTATCAAAGAACATGGTCGCGAATCGAACGCCAACCGGCAAATTTCCTTCTCGCCTTTTAGCCTTGGGGGAGTAGGGTGGGTACAGAGAATGGAACGCCTGGCGGATAATTCGCTACTTCCCAGATCTTCCCAAAATCATCACGTTGTATCGTTGTGATCCGTTCGTTGTAGTTTACAGATTACAACTCATTTTGCCTATCTCGAAGTTGAAACAGTAAAATGGAGCCTCTGAACTGGCAAACTGAACTGTCTACTGTCAGACAACGTAATGAATACGCGTTCAACAAGTCCTTGTTCTGTGATGTAAAGTTCTCGGTTGTGGACGTGAATGGAGACAAAGTCACAATGCCAGCCAACAAGTACATCCTGGCTATCAGTAGTCCTGTCTTTGAGGCCATGTTTTACGGACAGCTAGCAGAGACTAAACCAACTATTGACCTGCCCGACTGCACGAAGGAAGGGCTACACGAACTGATGCGCTATATGTATTCAGATGAAGTCAACTTGACCGGAAGTAACGTTATGGAAGTACTGTACCTTGCTGAGAAGTACATGATACCATTTCTTGTCGAGAAATGCAAACAACATCTTCAAATTGAAGTTGGACCAGATGATGTCCTTAGTATTTTACCTCAAGTCCAGAAAATAGGCGACGAAAATCTCCTTACACACTTTTGGGACATCGTTGACAAAGAAACACCTCGAGCCGTATCATCTGAGCCATTTCTGAATGCATCTCGAGAAATGCTGTGCCAAATCCTGGTCAGAGATACTCTGAAAGTCAAAGAGCTGGAGATTTTCCAAGCTGTGGATAAATGGGTTACAAAGAGGATTGAAGAAAACGAATTACAGTCTGTAGTTTGCAACGGTGAAACTAAACGAGCCATTCTTGGAGAAGAGGTCATCAGACTGATTAGATTCCCCCTGATGACAGAAAAGGAGTTTGCTGAAGTCGTGCTTCCCTCTGAAATCCTGGAGAAAAACGAATTAACGGAATTGTTTCAGATTTATAACAGGATTTCTCCATCGACACACATGTTTAATGAAAAGAAAGGTGTTTTGACTGCCTTTTGATTCCTAATATGAGATTTAGCATCATTAAGCTCCCTGAAGGCAAGGAGGGGCCTTGGAACTATTTGGGTAATGAAGACGTTATTGACTTTACTGTGGATGGAGCTGTCGATCTCGTTGGTGTACGACTGTTTGGTAGCCGAGGTTCAGAATATAATGTTGAATTGAACATCTACAAAAATAATCAAAGCATCTCACAGTTATCTTCCTCCTTCCTTACTGAGAGTGAAAAGATAGATGGCTTGTACTATGGATTTACTGTTACCCTTGACAAGCCTGTCAGACTAGACCCAAGTGTTGTGTATAGCGTGAAGGCTAAAATAAGTGGACCACCTTCATGCTATGGTAACGTTGGAAAACCTTCTGTAGATGCTGATGATTATGTAATGATAACTTACCAAACCTCATCCGTCAAGCCTAGTAATAGTACTGACAGTAGTCGTGGTCAGTTTCCCACACTTATTTTACGAAAACGTTAATAAAGACCTCTTGTTTTCTTTTTCTGTCGTCTTTCAATGAGACCCACTTTTGCAGGCTTGGATGGTGCAGCGTATAGCAGCCTCAGCAAACAATCGCTTTTCAATGCGTTATCGCTTGCGTCATCCCCTGAGATACATCTGAGATAAAAACGACCTTCGGTGTTTTCTCGGGTTAGCAGTTAGACTTATGTATGGACACTGTGTCCAATCATTTCTTTGCTGAGATTAATTTCTACTCACGACTGTATAAAAATGAACGAAAACATGCCTCAAGAAAATGAAATTAAGCGAGGGCTGTCCTCTCTGAGAGGCCTGGGAACGAGCGACACCCACGGAGCCCTCACTGTTGTAATGATAAAATGGTAAATCAAATTATAAAGACTTGCTTTGAATACAGTCGAACCTCCCGTAAGCGACCACCCAAAATGTCAAGCTTTGTGGTCGCTAACGGGAGGTGGTCGCTTACGAGAATTCAAACCATAGGGAGTCTTAGTGTTGCTTCATTACCGATACAAGTTTACAACCACATATCTAGAGTTACCCAATGTGTCAATGCCCATCTAAACCCATCAACAACACTAATAACTTTTTAGAGTACGGCAGCCACAAAAAATATTTTCTTTCTTTCTTTAATTTATAACTTTCCAAAATGTCTATACTTGTTACTTTGCAATAAACAAAAACAACATACTTCACAAATGATCAAAGTCTACAAAACTGAGATCTATTGTCGCTTACGAGAGGTTCCAACTATAGTGATTTGACTTGGAAACTTTTGGTATTTTGGAAAACTGGTCGCTGAGGAGAGGTGGTCGCTTACGAGAGGTTCCAACTATAGTGATTTGACTTGGAAACTGTTGGTATTTTGGAAAAACTGGTCGCTCAGGAGAGGTGGTCGCTTACGAGAGTGGTCGCAACGGGAGGTTCAACTGTATATAGATTTAGATATATTTGTTAATATCAGTTCTGTACCAGATTGACCACTAGTGAAAAATAACGAGGATAGTTACATAACTGAATCCGCTGTACTGGACACCTCATAGATACAGCAACGTACAGAAGGCCAAATAAACTAATGGGGAAATAGTTCATATATATCCAGCCAATCACAGCGCGCATTAATTATATAATACTAATAATAATAATAAACTTTATTTTACAAGGGAATACATATTACAGCTTCAGCTGAAAAACTTATGCCGGCCCTTATTATAAGAAGACGGCCGATATACTTTCTCTGCACGACATCTTTATATGCATGTGATATGTGATTCAGGATTGAAAAAGAATTTTCACATTATGCCTGACTACGACTTCAACATTTATAATCAGTTGTATGTTTTGTAGGATAGTTTTCTGTCCTTTTTAAAAATCAATATACTCTTTTATTAAATGACCGAGTATCTCGAAGCCTGGTATCTAGCAAATCAAGCAATTTATAATAAATAACAATAAATAATAATAACCGGTCCGCACATGCATCTTAAAATCTGTAAACATTGTTTCTATCATATGGTTTCGAGTGCAATTTGGAAGAAATGTGAACTCGTGCGTTTTCAAAGAGTTCAAATTTCACTCCTAACAATATATATGAAAAACATTAAGCAAAACATTAGGAGTATTTCACTGAAAAACACCAAAATTCTGAAGAAAACAAACCCAGCGCCAATCTCGTCCCCAGAGCCTGCGTTACTTTCGGCCAGCGACGAGAACGTAGGCTCTGGCATAATCCATTTTTGAGACAATTTGATTGGCTATTCCATTTTAGAAACTACGCACGCGCAAGATTCCGGAAATGAAATATATCCAATGAAAATTGAGTTGTCAAAACAACCCGGTGTCCCAACTTCCGTTCAAAACAAAAATTAACATTTTTCAACGGTTTCATTGACATGACTCGATCTGCAATATTAAAATATCTAAGCACAGAGAAAATCCAGTTTATCTAAGCTTATATGTATCTCGAAGTGTCTTGGAAAGTTTTCAAACGAAGCTCAAAATTTACACGAAGCTTAAGAGTGATGGTTATTCAAAGAACATATGTCGATCGTAAATCTAATATTCTTTAGGCTAGCAACTGAAAGGCGGTGCCAATCGAGGTGCTTACGAAGGCGAAAGATTCAAAAGAAATACATTTGAAGGAGAGACAACAATAACTAGAGAAGATGAAGATGATAGATTCAAATAATTAACTGATATGTAAAGTAGACACGAGTAAATATAAACCCGTAGGAAGAACTGTTCGCATATCCTTCTGCTGTAAAACCACTGCTTTAATAAAGACTTCAGATACTGCGCTTCTTTCACTGTTATATCTTCTTTACCAAGTGCTTTTAAAGCGTACTCTATTCCCTAATGAAACCTTTCGAAGGATTCCACTGAAACCTGAATCGACAATTTGAATCGACAACCAATCTCGTCCCCAGAGCCTGCGTTACTTTCGGCCAGCGACGAGAACGTAGGCTCTGGCATAATCCATTTTTTGGGAACAGGATTTCTTGTTCTTCCGGTTTTAGAGCGCATGCGCAAGTTAGCTGGGCAGTTGTTGTCGATTCAATCTCGTCCCCAGAGCCTGCGTTACTTTCGGCCAGCGACGAGAACGTAGGCTCTGGCATAATCCATTTTTGAGACAATTTGATTGGCTATTCCATTTTAGAAACTACGCACGCGCAAGATTCCGGAAATGAAATATATCCAATGAAAGTTGTCAAAACAACCCGGTGTCCCAACTTCCGTTCAAAACAAAAATTAACATTTTTCAACGGTTTCATTGACATGTTATTTTAAACATATGTCGCCTTGATCTGCAATATTAAAATATCTAAGCACAGAGAAAAATCCAGTTTATCTAAGCTTATATGTATCTCGAAGTGTCTTGGAAAGTTTTCAAACGAAGCTCAAAATTTACACGAAGCTTAAGAGTGATGGTTATTCAAAGAACATATGTCGATCGTAAATCTAATATTCTTTAGGCTAGCAACTGAAAGGCGGTGCCAATCGAGGTGCTTACGAAGGCGAAAGATTCAAAAGAAATGCATTTGAAGGAGAGACAACAATAACTAGAGAAGATGAAGATGATAGATTCAAATAATTAACTGATATGTAAAGTAGACACGAGTAAATATAAACCCGTAGGAAGAACTGTTCGCGTATCCTTCTGCTGTAAAACCACTGCTTTTAATAAAGACTTCAGACTCTGCGCTTCTTTCACTGTTGTATCTTCTTTACCAAGTGCTTTTAAAGCATACTCTATTCCCTAATGAAACCTTTCGAAGGATTCCACTGAAACTGAATCGACAATTTGAATCGACAACCAACTGCCCAGCTAACTTGCGCATGCGCTCTAAAACCGGAAGAACAAGAAATCCTGTTCCCAAAAAATGGATTATGCCAGAGCCTACGTTCTCGTCGCTGGCCGAAAGTAACGCAGGCTCTGGGGACGAGATTGTTGTCGATTCAAATATTGGTTCGACTGTATTCAAATTTACAGTATTTGTAGATTTGTAATTGGAGTAGCTCTGAGACTGCCTGACCAGGGATGATGGACACTCAATTTTTAATTCAGTGCAGTCTATTATGATAACATTCACAGGATATTTTAGCTTGAAGTTTGGTGGCATTTGTTTGATGATTATATCACGATGTGGCCATATCTTTAGCTTGCCAAAGAAAATGTAGAGGTAGTTTATCCATGTGTTAAAAATGTTAGATACCCTCCCCTTGGAAATACCAAATCTGATCACCAAATCTAAATTAGTTAGGCCAAGTTTTAGCTTCATTAACACCAGCAAGAATTCATCCTCTACAGGTAGTTTACGATCCCTGGATTTCACAGCTAACAAGTCATTTTCCTCGTCAGAATCACTGGACGACTGGTCACTGCAGTCTGAGTCGAACAGCACCGAAGTGTCTATTCTGCAATCATTATTTGCTGTTATCGTATCGCAATATATTATGTTTCCTCTATCTAAACCTGGAAGAACAAACTGCAGGACCTGCATGAATCGTTCATGTGATTTAAATCCAGTATAATGGCTGATGAAATCAGCTTTTTTTCCTGGAGTGTCAGCCATATTCATCAGAGTCTCGAGCGAAAATCTGTGCGAACACGGTAGTTCGATATCTGCTTGTGTTCCCCTCGATACAAAATCCTTCTGTGCAGTTTTCTCTCCCAAAATCCCTCGCCTTCAGAAGCTGTCTCAGTTTCCTCGGCTAATGCTTGTTCCCTTTCCTCCTCCAATCTTCTCTTTTTCTCTATGAAAGGTCTAGGGACAACCTGTTTTGACCAGGCGAACACTGAAGGGATGGCATCCACATGCAGTCGTCGCTTCGAACTGAATTCATTGATAAAATCGCTGTCAACAAAATGCGCGGAACAAACTTTTGTATGTTCACTGACTTCAAATTCGTCCTTTGGATCGTCCCGTCTTATTATTTTGGCCCAAATCTGTATAGGATAAAGCAAAGAGAAAGTTGTTGACAATTTTTATCGCAAGTTTCGGGTTGAACAAAATTTCGACCTCACCCACACTTGTCTTCAATCCACTCATGAAAGTCCAGTTATTCACACAAAAAACCTTATTCACTTACCTTCCTTAGCTTGAGATCGTCCGAAAATTTATGAAAAGATAGTCCAGGATATGTAGAATTGTTAGAACAGTATTTAACACAACAACAATGAACCATGCTTATAGTTTCATTCAGCAAAGCAAAGCTACTCAAGCTTGAGCTTTTGGCGGGAATCGATCGTTTTGGCGCGAATTCGCGCGTTTGTTTACCCAATACAAGTGACGTGACCCACCGGAAGTAAATAAGGCTGACTCGGTCTATTTTTAGTTTACTAAAATGGTCATATAATAAAACTCTTATTAACCGAGCTTGGTCGGTCTGTACAGGAAAATCTTGACCTCGGTCGTGGTACATGCGCTCGGTCTGTACTTTCACGACCTCAGTCAAGATTTTCCTGTACAGACCTCCCGCTCGGTTAATAAGACCTAATTAAAAACAGTATGCAGTGCCACCCGGCCTTACGGACACCCGGTTATTACGGACATGTTGTTCTGTCCCGGCCGAATCGAAACTCATACAAACTTCCTATAAAATATACCCGGTTTATACGGACAACGGTTAATACGGGTCTGGTAGAATACGCGGAGTGCGGAGTGCGGAGTGCGGAGTGCGGAGTGCGGAGTCACGTTAGAAAATCATGGCGTGGTAGACTCCGCGTTTTCTACCAAAGTTGAAAACGCGGAGTCCTAAAAAATGAAATGAAAAAACTGTTTGAAAAGACCGTCCTTTTCACATGGGAACCAGTTACACGTCACAGTCACACGCTGTCATTCGATGTCAATCTTAAATCAGTTTCGAACAATGCGGAAGCCTTCCTGTTGACGTCTACACGTTTGCCACATGTTTAAAATCTCTCGTGGATATGCAAGAAAAGGAAATCGAGCTGGCGGTTGTTGATAAAGGCGAATATGAGCTACGTCCGTTGTACAGTCATTTGAAGGTGAACACCAATGAATGGGTGAAAAAGACACAGAATCAGCAGAAGACATCTCTACAGAAAATCCACGAATGCTGTGTTGATGATATTTCGTCGACAAACGTTTCACAGGTGACACAAGTGATCAACAACGATCAACATCCCCTGTTCCAGAAAATCTCTAGTCTTGGCGTTGACTGGGTGCCCCGAAATATTATGATAATGGCCACTTCTAAAGCCTCAAAAATTGTTGATAACAAGGAAGCTATTGTAGGCACAGGAACATTCCTTACTGTTGTTATTCCATCCACAACAGATCCAAACCGCACAATGTCATCATTTACCCAAACTGCAAAGCTGAGTGCCAGAATTGTCCATCATACAAGTTTTCAAGTATCTGTGCATGTTATGGCGGCATGTATAACAACATCAAATCTCGATCAGTTTCTTTCCTGGTTGTTATCCAATAAACGCAAGACAGGTGGAGTGAACTACTCCGAGGCCATTTCCTTTGGAATGCCGAAGGGTAGAGGAAGAAAAGGGGAAAAACCTCCTAGAAAGAAAACGAAGGTTGGACAAAGCGCAAATAATATCATCAAAGTTCCAAGAATCAACGTTCTCCCTAATAGTGCTACCCAAGTTCTTCCACACCATTTCCCAGTGCCACAGCAGGTTGTTCAAATGGGTTCAGGCTTCGGCGTCACGAACATTACTGCAACACAACAGCAAAGACAACACTCCCAGCCACTCCCCCAGCAACAAATTCAACCTGGGTATCCATCACCGATGCCTTACACATTTCAAGTGTATTTCCTTCAGTTCTGTCCACCTATAACGTCGGTCTGCTTTGGGTGTGGCAAACCCTTAAAACACCACGGACGCATCCCAGATGCCCCACAAGACCTTGTCATCGTGTCAAACATGGCACGAGAATGGGTAATGAACGGCCAGCCCATGAAAAAAATGGGAAATGTTTATTTCCATTGCAACAATGAATGCATAAGAGTGAAATTCCCTGCTTTTCAAGCCATTTTTCATGTGGAGGTGTCACATGTAATGCACAGGTATTTTACTGCTGCTCATGCTGAGTTTGTGTGGCAGATGTTGGGTCTACGCGTGCCAGTGTAAGCCATTAAGACAAATTATATATTTTTGAGTTCTAAGGATGTAAAAAATCGACATTTTCAATGTTAGACTTTCCACCTTAACATGTTACAGTTAAAAGTAAAACGTGAAATATATAGTGATTTTATGAGGATAATTTTTCAGTGCAATGATAATTTCATATCAATGAAAGGAATTATACAGTGAGTGGATATTTTAAAATAACAAATGTGATATCTTTAGCCGTTTTATGCTCCAATAAACATTTAACATTTCGTATGCTAATATATTCGTGAGACATTTTTTTCTTAAATCAAAATTAATCAACTTTCAGATATAAAAGAACATTTTCACATGCATAAATACAATGAACATATATGTGGAATGTATTAACTGATGATTGTAAAAATGTTTTACATTTTTATACTATACATTTGTAAAACCTATTCTTAGTGTGTTATTGATGTTATTTAAAATTGAAATACATTTCTCAATTTTATGGCTGCTTGTTCATTCCTTCCTTCCTTTCTCTATTTCTTTCTCCCTCTCCAGCTCTCTCTCTCAATTTTTTACTGCAAATTAAAATAGTAAACAGAGCTCAGTCATTCACTGAGCTCTGTTTATGTATTAGTTATTGATCAATTTATTCAGAAAGAAACACATTTTGTTTGCGTAATTTTATTGTCGTATCGTATGAACCGTAAAACTGTAAGTATATGCTAACATTTATGGAAATTTGTTGTTAGTGTTATAATTAAAAATTGAGGTGCACACGATAGTAAAATAAATAGATCATAATTTACTCATACTACTGGTTTTGTAGTATGCGTTGCAGCCGGACAAGGAGGAAAGAAAATAACTTGAAGAACAGAGTTTTCATATAATTTTTCCATTTCATTTTTTCTAGGACTCCGCGTTTTCAACTTTGGTAGAAAACGCGGAGTCTACCGAGAAATATGCGATATTAATCACGAATTCTGGAAGAAAGAAAGAAAGAAAATAACTTGGAGTCGAAAAAGAACAGTTTTCAAACAATTTTTTCATTTCATTTTTTAGGACTCCGCGTTTTCAACTTTGGTAGAAAACGCGGAGTCTACCACACCATGATTTTCTAACGTGACTCCGCACTCCGCACTCCGCACTCCGCATATTCTACCAGACCGTTAATACGGACACTGCGTCTCGTCCCGATGGTCACGGTCCGTATTAACCGGGTTCCACTCTAACTACCGGTATACACCTATTTCAAATAACGTTGTCGCGTTCAAAGCAACAAGCGTCAAGCCAAGACCGAAGTGAATGCATTTGCTGTTGGCAAATTATTTAAATCAGCCCTATTTTCTATGGAAATGTTCACATTTTGTAATTAGTCCTTATAGAAACAATTGTGATTTAAGTAACGCTCCTGATAAGAACTGTAGCAAGAACAATAGGCCCGCGGCAACGGGAGCCGTTAGTAAAATCCGATGTCGAAGTGATAATTAAATTTTAGAAACCAATTTCATTGGCTTAGAGCTGTAAAGCGCCAAATTCAAATGGCTTTTCGAAAAGAACAAAATATTTACAGCAATCCAAATATCAAGACTTTGTCAGAAGCTTTGCAATTGAATTATCCATTGTATTATATGTTTCTATGGGATTTGTATGTGGGGAAGTTCACTTTTCGGAGTTGTTTACTGCGCTGAATGGGAATGCCGAGATCTGGCTACAATCGTAGATGACATTAATGACTGAAAATGTCGTGCTATTGGAGCGGCATAAGACATGCTGACAAATGAAGTCCCTGACGTTATAAAGGCGAAGCGTTGTATACACAGAATACGTAAAGGATACAAGAAAACTAACAAAATGCGAACAACTAAGTATGTAGGTTAATTTTTGTCGAAGTAGATCGAACTTCAAACAACATTTCCTGCCGATTTATAATAAAGCGAACACAATTACAGAATCAGTCAACAGGCAATCAATATTTGCCGGGAAATGCTACCTCGAGCGCGCATTATTCTACCGCCAACAAAACAATAACAAAATGTATGTTCAAAGTTTAGTTCTTCAAAGAGTTAGTTCGTCATTGGCCATGGCGACAGTGTCCAGGATATCAAAATCCGCTTGTATCAGTTTCTAGTTGGATTTCTCCATTCCCAAGGGGGGAACATTCTTAGCGACGGAGCATTTGCATCACTTTATAATTCCAGCCTACGAAATTCTCATTGCACAGAAGATACCCTCACGATGAATAAATGGCCAAACAAGCAATTATCGAGAAGCAAGGGCCGGTCTTTGTGCTTTGCTTCATGTAAGGGCTATTTGATATCAGAATTTATCACCTTGTGATTTTGTTCATGTACCAGCAGGCAAAGGTCAACACGTACGCGTTCGCTCGATCTCGGCTTCAGCGCAATTCTAGCTAACTCAGCTCGAATACATCTACATCTATGTAGACTATGTTCGACTGATCAGTAGCAGTGACTAGAATTGACTAAAAGAGGCCAAAAGATCGACAAAACCAGGTAAAAGTTCTCGATTTACAAAGACGAGAAAAGCATGGCGTCGCAGCGGAATGAGTGGAATGTCCATGTGGCTGTACGCCGAACACACTTCGATTGGTTCCCCACATACGATTCCCACGGAAATCGGCCGAATGATGGTTTGGACAATGAACTCGTGGAATATCATTAAAAATCGGAATAAATCGGAACTTTTACGGGAAATAATCGGGAAAAAGCATTTTTGACCAATCAGAGGGCCGTATTTAATTGAATAATTGGATTAAAATAAGCTCTTACTGCGCAGCCGTTGCCGTAGAGCGCTACAGATCTTATCAGGAGCGTTACTTAAATAATTGCCAACACAAAACCAGCATTCACTTAGGTCTTGGCTTGACGCTTGTTGCTTTGAACGCGACAACGTTATTTGAAATAGGTGTATATACTAAGAGTGACATACAGTCATTTGCAAAAATTCTGGCCGCCATGAAATACCAATATATCGGCTGCATTATGGGTAATTAAATAATACTATTTTGAGTTTTCTAACTTATTAAATGAAGCAAAATTTACAAACAACAAACGTAAGACTAAAATACACATTATACTAAATATTTATACCAACTTTGCTGGCGTTGACCCGCTTTAAGGGGAATTTTCGATTATTTAATTACCCATAATGCACCCGATATATTGATATTTCTTAGCGGCCAGAATTTGTGCAAATGACTGTATTTATATAAATAAGTATATATCAATTGAATACATTATGTGATTTGGTGCTTTAAGTAGTTCACGTCAACCGAGTGACTCAAAACCGAAGTAGGGGAAGAAGGGGTGTCGAATGTCAGAGTCGCAAAATTTCGGTCAAATTTCGCGGGTCTTGAAGTCTCGTTTTTTCAGTGAAAAATTCGTCTCGGGCTCGCAAAAATATGCCTTGTCTCGGAGTAGTCTCGCCTTGACCATTCGACACCCCTAAAAGTGAAATGATAAGATTATGTACTGTTTATGATCCATCCAACAGAGCGGAAAAACGTTTTATAGCCTCTTCTAATAAGGACACATATAGGTTGTTAAGCTCAATATTTTGTATACAAGCCCTTTTATGCTCAAATAACAAAATATCAAATGCCACCCAAATTCGGTGAACGTGTTTCAGAGATATAAGGCCTTGTACTTTGGGAGAGCTGACATTTTGATCAGCAGAAAAACCATCGTTTTCGTAAATATCTCCGAGAAGCTTTACTGTAACTTAATAAGATTTTGCCACAAGTTTTGAGTAATGGTATCACAAATGTATCACTTACAGTTTTTGATGTATCATTGCCAGTTAATGAAAACTGGATGAAAACAGCAGCTTTGCAGTTTTTCCGCTATGTCGATCCATCCACGTTAGCGGGAGACAGTAAGAAAACAAAAGAAGAAGGAAGTTACTTTTAATGAGATAATGAGAAGTGAATGATTCAAATGGGAGACTTGAACTGCTATGGTTAAAATGGTATTTTTTTATTCTCTTTTGTCACAGAGTGATCTTCAAAGTGTCTTGCTATCTGACTGACAGGCAAATTCCTCATAACTTGTGCATGAGTAGAGGGCCTGCTTTCTCCTCCAACACACGTGATCACCAAATCATACAAGAGAAAACTGACACACAAGACTCTACCATAAGAGTGTTCTTGTGGCCAAAGAAATCAATGTTTGGTATGCGCAATAATAATATTGAACAAGACTGTGCAAAGTCATCAGATTCTCCTAGATGTTCTTTGACTTCCAAAGGAGAATTTGAATTTTGATCACAAATCCCTTGTCGAATGGTTCCCGCAAAAAGTCAGTCTCGCAAAATTTCGGTAGCATCTCGGGCTCGCAAAAAAATATGCTTTGTAGAGTCTCGCAAATTCTTGCCTTGACCATTTGATACCCCTAATACACTGTATGATGCTCTTGGGCCAACAGTGTGACACCACATACATGTACTTGAAACAATAAAGGTTAACAAGAATTTTATTGTTTACAGACTTCCAGGACAACCCTCCATTCTTGAATGCTTGTATTGAACCTGCTGGATTTTTAGTTATAAAAGGTAAATGTGCCCACACAATAATTATAAATGGAAACTAGTGAGTCATGCAAAGGTTATAGAAAATCTTTAACATCGTAAAAAAAGAGTACTTAACTTTACTGACGTTTCGAGCCTTTGTCGGAGTAAGAGGAAGGTAAAGCTCGAAACGTCAGTAAAGTTAAGTACTCTTTTTACGGTGTTATAGATTTCCTTTAACCATTGAACACACAGTAGTTAAAGGAGTGTTATCTTGTCAGGGTTGCCTTGTGTGCCAATGGTAAATTAGCTAATCTTTGACGTGTTTTATTTCAGATTATGATAGTTATAAAGATATAACAGAGGAAGAAACAAACACTTTGTTGAGTAAATATTCTCTTGATGAAACAGAGTTCAATAGTCTAAAAGTTCATCTCTCTCTACATCTGGAACAAAAATAATAAAATCTCATATTTATATCTTCCATCCAATTATATTTAATACAATGAAACTGTAATTAAGGGAGCTTTTTAATAAAAGTTTATTAAAATATCTGGAGCAAGCTGTGCACATCAAAAAGGTCTTACAACTATACAATCAGATGTTAGCAAATTATAAGCAAAGAGTGATGTCTGGTGAGCGTGAATCACATGGAATGGCAAATATGGAAAGGGGGGAAATAGCAGTTTTTTTCTCATTTGTGAGAACACGCATGATGGTCAGTATTACTGAGAAAAAGCACTACTTTTTGTATTGGTGCATACTTTACTTTTATTTGTTTGAAGATATACCATAGAAAGCTGGTAATAATGATGTTATATTTACATACATCATAATACTGTCTCTACAAGAGTGTGTCATGTTTATCCTTGAATGTGAAAAACAATAGTCATAAACAATAAATGTCGTCTATCAAAACGATATTTACAAAATTAATGATCCTAAGTTGTTTGTATATGTATATAATGTAATAGAAAAACATCCAAAAACTCATGCATAATTAATGAGCAATTCATCCAATCAGAAGGACGAAATCATCACGTGCATGTACCTTTATACCAGGTAATGCACTGCTTATTAGTATTCTTTATATAAAGAATACTAATAACGGAAGGTTTCATATTGGTGTCGTATCATTGACCTCCCAGTTCCCTGTACGGGACGACATATATGTTGTCCGGAAAGATTGCTCCTTGGTCACACTTTTGGACCGTTGTTCAAATGTGGGATCTTTTTGAGTATCAGTAGTATCGGTGCGCATGTGTGAGGCATTAGAAGCAACACGATACTGCTATGTTTGTGTTTTACTTGCTGTTTTCTTACTGAAATCATCCGAAAATGTATTACTTTGGAATATCGTTTTTGAAGCTGTTCAATAAACTCTTAAACCCGATAAAACACTCCTGCTCGTTTATTAAACAGTACATAATGAAGTACATGTAATATGGTTTGCTATAAACTACATTCTTATTGATTCTCATTGGTCCACAGTGAAAAGCCTTGTGCACATTGTAACTTTACGTTTAATCAACTGTGCAACCCTCCCCTATATACTCATGATAGACCCATGGTTACTATAATTTATTGATGTTAAAATGTCCCATACGATAACGATGCTTCTTTGAATTCAGGAATCTTTTCAAGAAGAAACGTTCTGCAAGATAAAAGAAAAGTTTCAAAACAAGGGATATAACAACATCCTTGCTCTTTAATTTAAATTGTTTATACACTTTTGTACTCCTTGACAAAAGCCTTAGCCTCAATTCAGGGTTATTATTCACAAATACCAAAGAAAACATGAACAAATGTTGACATTGGACTTTCACATATAATATTTTTTAAATTGGACTTTCAAAACCTTTTTAATTCCACAGGTTATTTTCTGCATGGAGACCAGGGGCCAGTTTCTCGAAAGACCCGATAACTTTACGGGCCCGAAAAGACATCCCAGAAATCTGAGACACTTACTCTACAAAGCTGTTCTTTTGACATGTTTTTAATATGAACAAACTTTCCCTTCATGCAAAGTTTCATGTCTGTAAACTACTTCGTTTTGAAGATATAGAATTTTTAAGAAACACTTTTCAGGCCCGAGAAACGGGCCCCAGGGCACTAGTAATAATGAATGGGCAGGGAAACGAGCCAATGAGCACTTGTACTATATGTGATATGAGAGGGACTGGGGGAGACTGATATCACACATAGTTCAGGGGCGCGCCCTCAATTCCCCACCTGTTCATTACTAGCGCCCTGATGGAGACAAACAACTCGAAACTGGAGTATTGCTTTCAAAAGAGTACTTTTCCAGAATTCAAAATATTTAGAAGGCAAATGCAACATGTTTCCCTGAGGTTTCTTGTATTTAGTACACATGTAATTGATGTACCAGTCAGCTATTGCCTCGTACCTTGCTGCGTCACACATATGTTCACTACTCCATCGAGGAGAGTAAAGATAGTCTCTGTGAGTCGTAGAGTATGGAACTCCATTGATCTCATGGTAGATAGACTGTAGGTCAAATGTTGGTTTGTCCAGTGGAAATCCTACACTCAAACTTACTGAAATGATAACCATAAACAAGGATAAACAAGGAATGGAAAATAAAATAATAATTGTGGCGATTGCTTATTTTAGGCATAGTTCAAAATGCTGTACTTTCTAAGAGCCGTTCTTAATTACTTCAAAAGGAGCCACCTCATTATCTATTGTTTGAAATGAGAACGGCTCGATCATGATTAGCATGACGTCTGAACTAGGCCTTATGCAACACAAATGATGATGATATTGTACTTACTGTGTACAATGCAGAAGAAACCCTGTACATTCAGCAACAATGACATTTGATAATACGTGTCTACATCGTATTCAATAACAGACCTACAAACAAAATTGAGACACACTGAGCAGTTTACTCACTATTAATAATAATTATTATTCAAAGTTGAATGTGAGTATGACACCTGCACACTTACCCTCCAAACACACTGAGAAATGATGACACATACTCTTTCCTTTTGTTGTAACCAGAACTTACTTGATTTACCTTAAAACAATAAGATCCATTGATAAATATCAACATCACGAGTCTGAAATATCCAGAGGAAATGTAGCGTGAATATCAGCCGCTTCCTGAGTCCTCTAAATGTAGGTCAAACATTTCCCAGAGGAGGCAGTTGATTTTCAGGCTAGAGGAAATGTTGATTAAAACAGTCTTTAGACGCACAGGACTGTTTCTAAGCACCAGCATGCACTGTGTATATGTCACCTTCTTTACTAATAATTGATGGATAACAGGTAGATAATCCATTAGACAAGATCCATTCTGACCACCCCATTGTGGTATATGTAATGTTCTTGAACTTCCAAGAGCCCTGAACAAATACACAATCAATCAATAATTGCAAGTAGAACAGTCTGATACTAACTGGATAAGAATACGCTTATATTGATATAATAATAATAATAATAATAATATAAATAATTATTATTTATTTATTCACGTAAAACACAAAAGAGCTTACAATAAAACTCGTGAGAACGTGCACGTGCTAAAAAATCTAAAATATAATATTATAAAAATGACATACACCTAATTGCAGAAAGGTTGTCCCGGAAAAGCACATTTACACATTTGCACATTTACACATTTGCACATTCGCAACATCACGTGTATATTTGTTTTGCGCAAGTGGAACCCAGAGTCAATAGATTCAGTAGAAGTATACTGCCATAAGAATGCTGCGGCCTTATACAGAAGATTTCAGGTGGATAGTTGTATTTCAGCACTTGTAAAAGTGCAAATGTGTAAATGTGCAAATGTGTAAATGTGCTTTTCCGAGGTGGACAACCTTTTTGCAATTAGGTGTACACCTAATTGCAGAAAGGTTGTCCACCTCGGAAAAGCACATAAATTTACACATTTACACATTTGCACTTTTACAAGCGCTGAAATACAACTCTCCACCTGAAATCTTCTGTATAAGGCCGCAGCATTCTTATGGCAGTATACTTCTACTGAATCTATTGACTCTGGGTTCCACTTGCGCAAAACAAATATACACGTGATGTTGCGAATGTGCAAATGTGTAAATGTGCTTTTCCGAGGTGGACAACCTTTCTGCAATTAGGTGTACCTCTAATCTATTATTAATTCAATCACTACCCATACCAACCCACTCAAGCATGTTAAGGCTTGGCATTGGGCCAAATATTGGGCAAATTCATTTTTTAGCTTTTCTCATTGAAAACTTGGTAGAATTTCTTAATATTCGGTCCATTATTAGAGTTCAGTAAAAGGAACAATATTCAACTGTGTATTTTGGGATTGTCATGTCACGTGATCAGATTTTGTAGATTATGGCCAAAAATGGTTTTCTGGAAATGCGCTGACGAGTTTCAATGGCGTATAACATTTATCACATTAAATGTATTTGTATCATTGTCCCTTAGAACAATAATCCGTCTCATTTGGTTGACATATTTTTATTGGTAAGGTGATATTGCCTAAAACAGGTCATGTGACTAGAAATCCATCTTAATATAGCCTTAACCACTCATTGAAACCATCCAATCGAAACGGAAGCTTTATTCGCATCCTATGGCAAGCAACTTCCCATATCTAGTTTTAGCTTCTAGCTGTCTATGAGCAGCGCGTTTTTTTGGTCAATTTTTCCTTTATTGTGACGTCATTGATCACGTGATCGTGTAATTATGCATACTAATTTAATAAGGACATACATTTTGTTCAACCCAAAAGTTTTTATCAAAAAGCGACACATATTTCCTGACTTATAATAGAAAACCTGAAATCAACGCGGGGGGTCTAACATAATGAAATCTGGTCAAGCCTTAACATGCTTGAGCAATATTACTGATGTACTACAATAACATGTAGTGGTTCAACTGTATATGCTGGAATGATAAACTTTTGACATACCTTTCCAGTCGAGGGGACAAATACAGTTTAGGAGAGACATGACACTTGGCATTTGGTGATATGTAATTGAGGAGCAAACATGCCATACCAACACCTGGATTATCCTATAAATGGCAGAAGCAAATGGAGATGTAAGCAATCGTTGATGGGGTAGCCTGCATATCAAGTAGCGGTGGGGGTGTAGGGGATATGGCTTAAGGAGATATTCTCAGTCCTATGCAGGCTCACCATGGCGCCAGGGAAACCTTTTGCCTCTGGAAACACATACATTAGTCTTACCTTTAGAAGGTACGGTGGAATAGATTCTATGTCCACTGGTATCTTAATCAGTAAATTAACCTCTTTATCATACATCTAAGACAGACAATAAAGAGAGATTCATTGGTCATCACCTATAGTATTTGGGCTACCTGTGGTGACTACTACACAGGAATCCCAAGCAAATCCAGAATGATTGTGGTTGCTAATACAAGCATCAAGAGTTCCAGACTTCCGGTACGCGCGCAATGCATTGTGAGAATATTACAAAGGAAAAGTGAGCACCAAGTGAGCAAAAACATAGCTTGGGCTCCCTGTGTCTAGAATTGGTGCTCACTTTTCCTTTGTAATAATACCGGAAGTCTGGAACTCTTGATGCTTGTATGGTTACCTGGTTCGATCCGTTGCTTAAATGGACCTCGTAATCACTATATTCACTATTTCCAACAAGGTAGTCACATTCTATCTGCATTCTTGGGATTGATTTAACGATATCAGTCTGGTATTCCTTGTAATGCTGAACAAGTTCTTTAATTAGTAGTACCAGGCTCTCTGGGTTATCGTGGTCCCAGTGAAATAAAGACTAGCAGGAAGAAAGTATATAATATTTACTATAGTTCATCTAGTAGGTTAGAACTGTCAGTAGAAATCTGTCAGTACGTTGTCTCAGTGTAGGTTGTTATAAAATAAATCTATGAGGCACAGACTCATTCAAACTCCTAGAGAAAACATTGTCACGAATCTAACCCATCAGTATTAGGGTGCATTCGATTGACTTCCGGAATACTAAGAATACTTGGAATGATACGGAATGTCCGTTCAATTGAGTCTGTTCCGATTCCGGAATAAGTGGAATATATTCCAAACATTCTGCTCATCATGTAGCAGAATGCTTGGAATATTCTGGAATAATGGCGTCATCTGTCTGCCTCAGAATCCGGGATTATTCCTATTCCAGAATAAGGTCCAGAACATTTTCATAATCAATCTAGTGTATGTTTAAGCTTATATTGGAAAACATTATGGATGGTCATACTTTTATTACCTGTATCTCTTCAATATTGGGGACAAAATCCAAGTCATTATTTCCAAATATAAAATCAGGTGGTAATTCAGGATCGCTAAATATAACTTCCCCTGTAAAACAATACAGTGAAAATCGTTAGCCACAAATGTAGATCTAGACTAGAGGGAGTAGAGCATACATTTACTGATTTAGTGTGTGTACGTCATGTATTGATGTAAAAGTGTAGCTTACATTTCAGTACATGTCCAGCAAACGGAATCAAGACTTTAAAGCGATCTAAATGCCTGGCAGAAGATGGTGGATAACTACATCTGAGGAAAAGTCATTCGATTAGAATACATGTCAATCGTCTGTTAAAGGACTGTCTGGAACGAACCATGATCGAACCCAACATACCCTGTTTTCTGTTCTTTTATTTGCACTTTTTCTCCACGTAATCCAATATTTTCTGTTGTAAAAAGAAGCTCTACGAGCTTTGCAACTTTAGGATTAAATCTGTCAAGAATATCGCCAGCCATATTCATAAAATAGCTGATCAAACTACTTCCACCTTCAACCATCCGCCATCTTTATTTGTAACGACCGGTAAGCCTGGGGCGAGCTTACCACTCGAACCGCGCGCAAAGCCAAAGTACGGCTTAGGGGTCAGATAAATCCTCCCTCGCTATCCTTTTGGTTATGACCTAGTTTTATATAGCACCAGGAGCCCATTACTAATGGACTCTTGGCTATGCTGTGAGACCATTGAAAATCACCATTTTGGACCATTTTTGCGCACTTTGCATGGGATCCATTGAAAATCACCCAGCGATATTTTCTATGTATGGGCTTCCGTGTTGTAAAAGAGGCGAACACGCGAGTTAATATTGGGTTCCCTGTGGAGCCAGATCTCGCTGCACAATATACGCGTTGTTCCTATTTGTAAATTACGACAAACCGATCAACCTCAACTGAGTTAAATTAAGTTTACAGTAAAACAACCTCGAAATCAAAATAATATCGTATCCATGTGATTTCAACAAGAAAAAAGATTTAAATTTTAAAACTGAGTGGATTGAGTCAAAACATCCAAAAAATCAATTTAATGGCAAAGAAACAGAATAATAAAAACATAAGCTCGAAAAAAAAAGCTCGAAAAAAAAAACATCGACCGGGCGGCCGGGACTCGAACCCGAGCTCTACTATACATAATTTATGCAAAACACTAAAAATCGACCATACACCCGAGTCACCGTATGTTACGTATAGGACGAAGATTTCAGCCTCATCCGCGCTATCGGGTAGTACACAATCAGCGAATTAGTCAAAGAGGGAGGGAACAGTCGTATCCTAGTCCTAAATGACTGCCCCTTACCACATCAAGCTATCTGTACTTCCGATTGTTTTCGAGGGTCAATTTAGTAGTCTATCGTATAACGGTTATTGTTATGGAAATTTCTTGACTAACGCAGTCCTCTGGTTAAGTGCTGGGATTTGGAAACCAGCGACCCGGGGATCGACTCTCGATGCGGGCACAATCTTTTTCTGTTCATGATCTTTTTTTTTCTGTGTCTAATTTCTTTTTCTATTTCTTTCCGCTGATTCTTTTTCCGTTTTCATTGAAAAAATAATATCACAGAAGTTCATTTGAGTTGCGAACTGACCCTACGAAAATCTAAGCCCCAATTATATTAATGAAATAATATATCACTCTCAATAATCATAGTGCGATGAAACTTATCTGATTAAAATTAAATAGAGTATTTACCTTGCTTAATTATCCGGTAAAACTATGGATCTGTTTGTCTGTCCGTCCGTCCGATCAGTCCCCAATCTCTAGCGGCCAGATCAGTTCGATCTGGTTCAGAACGCGCGCGCGCTATGTTGGGCTCCCTGTGCGCGTCCCGCAAGACCGCCCGTGGAAAACCGCAAAAACGTCAGCATTAGCCACAGGAATCCCAATTTACGTCGTCTTCTGATTTACGCAGTAATCGCGGCACGCACTGCTCACACCTATTTCGCTAGACTATTGCCATATCAACCCCTATAACCGCTGATGACAAACCATACTGCGTTTAAAAAAAAGCTGTTTATTAAATAACTAATTGTTGTATATTTTATTTTACAAGTCTTCATTCTCCCATGTGTTCTTGCTTGAAATATATGTCTGTCTGTCCTTCTACTCATTCCCATCGAAGCAGCATCCACACATTCGTCATTTGGATTGATATAGCCGTTGGCACCTGGAAGTGACGGTTGGACGGTAGCCACTGTTACGCCCCGTTTACATAAGAGAGAGGGAGTTGGCCCTAGTGCGAAGGTTATCTCTCTCATGTAAAACAGGGCCTTAGTTGTCTGATTGCCATCTTTGGCATGACTCGTATAAGATAGGATGGCATCTTGTTGCCGTCTGAAAAAAGATGAAACAGAAACCAGTTGGAACAAAGGCACCCATTGGCCAACTCGTGGATTACCACCCCCTCTACAAAAGTTGTGAGCCTGCGATGTACTTCAGCGGCAGCGTAATGAAAGTTTACAGCCGAGTGAGTGATAGTCTCCCTCGCAGCCGTCATTAGTTCCGTCACGCAATGCTCTCGGCGTTGCGTGATGGAACTAATGACGGATGCGAGGGAGACTAAGTGAGTGAGTGATCCCACAATTAATGTCATCCCTATATAACTTGTGGATTACGTAATCCACGAGTTAACTATGAAAGTCAGTAGTGATGATAATATGTCGTTGTTATCGATGGTACTGTTGTGGATCTTGGGGCAGGTGTTTGATGATCTCTTGAATCCCCTAAGTAAATATTCAGACATTTGACAAGATTCTTACTTTATTGACTTGTGACAGAAGACCTTGTATTTGTTTTGGTAACAAATCATCGTTAGTAAACAACACAGGGTTCCCGAGTGATGAGCTTAGGTGTCTAATGACGTCAGCCACCATAACGAGGCGATATCGTAGAGTGAATAATCTGGGATTCTGAAGTGAGCCGCCTTCTTTGATACCTACGAAGTAGATTAAAAAAACAACAACAACAACACAGCAATGACGACGACGACGACAACAAACATTCCAAAATATACACTGTATAAACAAAATACCTACAATCTATTTGCAATAAAAGAGGTTTACCTGCGGTTTGCAAGCTCTCCAAGTCCTTGATGAGCTTCTCGCTTTCCGTTTCAAGCCATTTCTGACACCAAACTCTGATTGGTTCAAACTCGTCACATGACACACGGTCTGTCATAAGCTAAATAGTGCACCAAAAAGCCATGTTATTAAAATCAAATTATCGATAGATATAAAAAACTCTGATTGGTTCAAACTCGTCACATGACACACGGTGTCAAAAAACTGTACCTTGAGATGTCTGCAAGCCAATTGTGCAGTGGCAAATGGTTCGGCGTATAAATTACAGTCTTCTTGTTCAAACAGGATATGACTAAGGAAACGTTACGAAGAAACGTTAGTAGAAGTACATGTAACAACCACAAAACCGTAAAATATCCAACATTCATCAGTATCCGAGTAACTGCAAGCTCACCGCGATTGAATGTATTCAGACAAAAGTTCTGCCACAGAACCGCGCCCACGTAATATAGTTACCATGGCAACCCAAACCTCCGGCGACCAATAGAAGTCACGTGACATGTATTCAAATATCGATTCCATGGCAACTGAGCATGTGATGCCCTCGAGTATTTTGCTGTCATGGTGATGATGACGAACTTTGGTGCCAAAATGCGAGGCTGCTATTCTGACGTCATCCTGTTCGTCTTCCAGTAACATCACACCAGTCACAAACACTCTGGAAATGAAACGCTTAAAATGAACGGACAGAAAAATAAGAATGAAAATAAAAATGGCGCAATTCTCATTTTACCTCACCGCTGCCTCGATAAGTTTGCTCATATCAATAGTTTTGTTTCTACATTTTTCTGCCCAAATAAGGACATCCATGCCGGCGATGCCCAGTCCCTGCGCCGCTCCGCTGCGTACTGGTTCTGGTTGATTTGGTAAGCTACAGTGATTGACCAACTCCGACCAATCAGTTGCCATAGAGACATTCTGCAGGGGGTCCTCTTGTCGCCTCAAGAGAGACTGAAGTAAGATACTAAGTGCTGTGATTGCTTTTGATTGGACAGTCGAACCACGTGATCCTCTCGAGAAAGAAAGTAAGGAATTCCACGATGATGTGCAGTGTTTGTTTTGTATCTGACCAGATTGATGGTAAATGTTGACTAAGCATTCCAGGGCTAGCAGTAAACAACGCTGGTCTGTCTCCATGGTAACGAGTGACGTCATAGATACATCAAGGTCATTGATAAACGTGTCATGATTTTTCTTTAGAAGTTCGTTGAGACGTTGTAGTGTAGCGATTCTTGTTTCGCGTTCAACGCTGCACAGACTTTGTTTTACGACTGTGAAACGATCCACGTCTTTTAAACCTGTAAATGGGAATGTTAAAAGGAAATAAATGGAAAGATGGATGGATGAAATAAGAGAATGATTATTTATACCTGCAGACCAGAAGTCTTTGTTCGCCATGTCTATGGTGACACGAACAATAGCACGCTGAAGACACGGCAGTCCCACATGTACAGTGTCCTTGCCGGGGGACCCATCGGTGAGGTGTTTGACAAAAGTCTTAAGGCTATCACTCGCTTCAAAAAGAAATGCATTTTTATCAATAGTTTAGCCAAAGAAACTTGTGGTTGATCTCTTACATACATACAGTTCAAAAATCCTCCTTTTAAGATATATTAAATGTATTACAAAAGATCAAAGATAGAAGAGACCTTCTTACTTCATAAACCAGTTCCTTTTTATTCCATACTGTATAAAGTAAAGTCTATTATTTGTGTATTTACCTTTATTACAGGTCAGCGGTGCTACTTCCATTACCAGAGTCAAATATTCAGCTCTAGTTACGGCGCATGCGTTGACTTGGGTGCCCAGCCAGGATTTATTACGTAGTTCATTCATGATTGCAATCATCTCGTCAGTAACTCGTGAATCACAAATAGTATTGACAAGACGATGGACCTATAGTGTAATAATTACAATATAAATTTGCTGGGAAAATAAAACTGAATTCTCTAAGGGGAAAGACGACATTCTGTTTAATTTTCCCGCCTTTTCTATGAACACACATTCGCTAATCGCAGTTCTCATACTTTCTTTTTTCCCCGCGCTTTTCTTCAACTCGCGTCCACGTATCTTCAACATTACTACAATCCCCTTTAATTTCTTCACTTTGACGCGTCCAATTTTAACTAACTTTCTACTTTTTCCGCGCTTTTCTTCAACGCGCGTCCACACATTTTTTTCACTTTCTACCTTTCCCACGCTTTTCTTCAACCACACATTTTTTTCACTTTCTACTTTTTCCGCGCTTTTCTTCAACGTGCGTCCACACATTTTAACCAACTTTCTACTTTTCCCGCGCTTTTCTTCAACGCGCGTCCACACATTTTAACCAACTTTCTACTTTTCCCGCGCTTTTCTTCAACGCGTGTCCACATATTTTTTTCACTTTCTACTTTTCCCGCGTCTTTCAAGTACCCGCGTCATCTCCATCCAGACAAGATTCTTAGAGCATTTTACCTGAAGAAGAGTTCCATGTAGTCGATTCTGGGATACGTTTCGCGGAGAGCCTGGGATAGAACTTAGTAACTCAACGGCTTTACTAGTAAAATGTTCGATTGAAATAAACGGTACCAGGGCCTGCGCAGCCAAGCACCGCACAGCGTGGACTGGGTTTGAGGACAATGGAATCAGAGCAGGAATGAAAACCGCCAGTAAACTAAAACATAAAGATATAAAAATAGTGTGAGCAAGAAAAACAGAACAAACAGTTGTCGTAGGGTCAAAAGATAACAAAGAACTGGACAACCCAGTAACTCAAACACAACATTTGTCTCTATCTACCAGGAAACTGCCGCTTGCTTTCTGCATGTATATTTGCTTGTTTACTGAGCTGGTTGATGATCTGCCCATCTGTCTGTCGGTCTGTCTGTCTTTCTGTCCGTCCCAGGTCTGTCTGCCTGTCTGCTTCAGTTTTCTTATCTGGTTGATGGTCTGCCTGTCTGGCTGTCTGTCCGTCTGTCTAGCTGTCTGTTCCAGGTCTGTCTGTCTGTCTGCTTCAGTTTTCTTATCTGGTTGATGGTCTGCCTGCCTGTCTGTCTGTCTAGCTGTCTGTCCCAGGTCTGTCTGTCTGTTTGGCTGCTGTATAAGCTTGTTTGTTTAGCTGGTTGATGGTCTGCCTATCTGTCTGTCTGTCCGTCTGTCTGTCTGTTTGTCCGTCTGTCTGTCTGTCTGTCTATCTGTCTGTCTATCTGTCTGTCTGTCTGTTCGTCTATCCCAGGTCTCTCTATCTTCTTGGCTGCTTGATGGTTTGTCTGTCTGTCTAATATTTAGCTGCTTGTAATAGGTCCCACTTGTCGTACAAGCATTTCCATCACAACCCTTACTTTTCTTCCACGTCACATGAAGCTGGTCGTAGCTTTGAAAACAAAGTCAAAATCGGAAAAAGTTCAGGCCTCAGAAATGATTGTGTTGACGCTGTTTGCTTGTCAGAGCATGACTTCAGCTGTTCGAGGAAAAACGAGCGAAGAGAAGAAAATCGCTTGAAGAAGTCTCTAGCGCTGATAGAATTGACTTGATTCTCGTCCTGAAAGCCGCGTTTATGTCCAAGTGTCCGTAAAACTAACGAACCTAAAAGAGTGAAAAGAATTGGTTATCAATGGATGAAAGAAGTACAGTGGGACATCTTGCTTAGCTTTCACTAGCGACACAAGCACAAGCACTAGAGGCGTTGTTTCACTGTGGAAACAAGAACGACGCAAGCATGAGCATGTGAGCACAAGCACAAGCACTAGAGGCGTTGTTTCACTGTGGAAACAAGAACGACGCAAGCATGAGAGCACAAGCACAAGGATCAACATTTTTCATTTCTTGTGCTTGCGCTTATGTTTGTACCGGGTCCGCTTTCACATGACACAAATTCTGCTGCTTGCGTGGCTAGTGAATACCAGGCTCGTGGACGAATAAATGTTGTTGCCAATCCATCCTCACCAAACAATTGCGTGGCAGCGTTCCTGATGGACCATAAAGGAGAAGCAAAGCCTTTGACAGCTAATATAAAACCTTGTTCGATAAACTGGAGAACATCGTTACCAAGAACAGTGTCTTGGTACAATAAACGCAAGATATTCATTGCATGAACCTGAAGCAGAAATAATGAGAATTGAATTTAAACTGAATAGAAAATGAAAAAAAATCAGAAGAAATCAATGTAAAATGGGAGAAAGAAAAACTGGAAAAATGGATTAAAACGTCTTGTAGCAGACACACACTACAGTAAGTGGGATACCTGTGGTAGATCCGTTGTCTGGTCGATGACGTCAGGAATGGGCAGGAATGCTATTCTTAGTAATTCTTCTAAACAGTACTTAACAGTCAGCGGTCTTTTGTTGGATGTCTCACTGGCCAGTATACTAACAATCAACACAGGCAACCCAGCACTGTGGTAAAAACAGTCGACCAGTCAGCACAGATCCATGTACACACTAGTTCCATGTACAGGTATCATGTAAACGCAGCCTTATAATAGGGGAAAGGCAAGACTTTATCACCTACCGTGCTGTCTTTCCCCTTCCCCTCCCCCTGTCTGTATCAAAGTCGTGCAATTCTTATGTAGATTACTTGTAAAATAAATCCATGTTTTACTGGTCAACAGCGTGGGGTTTTTTTCAGTGTCATACCTTCGTCTGGTAACAGAAGATGCAGCTCCTTCACCAGATATAGAGCTAATAACATCATGTATCCAACGCTTTGGTAACGTGTACAAACATTCTTGGACAGACCCGCTAAGGCAGCGACAGACAACCATCAGACTTATCTTACAACTGAGTAGAACACCCTGTTGAACATGAAAATCAAAACATCACATTCTAATTGGGAATTTTTTTTTTGAAAGGAATGGGAAGTAGAGCAATGGGAAATGAAATGGGAAAATGGGAAATGTCATTGTTGTATGCATAATCTAGAGATTATAACTTGTATTGGAAGCAATAAAGCCTGTGAAAAACTCTTTCTTATCATAACAACACTTACCGTTAGTCTACAATGTGTGAATATTTTGATAAACATTTCACCAATCGCTGCGAGACTCGAGCTGGACAGCAGTGTTCCACATTGCGCGTGCTCAGATGTAACCCTTGATATCCTCTCGACAATATTCGACAATAAATGACAACCAAACTTTAAAAACACAAAACAACACATTGTTTTTGTCAAGACCATGTTTAATACGGGTAACAAAATCGTGCAGTTTGTCGTGCAACATTGTTGCATTGCAAGTTGCAGAGTGATGTTGCTCGTATTACCACCGAAGAGCACAACTACTCAAGCAACAAAGTGTTGTAAGAATTTCTTCTTTCTCAATGCAACAATGCTGCACGATAAGTTGCACCATAATGTTAGACAACTTACTTGGTCTTTAGAAGTGAATTCAACACAGACACGTAAGAGAATGCTTTTTCATACAATAATAATAATAATAATAATAATAATAACAATAGTACAATAGTGATAATAATAATAATAATAATAAATAATAATAATAATAACAATAGTACAATAGTGATAATAATAATAATAATAATTCATAACAATAATAATAACAATAGTACAATAGTGATAATAATAATAATAATAATAAATAATATTCTAAACCTCATTAATAATTCATGAGCAATTGATCCAACCAGGTTGGTTGAATCGGTCACATGCATGGATCTGTATACCCCGATACAGACACTGATGAATAAAACATCAGTGCTGTATCAGTGATACAGACCTAATGAATAAAACATTAGTGCTGTATCAGTGATACAGCACTAATGTTTTATTCATCAGTTCTATATCAGTGATATAGAACTGGCACAGGTCATGCAAAGGTCTCATTTACTCGTATCATTGACCTTTGCATAGCACCGACAGCAAGTTACGAATATCATTACGGCTTCCTATTTACAAATACAAAAGCTCTTTCCAATGTGGGATGACTTGAGGTGTATCCTGCGCATGACAGTGACGTCAAAAGTACCTTTACAAGAAAGTTCTGTAATTTTCTCGTGTTATTTGCTCAGATTTCGTGTATTACTGTTTTAAATCAAGGTAAATTGGGATGGAGGATTAGAAGCCATTTACAGCATTCGCGTCCGTGTTGTATCGGAGATATAGATCCTCGCCTACAGCTCGGATCTATATCTACCGATACAACACGGCCGCTCATGCAGTAAATATCACATAATAATAATAACAATAGTACAATAGTGATAATAATAATAATAATAATAAATAATAATAATAATAACAATAGTACAATAGTGATAATAATAATAATAATAATAATAATAATTAATAATAATAATAATAACAATAGTACAATAGTGATAATAATAATAATAATAATTAATAATAATAATAATAACAATAGTACAATAGTGATAATAACAATAATAATAATTAATAATAATAATAATAACAATAGTACAATAGTGATATTAATAATAATAATAATTAATAATAATAACAATAGTAATAATAGTAATAATAATCATAATACAATAACGTAATTTACGTAACTATAGATAGTTTTCAATGACACTCATCTAAATGAGTTTGACAGCCATTTTGTACCTTGATGCTTAGAAAACAACTCGACATGACAAATTCCTTCTTGTGTTGCGAGGTCGTCATGGTTGATTGAGGACAACTCGTGGATATAGCATCGTTAACTGCTTCACCCAGACCAGCAAACGATGCTCCACAGACAACTAGCGAGATAGAATCATCAAAATGATTTTCAAAAACAACAACAACAACAACAACAACAACAACAACAACAAATGTTCAAACAAAGAAGTCAGGAAAAAGCAACACTCAAATAAAGACTGCACAAAAATACTCTAAAGATTTATTTTCACTTTGAACCCAATTTAAGTCCCACACAACAATATTTTTTGGGCACTGCACTCCTAACTTTTGGTTTATTAGTGCCTTACTTTGCTACAAGACACGATTCACCAGTGTCGTGCTAGAAAACTATGGCACGCATACCTAAAGTTAGGAGTGCCGTGCCCCAAAATTATTGTCGTTTAAATGGGGCTTTAATGATTCTCACCACCCTGTGAGTCTTGTTTCTTGGAGAGCACGCCAAGTACAAAGTCAATCGTTTCTATAGCAACAGTGACAGTACGTCGTATGATGAATGACTGGAGCGTTAAATCTGTGACGAGAATGGAACCGCTTGACATCATATCCAAGTAAGACGATATACAGCGACACAGGGTTAGTAGAATGCCTGCAACAAACACATTTAATTATAGTTAGTACTTTACTTTAAAGTGCTCCTAACCCCTTTTACAATTGTATTAAAAATTGAATGTTCATGAACTGATCAGCTATAGGGTTAAGTTTTTTCTTTGTTTGAACCTTGCATTTAGGAGTTATGGAGGTTTGAAATCTGGATATGCAAATCAGAAAACAATGAAATAAGTTAGGTAAAAAGCCCGGGGTGACGTCATCGAATTAAATATCGAGATTTCAAACAACTATAACTCCTAAATGCAAGGTTCAAACAAAGAAAAAACTTAATCCTATAGCTGATCAGTTCATGAACATTCAATTTTTAATACAATTGTAAAGGGGGTTAGGAGCACTTTAAGGAAGGAAGGAATGAAGGAAGAGAGGAAGGAAGAGAGGAAGGAAGAGAGGAAGGAAGAGAGGAAGGAAGGAAGGATGTGATGTGTTGGGGATAGAGCTGTTCATACTACTTTGCGCACAATTTCAATTCATCTTGCCCAAACCACAGGGAGCCCAACTAATATCTTTGTGTGCGCGCGTCTTTTTTGATGGGCTTCCTGTGGTACAGCGCGCGCACGATAATTAATCCACAGGGAGCTCAACTATTTCTTTTGTTAATATTTGTGTGCGCGTGTCTATTTTGATGGGCTTCCTGTGGTAGAGCGCGCGCACGATAATTAATCCACAGGGAGCCCAAATATTTATTTTGTTAATATTTGTGTGCGTGCGTCTTTTTTGATGGGCTTCCTGTGGTAGAGCACGCGCACGATAATTAATCCACAGGGAGCCCAAATATTATTTTGTTAATATTTGTGTGCGCGCATCTTGTTTGATGGGCTTCCTGTGGTAGAGCGCGCACAGGGAGCCCAATAATTTATCGTGCAATACCATGGTACTTACCATATATAGGGGACTGTTCAGCAGCAATGCCCAAATTATTCCTTGCAACATTTAGTTGCCTTTCTGCTTCAGAAACCAACTCTGTCAAAAACTGGATGCACACAATGCCAGGATCTGTGGACTGGACGTCACGCTGGACACGAAGCTCACCAAATATGCCGATAAAACTCCATTGTACGTGAGCTGTATATCTAGAAACACAGCCATTTATGATTAATGAAAGTTTCTGTTCATGATATTGGATCCCTCTACAAAGGCTTCAAATAACTGCCATGTATCATGCCATGCTGGGATATGGACTGAATCTCACACGCAGACAGTCTGGTCAAAAGAAAAACTTTTGCCATACAGAATTGGAGAGAACTGTCTTTTTCAAATCGTAGCAGAAGATCCCGTTCAACGTGTCCAGCCAGACTGAGAACAAATTTGAACAATTTGAAGACTTGCTCAACAAAATATTTGGCACCAACAGAGTGAAACATGCTGTACTATGGGAAGACTACATGCATCTTTGTTTCAGTCATCAACACAACAGCATGTTGAGAAGGTGTTGTGAAGAATCTTGAAGACAACTAACCTTTCAAACAAAAGTTGACATAGAATACTCCCACTTTCACCCTCCTGGACCTTAGGACTGCAGACCAAAGTTCGTGCTTCTGTCATCAATGCCAAGGCAAAGTTTGCATCGCTTGTCGTCTCGTTTATCGCTTTGAATGGTGTGGAGAAGTATTGTCGAAGAATATCGAAAGCCATCTCGCGAATCTAAAAACAACAGTAAATCGTAAATAATAATTATTTTGCAAAAGAGCGGGAAAGAATTTATGAAATTAAATGACTGAAAAAAACTGAAAAGAGCAGGAATGTGGTTTACTTTCTAGAGAGTCCTGGAACCTCCCTCTTCCAAAACGGAGGACTATTGGAGAGAAGAAACGAAGGGGAGAGAAGAAACGAAGGGAGAAAAGAGAGGAGAAAGAAATAATTCACAACAATACTTACATCAGAATGAGAACTTTGAAGACATCCAAGAAATATGTGAACATTCCTGAAAATACCAGTAAACAGAGTCACACAAAGATAAAAATATATTTATCTATATATCTACTGGCCTATCTATCTACAAGTATCTACTAATCTACTTTACATACCTGGGAGAATGAAAACACCATAAACCTTGTTGCTCCACCAGCATCATAAGAAATATCGACGACTCTAAGAAATAATAGATCAAAGACACATTGGTGTCATGCCGTGAATAATAGATGGCTTCTCTACATTTGATGATAGTTTAATACTCACCAGGCGCCTGTCCTTTCTTCTTATCGGGGTTCCCTCTAACTACAAACGTGTCAAACATCAAAGAGAGAAGTTCAAGCGCTGAGGAACAAATAAGACATCGTCAATGCCGACATAACTTACAGTAACCATAGTGATGTAGGAGTGCTATGATTTGATAAGTTTATGCAAGGTTTTCCAACATGTTGGACAGTGTTTTTAAACTATTTAAATGAGCAAAGTCTACATGTTCAAACCTGTTTTTTGTCGTTGGTAGTTAGCACCAGGTAGTAATGAGTTTGACATCAAAGTCAACATCCATCCAACAAACTCTAAACATGAAAGATAAATGATGAAAATCGTTAGTTGATGAAATGGCACTAGGTAGTTGACACTGATTACAAGCAGTTACAAATCAAAAAAGGTCGACATTACGTATGTGACACTCCACCCAAGTGATCTTCCAGGAATTACACAGTGCACTAGCTCCATCATTGCATGCTGGGTATTTAAAGCTACAGAGCTACAGCGATTAGAGAGAAGTCAAAACCAGTGTGTAAGGTCATATAACTGCCAACGCAGCATCACTCGCTTAAAAGGCAGCACAGTCCTTTAATAGACGCAATGGAAGGATGGAGAGAGGTGCTAAGGTCAATCATCTGCTATGAATAGCATGGCACTTACTTAGAGCGTGTGGGATGTCTGACGGTATGGTTAATGGAATAACATCACAATCTGCTATGAATAGCATGGCACTTACTTAGAGCATGTTGGACGTCTGACGGTATGGTTAATGGAATAACATCACATTCTTCTACTTCAGACTTTTTGAAGACTTTTGGATAAGTCTTCTTTAAACTAAATAAACTGTAAATGAGGAAAGAAAATTTGTACTGAAGCAAGTAGCTATAAACAGGACAATTTATATGACACTATGCTCTGACACCTGCTGTCACGTATTCTGCATTATATGACACTACGCTCACCTGCTGTCACGTATTCTGTATTACTGTATATGACACTACGCTCACCTGCTGTCACGTATTCTGCATTACTATATATGACACTACGCTCACCTGCTGTCACGTATTCTGTATTACTGTATATGACACTACGCTCACCTGCTGTCACGTATTCTGCATTACTATATGACACTACGCTCACCTGCTGTCACGTATTCTACACAATACTCTCTTCAAAGCCATGAACAGCTCTTGTCTGAATGAAGGACATGCGATGTTGAGATTGTGAGGAAGAAACTCACGCAATAAATGAACTTCGATGTCAGCAAATGGTTCTGAAGAAGAGTTGAGATTGCAAAACACAAATGATTAGTTGTTCACATTCCTTTTTCATTTCCCTCTCTTTAATTCCATTCCTACAATGGCCCTTCTTCTTAGTTCTCACTTTTCTTTTGCTCCTACATTCCTTCTATCCTCTTTTCCTTGCCTCTATTTCATTCCTTTTTTCTTTCCTTTCCCTTCTCAGTTATTCCAACCTTTTCTTTCATTCATTTCTTCCTACCATTCCTTTCTTCTCTCCTTTGTTAGTAATGATAAATGGGATAGACATACTCACTTGCTGTCTTTACATTACAGCTCAAAACTCCCAACGCTTCTAGACGTAGACTATCTTCTTGATGTTCCAATGCTTCTTTCAATAATGCTTCATCCTGTCACACACAAAAACGTTTATCAATAATACAAACAAGCTTGGTAAATATCCAAGGCAGAAAAACAACCGTCTTTCAAATCTCCCTCTCCCTTCTCCCTTCTCCCTTCTCCCTTCTCCCTTCTCCCTTCTCCCTTCTCCCTTCTCCCTTCTCCCTTCTCTCTTCTCTCTTCTCCCTTCTCCCTTCTCCCTTCTCCCTTCTCCCTTCTTCCCTCTCCCCTCAGCCTAAAAATAAAATACAAAAATACAATGATACTGTAGTAAAATCAAGTTCAATGATACTTTACTCACCAAATGAGCAGCGTCTATAATCCCCAGAGAACGAGCAACTTTTAGTATAGCAAGCTGAGCAGAAATGCAGAGGTTTGGCAGGATGGTGTTGCTATGGTTACTAGACAGTTGATTCAGTAGTTGATCAAGTGTATCCGGTGTAGATTTAAGAGCACATGGCAGCCAATATTGACGAGTATGTTGAGCCAGTAATCTAGGGAGATAAAAATAATGAGAGCAGAGCAGAGCAGAGCAGAGCAGAGCAGAGCAGAGCAGAGCAGAGCAGAGCAGAGCAGAGCAGAGCAGAGCAGAGCAGAGCAGAGCAGAGCAGAGCAGAGCAGAGCAGAGCAGAGCAGAGCAGAGCAGAGCAGAGCAGAGCAGAGCAGAGCAGAGCAGAGCAGAGCAGAGCAGAGCAGAGCAGAGCAGAGCAGACTTACTGGTCCTCGTTTGTTAATGCTTTCAGCAGGATTTCTGTCCATTTTTTCTGAAACTTGAATCAGTTTGAAAACATGTTAAATTAACGTTACTATGTTGATTTACGATATATATTTTGGAAACAGAAGTATTTGACTGACCTCTGCTTGGTCACCTTGTCTTGATTTCAATAAAAATGCTTTAAAAACCTCAGTACTTGCAGATGATAGTTGATTGGTTTTCAGACAGTCTGCCATTTCCTGGAGTAGTGTGGGTCTTTTGTTGAAAATCTGTAGAAAAGATGATAAAATATTGAAAGTGAGAATAATTGATGACAATAATCACCACTACTGCAACCACCACTGTCATCATCATCATCATCACCACCAATATCATCACCCATCATCACCACCACCATCATATATCAGTCATCATCATCACCACAATCATCATTGTCATCACCATTATCACCACCACCACCATCAATGTCATCATAATCACCATAATTGATGAAGATTCACATTGAAGGAAGGCTCTCTAGGATGTATACCTTTTCCATGTCAACAAAAGGTAATATTTCACACAGCAATCCGTATCTTGCCTTCACTTGCCATGGAATATCAAGAACTTTACTCAAAACTGAATCATAAAACTGGGTCTTCTGCAACAAAAAGAAAACTTTTCCATCATCTTTGAACACGAGTGAAAGAACTCATCTTTGATTTATTTGTGTTCCCTTTAGTTTGCGAATATGTGCTCATAAAACGTGTTATCATTATTATTTTGTGGATTTCAATAGCGGTTGTCAACATTGTTGCTGACTTTATCTTCAAAAGACCACGAAAACTACAGATAGAACGGAAATACAGGAGAAGTAAAAGTGCTTAAAATATCTCATAAAAATCCTTCTGAGTGTTGGCCTTAGAAAAGAAATGGGTTCAAACGGAGAAGCCACCTTTCCTTTCGTGTCTGTCCACACACATGTATTAACTAACAGACATCTGTAAACAGACACCTCACATGATGGAGTAGCTTTAAAGGGTGTCTGTCAGTTTTTATGAGATGATTAAGTGAGCCACCTTTCCTTGTGTGTCCGTCCACACACATGTACTAACAGGCATCTGTAAACAGACACCTCACATGATGGGGTATATAAGTTTTAAAGGGTGTCTGTCAGTTTTTATGAGATGATTAAGTGTCCTTGCAATCAATACATACAGCAATTGCGTCAGCTTGAACAATGTACTGTTCTTCAGTATGCACTTCTAACAGTAGACCAAAAATGGCTCGGCCTGACAATGAAACACCATCCACCTGAAGGAAGACAAGTATATTATTACTACTGTAAACAAACAAACAAACAAAAAAAAAAAAAAAAACAAACAAACAAACAAACAAACAAAAACAAACAAACAAACAAAAACAAACACACAAACAAACAAACAAACAAACAAACAAACAAACAAACAAACAAACAAAGAAACAAACAAACAAACAAACAAACAAACAAACAAACAAACAAACAAACAAACAAACAAACAAACAAACAAACAAACAAACAAACAAACAAACAAACAAACAAACAAACAAAGGTTTACCGGATCTTCTAAACTGTCCCAGACCAGCTCCAATATGTTGTTTGTGTAGTAAGAATCACAACCAAACAGCGATGACAATGAATTATCGACTTGATATATATCCTTCAGCAGACACTTAACTCGCATCATCCAGCTCTTTACAACTATATTCAACAAAAGTAGAATCATACATTTAATATGTAAAGTAAATATTCTCAATGTTTGGTCGTCCTTGTGATGGAGTTCATCAGGAAACCATAAATTTTACTTCATATTTCTGTCTAGGTAAAAAGGCTCAGATAAGCAGTCTAGGTTTTCTACACAACTAAAGTCAGTGTTTACACATCTCTGCATATACCGGTACATGTAAGGTTTACATGTTGTGGTTTAACATTTTTTCTGAGGGGATGATATTAAATCAGTAAAATCCTTGATGATGATAATGATGTGACAATTTTATATAACACATAACTGCTCTATGCAGTATTTTTGTCAGACCGTTAATTATAAAGGTGCAATTTGCAGCCGCATGGAAAGATTTTACTGAAAGACCATAGATTGTGAAAAGAAAACAATGTCATATATTTCAGACAATTGCCTTGTGATTCTAACAAAGCTTGTGATGTGACTGTACCTTCATAGGAGAGATAATGAACCACTGTGTTCTTTTCAGTCCTGCATAGTTGGTGAACAGTTGTGAATACAGCACCCATCAAATATGGTTCCTTCTGTACAGAACATACAATATATAGACCATTCAGGCCTAGTTCAGACGTCGTGCTAATAATGAGCCATTCTCATTTCAAACAATAGATAATGAGGTGGCTTCTTTTGAAGTAATCAAGAATGGCTCTTGGAAAGTACGGCGTTTGAACTAGGCCTCAGTTATATATCATAATCAATATTTAGACTTTTATGAGTTGCTAAAATCACCTCGTCAGATTCCTTGTGTAGAATGATATCTTTTTTGCTTGATGTGATAAAACCTTGTAATAGCGTAATCTGAGTGAGAGGTAGACGATCAGGTGTCGGCAGGTTAATTACACAGTTGCTGATACTGATAGTTGTCTTTAATGGTGCAGATGATGATGATGACCTGACGACACCTATAATTGGTAAACAATAATGATAAGATTGAGTAACATTGTTACTAAATTCAATGAATAAATAGAAAAGTACTAATGGATGGACGGATAGATGGACATAACAGATGGACGGATGGATGGATAAATTGATGGTACATGTAAGGTAAGACAAAAACCATTGCATATATGACAGACAAGTGAACAGACAAGATCATATTAAATGGATGGTGGATGATTGGCTGAATAAATGGATTTATTTAACAGATGGAAGAATGGATGGATTATTAAGATGGATGGATGGATGGATGGATGGATGGATGGATGGATGGATGGATGGATGGATGGATGAATGGATGGATGCATGAATCGATGGATGGATGGATAGATGGATGGATGGATGGATGGATGGATGGATAGATGGATGCATGAATCGATGGATGGATGGATGGATAGATGGATGGAAGAATGGACGGATGGATGGATGGATGGATGGATGGATGGATGGATGGATGGATGGATGGATGGATGGATGGATGGATGGATGGATGGATGGATGGATGGATGGATGGATGGATGGATGGATGGATGGATGGATGGATGGATGGATGGATGGATGGATGGATGGATGGATGGATGGATGGATGGATGGATGGATGGATGGATGGATGGATGGATGGATGGATGGATGGATGGATGGATGGATGGATGGATGGATGGATGGGTAGCAAAACACATACCTGCATTCTGTAGAAGCTGAGAGATTACATTGATAACGTGGCTTTTCTCAGATTCAATGTTCAGAAAAAGGCTCAATGAAGTTCCAGAAAGCAACAGACATTCTTTCGCTAAATGCTGCAAGAGAAACAAATTATGCTTTAATGAACAAGATCCTCGTGTTCAGTTGAAAAAAGGACATTTGAAGGGTCTGCAAAAGACCTGAGTGAACTCTGATCAAAATCCAAATTCTCCTTTAGGCTCTATGAATTCCAAAGGAGAATTTAGATTTTGGTCACTTACACTGTTCTTGCATGGAGCCCCTATAATCACTTCCATGCATCTGTTATACATTGTAGGTACATATACATACAACCAATATATGCATACCTTTGAAAACAAGATGCATATAAGTAATGATACTACAGCTGTTAGGTTTGTTTTAGCTTGATCAAAACATGACTCATTCTGTTGTGAAATCTGCTGTAGTTTTGTAGGGAAATGCTGAAACATCTGCAGTGAGATCTAAGAAAGAAAAAATATCAAAACAAATTCAGTTTGAATTCTTAATCTGAAATATTTCACAATATATATTCACTTGTATCAGAAATGTATTTTGATAGAACTATTAAACAATGTTAGTTCTAATACCTTGATTATAAGTAGAAGAGTTTCTTGATAATTAACCATATTAGAGCGACGCGATTCCATTACCTGAAATAAGAAATGTGAAAAGGAAATAGGAGGGAAAAAGGATACTCTTCCCTTTCCCTCTCTCTCTCTCTAAAGATATGATGCTCATAGGCTAATATTGTAATGTTGGTTCATCATTCTAGCAAGCTAATGTCAAGAAATCAAGATACATGCATATAATTATATAAATGACAAACTTATGAATTAATATTGCTTGCGGCAACATACCTTGTTTATCATGTTATTACACCATTCTCCCATGACCTGCAGCCATGATGTATCTAGAATATCTTGTATGCAACATACCTTGTTTATCATGTTATTACACCATTCTCCCATGACCTGCAGCCATGATGTATCTAGAATATCTTGTATGCAACATACCTTGTTTATCATGTTATTACACCATTCTCCCATGACCTGCAGCCATGATGTATCTAGAATATCTTGTATGCAACATACCTTGTTTATCATGTTATTACACCATTCTCCCATGACCTGCAGCCATGATGTATCTAGAATATCTTGTATGCAACATACCTTGTTTATCATGTTATTACACCATTCTCCCATGACCTGCAGCCATGATGTATCTAGAATATCTTGTATGCAACATACCTTGTTTATCATGTTATTACACCATTCTCCCATGACCTGCAGCCATGATGTATCTAGAATATCTTCTATGCAACATACCTTGTTTATCATGTTATTACACCATTCTCCCATGACCTGCAGCCATGATGTATCTAGAATATCTTGTATGCAACATACCTTGTTTATCATGTTATTACACCATTCTCCCATGACCTGCAGCCATGATGTATCTAGAATATCTTCTATGCAACGTCTTCCTTGACTCCAACTATCAAGAATGATAAAAACTAAAAAGCAAAATCATTCAAACATCAGTATAACCATTTAATTATGCAAGACCTTTTTTAACCTCCCCATGTCACTATAGTTACAATTATGTCATACATGTCACCATAGTTACAATGATGTCATACATGTCACCATAGTTACAATGATGTCATACACATCACCATAGTTACAATGATGTCATACACGTCACCATAGTTACAATGATGTCATACACATCACCATAGTTACAATGATGTCATACATGTCACCATAGTTACCATGATGTCATACATGTCACCATAGTTACCATGATGTCATACATGTCACCATAGTTACCATGATGTCAAACGTCACCATAGTTACAATGATGTCATACATGTCACCATAGTTACAATGATGTCATAGACGTCACCATAGTTACAATGATGTCATACATGTCACTATAGCTACAATGATGCCATACATGTCACCATAGTTACAAGGATGTCATACACGTCACCATAGTTACAATGTCATACACATCACCATAGTTACAATGATGCCATACATGTCACCATAGTTACAATGATGTCAAACATCACCATAGTTACCATGTCATACATGTTGTATCACTGACGAGGGCTGTGAAGCCGAAAGGCCTTTGATATCATAAAGAACAACGTAGCTGTATGGCGTGTTTCATTGTCTTCATATATAGTTACAATGTCATACATGTCACCATAGTTACAATGATGTCATACATGTCACCATAGTTACAATGATGTCATACATGTCACCATAGTTACAATGATGTCACTCACCATATTGTAGTGTTGATTCTTTTAATGGATCCTCAGATAAAATAACATTGATCTGTTTTGACAGCGTTGTCTTGACAACCTCAGGACTAATACCATGTATTACATTAATAACCTAAAACAGATATAGTATAATATTTTTTTATTTTAAACCACTATTGCATCATCATTGATTAATAAAGGAATCCAAAACTTACTTTGACAATTCTTTGGTTTGTTCTTGAGCACAAGAAATGATTAAAGTATAGTTGACACATAACCTGGGTGAACTCACGCAGGTACTTGTAATCCAGTGTTTCATTACTTCCTAATTTTAAACTTGAAACTTCTGAATGTAAACGGTCCAACAGAATCCATCTTTTCTTTTGAACATTTTCACTATAATAATAATAATGATTTTGATTAGATCAGTTTTAATTTTAAAATCTTTATTGATGTCATCACAGGCAGATGTAGGGAGTTTGAGTGTTGTGGCTCTCCCTAGTTTCATCTCAATTTTTTTATAATCAATGGTTTTTTTTTTGGGGGGTGGGGGGGGATCATAATCATTAAATCATTATCATTACGTTCATCATCTTAAATTCAGACCTGCCAACTCTCCCGGTTTAGCCGGGAGTCTCCAGATTTTGGACCTCAACTCCCGGTCTCCCGGTTTGAAGACAAAATCTCCCGGCTAAACACGATTTACGGTGAAATTGCGTAATACAACGTAACGATCTTTTTCAATATTAGAATATGCGTCATTTTATGTGAAACGCTCGTTTATTCGACTATTAGGCGAAACAAATCTCCTTTTTTTTTTTAAGGGGGGGGGGGGGGGGGGGGGAAGGTTCGGAAATGCTCAGGGTAGTCCGCCATTTGTTTTTGGTATGACAGCACGCTAATTTAGCCTATTTTTCCCAGTCTCAAGATTTGAGGGCTCAGGGGGTTGGCAGGTCTGTAAATTATTCAAAGTTCCTCAATCAGTTAGAACACCTGTTGTAGCATTTACACGTGATTTGTCATTTACTTTTATAGTATATAAGTTTCTTTATACTTTAAGCTTACTTAAGCTAAGACTTAAGCTTATTTAAAGTAACTTACTTCTTCACCTCAATGAAAATCGTGTAAATATTTTGCCAATTTGTCCAGCCTTTCTCTTTAAATATATTAACTCTTTGCAAGATGATATTATTATCTCTATCTTGATCCATTATTATGTCTTTTTCGTCCAATCCTCAGATAGAAAACAGATTGAAACGGGATTCAAGACGAACCTTCACCTCATCCGCCATCTTGAACGTGAGCTAATACTAGTAATAGGGAGACTGGGTCTTGGCGGGAAACCAGACTCTAAATGAATATATTAATTTTTCTGCCTCAAAGAAGCGTACACATCTTCATTTAATGATTTCATTAAAATTAACAAAGATTTTAGTTAACAAACACTGAAAATTAAAAAATAAATTATTACAGTAATTTATAAATTGTATTTGAAAAATATTTATGATTGGTCTTTCTGTGGTGTGAAAATCATAGGGAAGTCTGGGTTCTAGCTAAATACAAAATGGCGGACGATCAACATCGTTTCCGAAGAATGTAAAATAACCTTCTATAATGCAAGAATTGATTTGATTATTGTACATATATTTGTGTAAAATGTTCGGAGATAGAGCGCTAGAGCTTGTGAAAGAGCTTAAAAGGACGATCGACAGTGGATTACCCCCATACAACGTAAGTTTGAAGTTGAAGCGTCTGCGCGGGAAAAACACAATTTCTAATAATTCTCGTGTTTGATTTGAAGGAAGATGTTGTTCGCCAAGTACTCGAAGAAATGAAAGCTTTATTTGAGCAGAATCAAAAAGAAGTGTAAGTCATACCGGTCAAGTGTATAATATTTAATAATCATCATCATAATATAGCGCTCAGTTGATGTATAAATGTAAGCTTATAAACGACACAATAGACAATGAACAATATAATACAAAAGATTTTATGAACACATTACATCAACTGAGTGCAATATATAGTTTCTCCCAAGTATAGAGAGGGAATACCATATCTTGATCATCATCATATTTCTGGAGGGGTGGGGTGGGGGGGGGGGGGTGGGTGAGGGTGGGGGGTGATTTTCTCCTTCCCTCCCCTCCCCTCCCCATTGCACCCACAAACCCATAAGACAGTGTTGATGTGTCATGATTTTCCTAGGAATGCAACAGTAGCTGGTGAATCTGGCTTGTTTTCTGGTGTTCATCTCAGGCATGCCAGTCTAGAGAGAGACAAAAGATGTCTGTTAGCTTATCTGTAAGTACAACACAACGAAAGTTAGAAATGGACATTCTTACCTGCAATGTATTTACTGTCTCATGTCGTCTCACTAGTCTTTACTCTCTAGGTATAACAGAATGATGAGAATAAAGAATTTCCGTTGGGAGTTTGGAACAGTTCTCCCAGAAGATGTCAAGTACAGTATGTGTGAACAAGAGGTATCATTTTATCACGGCATATTCTCTAGTGCTACAATTTATGTAAATAAGAATTTATCCATGTGTTAATAGTTTGTACAAAATTTTGAAATTATGTGATTTTAGTTTTGTTTTTGTCATTGTTTTTCTTATTATTGTTTATTGTTGTATTGTTTATAAATCAGTGAAGATATTTTAATTAAAAACTTGAAGTGTGAAGGAAAAGTGCTCTGAAATGCGCCCTTCACTATTGTTAAGATTTACTGGCACTTTGAGCTGAGTAGTGATAGGCTGCTATTTAATTATTGACATTGTGCCTGCTGTCTTCATTAATAGCGATGTACAAATAACAGTAGCCTTGGATTTTACAATATTTATCTTATTTGGTCTGCCTTTAGATTCAGTGGTTTACCAAATACAACAAATCTCTTGCAAACTACATGAAGTCTGCTGGACTGGATCTTACACAGGTTGGTTTTACTGTTCATGTAAATTACTGCATAGTTTGTATACAGCTATTTCAAAAAAGGTTGGTGCCAGTTTTGTTGCATCTTGCATCTTGCATGTTGCATACCAAGCCCGAAATGTATTGTGGATCATATGTAAACAATGTCTGCATGCAAATACATATGCCGGCTCCATATTGCGAAGATAGAGTTTGGGAAAATTCCCAGAGTCCATATTGTTGTGACCTTTCGCTGACTCCATTAACATCACCCATAGTGCATTTCAGGCTTGGTATGCAAGATGCAAGATGCAACAAAATTCCTTCACCAACCTTTTTTTAAATAGCTGTATAATAATAATAATAATACATGTACAAGTAAATCTGTGGAAATGAGTGTCCATTATGTTCTTCTCTATCTGTACTAATGTTTCCATTTACTTGGACTTCAAACACAGGACACAAAACCACCAAAATCACTTTATATTGAGGTAAGAATGAATTACATGATTGATAATGGAATTAATATTTCAGTTCTGTAGTTTTCAATGTCTAAATCTCATAGGTGCGATGTGTAGAAGACTATGGTGAATTTGAAGCTGAAGATGGAACCATAGTATTATTGAAAAAGAACAGCCAGGTATGCCTCGTAGCATGATAGTTGGTATACATACTACAATATTTAGCTTATACAGGGCATCTGACAGGTTGCGGGAAAAAAAGTAAAATTGTGCGGGTTTTGGACGTAAATTGTGCGGAAAAAAAATCCGATTGTGCGGGAAATTGTGCGGGATTGCGCAATATTTTAGGCGATTGCGCAATATTTTAAGAAATTTTAAGAGGCTAATAAAAAATTCAGTCTTGTTATAAAAGCTAATTCGTTTTGACGTTCGAGCAGAGTGTAAACAAAGCTCTCGAGTCTGTGAAATACTAATTCACGCTTATCGTTTCGGTACACATTTCTCCCAGAAAATTGACCCCAAAATGTCTACAGATCGCTTTAATTTGAAGGAACAGATATCAGAGAAGGTATTCTTTTGAATGATTTCTTTTCAAACTTGCAAAATCGACCCAAAAACAAACCTCAAATTTACACTCCGCTCGAGAGCGAAACGATCATTGAAGCGCGAAACTCACTTTGTTAGTATTTGTTATTGTTATGTTATTTATGCAGTCGCGTCTCCATGCATCTCCATTTCCTCCCACCTCTCTGTTCAGACAAATGATTTACACACACATGCATCGTATACAAAAAATATCTAATAAATAAACCTGAAGAAAACAGTGAACGTTCTTTTCAGACGGCAATTCGTAATAAAGGTGTTTTAATATATTCAATTCGTCCGAGCCGTCGTGATCATTCAAGCGTTACATACCCACGTGCAGTCATCTTGCGATTTTTCACGCTTTTCTTTTTCGGGATAAATTTGTTTTATCGCCGCAATCAGCTCGGGTTTTCAGTCCTGTTTAAACGAGAACGCAAGTCAACGCAAGTTTGAACACCAACTTGCGGTTACTTTGAACACGTTCAAATTTCTTTCTTCGCAGCTGCTTTATATTTCTTCAAGTTGTGACGACTTTCGACTCGTTTGATTAAACTTGAGGTAGTTTTCCATTCGTTTGAATGGTAAACTTGCATCGACTTTCGTTCTCGTTTGAACAGGGATTTAACTTCATTTTGTGTCAAGGCAACATAAAATCTAAAATAATTTTGGTGAGAAAAGTATGAGCTCCAATGACCCACAAAATTCTGAGACGTTTGGGTCAATATGTTAATTATTATATGTTCATCAACGCGGCAATGGATCATGGAGCAGCCCTACATGTAGCCTAAATCAGAAAAGCTTATACAGTATACGTTTTTCTACTCTGGAAAATGACCCAAAAGGTTAAGCAACGACTACACACAGGTAGTGCCCCGAAATAAAATGTACACTCACTCAAATTGAAACTGAAATAAATTTCAGATTGAAATATTTGGATTGTAGCTATTTGATTGCTTTTTATTATACTCTTGTATAATGTATGCAAAAATCAAGCTTTCTTTCTTTACAGTAAATGCCTTACCTCGGTACCTATAGAATGCAAGTTCAAAGACTGAGGTGATAACGCAACAAAAATGTACAGGAGACAGTATGAACTTTAGTTTTTACCTCAATATCTACATAGCGTTCAAAGTGAACATTAGCTAGAAATGTACAAATTTCTGGTGATTAATCAACTTATCTACACCAGTAGTAATATGACGCATTTGATTTTGCGAAACGGCGATGTCCGCTAGCTTTTTTTCCTGCTTTTGCGCAGACACTGATACACTTGATCCACTTCTGCCAGTTGTGGAAAAGTAAATGGGCCGACACCCACAATGCTGCATGGCCCATAGAACACACATGACTTGTGACATTTGTCAACATCATCGCGTCTTGGCCAGTCAAAGATTCTTGCGCCTGTGGTGTGAACAAATTTGAAGTCAATCAGCGAGTCGCCCGCTTGATTTGTCAATGCTCTGCCAAAGTAGAAGGTCTTCTGATACTCCACAGCATAGTATTTTCCCTCTGTTATGGCTGGTCCACCAAAGCCTTCAACCTCTTGCTCGTGCAATTCAAGGATCATGTGTTTCCTGAAGCTCTGAATGGTATTGCCAGAAGCGATTGCTGATTGTAGAAGCAAGCATCTTGCATATAGGGAGACAAATACGCCACAGTCAAAACCATTTTGCTGTTGTGGAATATCCTGTGGTAAATTACAGGAAAAGCACCACTCACTCACGTCAAGGCCGACGTCCAGCTGCTTCAAAAGACCCCACATCTTTCCGATTGCTCTTTCGACAGTCGGCTTAGTAAAGGAACCGGCCAAGCTATCCAAAGCTACAATTTGCTTTTCCCTAGGTAGCACAACAAGGAGAAACCAATGCTTACTTTGGCCTGGGTTGCAGGGTACCAAAAGAACATCTTGATCCAGTATTGAAGCTTTACCCTTTAGCACTTCTTTGACAGGCCTGTTTCCAATGCCTTTTTCGAACTTTTCCCATTCAAGACTTTCCGTTTTTAGGCCCTCTGAAATGCGATTTGTTGTAAGTAGATGCAAGTATGCGTCGATAGCAAAGTTAGTCAAATGATTGTCTTCATCTACTGCATGGCCACCAAGAAGAGCGGCAAGGTCTTTCTCATCAATCATGTTACTTCCTTTGAACTTGACAGCACCATCAAGCAAACAGTTTAGAAGGGGCTGTTTGTGTTCTGGAAAAATACAAGTTGTCTCCGTGTTGAACTTGGCAGCAGTATTTGGATCTAGTCCATTATGCACCACTGGTCCCACACCCTGTTGGGAAACATTGGGGGAGGAATCACGATATTTTCTGTCGCTCACGTTTGATGTGCGGGAAACAAAACTATCAAGTGATGATCTGAAGAGTTTTCCACCAGATTCGTTTGCTTTCTTCTTCCTTTTTACATTGTGCTTTTCCGAGGCTGCATTTCTTTTCCTTGCTTTTCCTGTAATGGTGCTCTTATCTTGCACTGCTTGTTTCAGCACGTCTTCGACCCTATCACTCACTTTTCTTTTTTCTTTAACCGCAGGACCAGTATCAGTGGAGTCGAAAGCCTTTAAATATAATAATAATAATAATAATAATAATAATAATAATATTATTATTATTAATAATAATAATAATAATAATATGCACTTGTAATGTAAGCACATACGTCAGAACAGCGATGTATAAGCGCTATATAATTTATATTATTATTATTATTATTATTATTAATATTATGTTGCGTGCGCTGTAAATGTGAGCCATTCAGTTTGCGCTTAAACTCTCAATGGTAGAAAGTGTCTGCATATACAGAGAATAAATAATAAATAAATAAATAAATTCTTTTTATTTTACGATCAATAACGCTCACCTTGGAACCGTTCATGCCAAGTGATGATTTCAAGGGGTTTTCGCTCGATTCACTTTCTTTCTTCGTGTTTTTTGGAGCAACATCTTTGTGAATTTTCGGAGTTGCCTTCTCGGGAATGCTGCTCTTATGTCGAACTGATTCTTTCAGGACGTCTAGACTCCTTTCTTCCTCAATCGCAGACTTAATTCGTAGATTCCAATTAAGAAAATGCAATGCCTTCATAGTGCTTTGCTCAATCGATCTGCGTTTCTCGTCGAGAATGGCATTGTAAGCAGAAAATGATCTTTCAACATCATACGATCCAATAGTAGTAGTGCAGTAGCATGATGCAAGCTTGTACAATTCTGGGAGGCTACTTGACTTTGACTTCCAAAATTGCCTCAAGTCTAGTTCATCTCCGTCTTTCTGTTTCATGTACATTACAGCTTGGGGACCTATGTGATCAACATATAGTCCCCACTCTTCTTTGGAAACAGATTCTATGCCAGGGATGCTATCAATGGAGTCTAGACTCTGCTCGCATCCCACAAGATTTATTGGGTTCAGCACTCTTACTTGTTCTAGAAATTTTGACGCTGGCTGCGCACCATCTACAACATACTTGGATAGTTTAGAATGAGCATCCTTGAAAGCTGATTTCGCAACGTGGATCATTTCTTCTTTTTCCTCCCATGAGAAGTCATGGCTTCCTTCAAAGCAAAACGCAAAATCTTCATCACTTCCTGAGGCATTCACACGTAGAAAGTATAGAAGATGTTCCATCTTTTCATGCACCTGTGTTACGTGAGGCATTTTCTCCTGGAAATAATTCAGGTACCCCAATAGGGTGGGTGACTTAACCTTTACCAAGTTGAGCTGAGCTTGTAGTTTCTTCATGAAGGTTGGATCTTCATACATTTCCTCAAGCCGGAGGAGAGAATTGCTGGCAAGATTTCTTCTTCCTCGGCTCAGTTCCTCGTTTATAAACTCTCCAAAGAGAAAATAATACTCGGAGTGATATATGGCCGAGTCAAACCAGGCACTCCAACTTTTGGTAGTGGGGTTTGGCGGCATTCTTGCATTTCCGTCAATGTGCCTTCTCAAGAAATTGAGAAACCTGCTCTTTCTTCCACTTGGTACAAAAAATAGATTCCTAAAACACTTCATAAACTCGTTCAGTTCGATGAAGTGCTTCTTAAAATCAGAGGCCACGAGATTTACAATGTGACTATTGCAGGTGATGTGGACTGATAGAGGAAATAAGCATGACAGCGCGTCATTGAATGCTTTCTTCATGTACGCCACGTTATCAGAGTTGAAGACTCGAACATTGTCAAAGGCTATGTCGTACTCATTAACGGTTCTAACAATTGCCTGGGATACAGTTTTGTGGTTGGTCTCACTCAAAAACTGAGTATCAAGCAAGTATGCAACACATTTCCCTTTGGGGGAAAGTTCATCAAAGTCAAGAATAACGGCCATGATATCAAGGACATACCTGCCTTCATCATCACTTAGCTCATCCACAATCAATGCTAATTTCTTATCTTTTATCAGCTGTTTGAGCTCTGCCTTTTCAACTTCATATACATCGAAAAGATAATAATCACGCAGCTGTGAAGATTTCGGAATGGCTCCTCCATTTGTAACTCTAGACTGTAGAAAATTCCGCAACTCTGCATTATCCGTCTTGTGCAAAGGGATGTTTGCTGCACAGCATGCCTTGATCCACTCTTGGCAGACTTTTACTTTTTCCACCTGTGCAATAGATTTGCATTCGAAGGCAGTTTTCAGTGTTTGCTGCTTCCCCCTTTTAACGGCATCTGGTTTGGCTTTCTGTTTGTGAGATCCAGCTTCTAAATGCTTATCGATCTTAAACTTTCTAGTGTGATCAATGACAATATTGCATGTTGAGCAAAACAATAAGTCGTTGTCCGCATGTAGTGTGCCTTTGGGATATTGTCTCACCCTGTCTGGTGCTGTTATTTTTACAGACGCATGATTATCTTTGCTTTCTTTTGTTGATAAAAATTTTTCCATGTCGTGATCAATAGAAAAGGAATAACTTCGTTTTGATTGTGAAATCTTGAGCCACGAGGCGGTATTTAACGACGACTCTGATTCGCTATGTGCAAAACAATTGCCGCAATCCACCAATGAAAAAGAATATAATAATAAACTAGAGCCCAGGCCTGCGCAAGCTTAAAATGGAACGCCTTGGCTTTTTTTACAAACTAGAGTCCAGGCCTGCGCAAGCTTTGAATGGAACGCCTTGTTGTTTTCTTACATCTGCTCGAGCCGTTCGAACAAAACAAGGGATTTCTGGACGTGTTTTCAAAGGTAAATGGCGTAAAAATATCCATAAATTTTTCCCAAAACCATAGTGATCAAGAGGAATGTCTGTTTTAATGAAAATTTTCAACAAATTGTGCGGGATTTTGCAGATTTTGAGGAATTGTGCGGGTTTGAGGAATTGTGCGGGATTGTGCGGGTTTGACCTAATTGTGCGGATCCGCAACCGTGCAACCTGTCAGATGCCCTGCTTATAGCTATATAAGACATACATTCAAAGTCTGGACCTAGAAGAGCTGTTGTGATTGGATAATACAAACAATAGAATTCATTGTCTACTCATTCTATTTTGTTTCTATTGTTTAACTTTAATAGTATTGACCCAATTGGGATAGATCTTCTAAGAGTTGCATCCCTGCCCCATCTAGTCCTCAAAAACTGCATTTTAAGTGGTATTTTTGTTTAATGTCAGTTGTGGAAGAGAGCCATTAGAATACATGTTAGTTGTAGTGTGTATATTTAACATTGTTCATCTTTTTGTCCTTCGCAGCATTTTCTACCAAGATCTCATTGTGAACACTTGATACGACAAGGTGTACTTGAGCATATCATATAAAATATAACTACAGTTGTCCTAGTCCTTGTGTGTGTACACTGCTGCCATTGAATTGTAGAATACAACACCATACCAGTATTAAGAAAGAAAGAATAAAAGACTCAATTTTTTATTTGCTTCATTACTTCTTTTTCCCATTTCAGTTTTCAAACACATTCAAAAGTCGATTGTGTTGGAGTACAGACCCGTGAAACAAAACCAAAGTGTTTGAGTCGAATTGCTTCTACAGTGAACTCTCACATAACGGACACCTTTCTAAGATGGACACCTCTCTAAGACGGGCACCTTTCTAAGACGGGCACCTCTCTAAGATGGACACCATATGCTGGTCCCTGCCAAAAACCCATTGTTTCACTACATAAACTCTCTCTAAGACGTACACCTCTCTAAGACGGACACCTCTCTAAGACGGATACCTCTCTAAGACGGACACCATATGCTGGTCCCTGCCAAAAACCCGTTGTTTCACTGTACATAAACTCTCTATAACACGGACACCTCTCTAAGACGGACACCTCTCTAAGACGGACACCTCTCTAAGACGGACACCTCTCTAAGACGGACACCTCTAAGACAGACCATATGCTGGTCCCTGACAAAAACCCGTTGTTTCACTGTACATAAACCCTCTCTAAGACGAATACCTCTCTAAGACGGACACCTCTAAGCGTTTATAAGCGGCTATAAGCGTTTACTCGGGCTTCCTTGCATGGGGTAACATTTTGAAGTACACTTTACAAACTCATTAATAACAAGACGCTCAATGAGCGTATACTCGGGCATTATGACAAGTAGATCTCTATCTTTGCTCACCAACACACACCATTGGTAGAACAAGCCACAGCTATCTCAAAATTGACAGATAAGAGAAGAGACTATAGAGTTATTCTTCCGTGACAATCTCCAATACTTGACCCTGTTTTTTGATCATACGTCCAATGCGCGTTATATGACAATGACAGTTGCGTGACGAGGGAGACTATTTGTCGGTGAGCATAGATAAAGATCTCGAATCAGTACGTACTTGGTACGTCTTGAGGTTGCATAGGTCAGATGGTTCTGATAACGCCCATCGTTTGTTTTTGTTAAATATATTTAAGCTTACAAAGGCTTCAATAACACTATTTTCAGTCAATCATGCTTCTTCATTTCTCTTCTGCATGTTAAACACAACTGCTTCTCTCTCGATACAGCACGAGCTTCTACACAGCCCTTCTAGTCGTTAGTCTTGGAACGATGAGTTAGCACTTCTATTTTTAGCGAGTTTTGGGACAGAGTGTAGCTCGCTCCCTTATCTGCTAAGTAATCTTGAAACTCGATACGAACAAATAGTTCGAATTCTGTGTACAACCAAAAATAAATAAAAAGAAAGCGTATTTTATAACTCGGGCTTCAAATATCGTTGAAATCAAAATCGAGTTACGTAGCCTGTGTTAACAGCCCGTTCGGCTGAAATTGGCTGAAATTTCTGAAAAATGTCGCCCTGTGATTTCATAGAACTTTTAACTGAAACCGATCATAATAATAATAGATAAAGTCTTCAACACATGTAAACATTTGACAGTTAATCAGCTTATTTGAGGCATCATTCATAAAATACATCGAAAATTCTCAAGTGTGGAGGACATTTGAAAACGGAATGGCCTATCGTATTAGTGTGGACGGCGAAAACAGCTGGTCATCGCACCTAGTTCTGGGAGTAAAAATAGAGTTTTCCATCGTTTTAGTGTAGACTGGCAGAGCGAAAACCCATCGAAATGTGTGCGCTTCAGTCAAACCAAAACGCATTATTGAGGCAGAATGAAAAATATTCGAAAACGCAAAATGTGGACTCAAAGTTTCAACTCAACCTTCGAAGCTTGAGACTCAACTCAATCTCACGTGACCCCAGTTTTCGAATGACACAGAGTGGCCGCGCAAAAGCTACTTTTTATAGCAATTTCACGTTTCATTTCACTCAATATTTCACATATTCATTCTAAGTAGAAGTATTTTTTCACTCTGTTTAAAAAAAAATCAAAATAACAAGTTCTTATTTTAGGGCTTTGAACATCAGTCACCCGGACAAATTCTTGCAGCTAAATTTACGCACTTGTTTGGGCTGCCTGTGGTGTCATAAGCGCGCATGCGTAAATGCGATGATTCAAAATGGCGCCTTGTCGCACAGGTAGCCCAAGCTATTAATGAGAGGCTTGTATCGAGCTATATATAAGAGTTTGTATGGGACCTTAGGCTCTGGTCGATAATTCCGTAAATAATAGGGCAAATAAACTCTAACCTTCCAGTAGTGTTGTTTGTGTCCTTATTGATCTCTGGTAGCGATTTCAGGGAAATCCCGCGATTTTTAGCCGAGCTCTCCTCCTACTACTAAAAATCGCGGGATTTCCCTGAAATCGCTACCAGAGATCAATAAGGACACAAACAACACTACTGGAAGGTTAGAGTTTATTTGCCCTATTATTTACGGAATTATCGACCAGAGCCTAAGGTCCCATACAAACTCTTATATATAGCTCGATACAAGCCTCTCATTAATAGCTTGGGCTACCTGTGCTTGTCGGTGAACTGTTTTCCTCGATTTTATTTGATTATTTGACGCTAAACTACCATTTTGCCATCTTATCCAAAAAGCATGAGTGAATATGATGACCTGGCGTTTGCTATGTTCCTACAAGAACAACTAAACAGCGAGAATTGCGACATCACAACACAGAAAGCCTCAAATGTCCCAACGTCGTTAGTGGACGAAGCTTGGGAATTGATCGATCCTCATCCAGACATTAGACAATTGTTCCTGCAGTTTAATGAAGAATACTTTGATGGTTTGTTAGGTGGAATAGAAGTACGATGGAGTCCAAGAATGACACTGTAAGGATTACATAAGACATGAATTATTTAAGATTCAAATTAAGCTTATGCACCTATCATCGGTTATCCCCTGGGGGGGGACCCCGGGCAAGGGAGGGGACTTTGCAAAAGGGCCTGTCAAAGTTGTTAATTTCCCCCTGGTAAGTGGGGACATACAACAAACAAATGCCCCTCCTAGAGTAGCCTCCTTCGCTGCCGTTTTTAGTATCATCACGCAAGTTCTCTGATGACACTAAAAAAATTCCAACAAATCTCCGTCATTTTCCCCTCCCCCAGGGAGAAATAGCATTCAAACCTCCCTAAAAGTTCCCATGCAAACCTGTATTTGCCCGGGGTCCCCCCCCAGGGGATAACCGATGATAGGTGCATTACTAGTTACTCAACTGTCTAAAAAGTTCTTCGATCTGTCATTCTATGATAGCCAGCTCACAAAGGAAAGGGGGGAGGGGGACAGGATGTGTGTTATGTCAGGCTAGACTTCATGTACTTCGTGTATTGTTAATGCGCAAATTAGCATGTGAAGATGATCCATTCTCCTAAATGAGAGAATAAATGGATGGATGGATGGAATGGGAAAAAGTTACTTTTAACAAAGAATTATTAACCATTATTAATAACTGAATTCTCTGATCAAAATCTAAATTCTCCTTGAGATTATTTGATTTGCAAAGGAGAATTTGGGTTTTGATCACAAGTCACTTACGGTACTCCATTTTTGCAGGGACCCCTTCAATTATTGATGATACAGTCGAACCTCTACTAACAGCCACCTCCCCATAACAGCCACGTCTCATAACGGCCAGGGTTTTCTGTCCCAAACAACAGCCAGCCCATACATTTATTCATTTTTCAAACCTCCCCATAACGGCACCTACACAATGGCCACAAAGTTGTGTCCCAAAGTGGCCGTTGTAGAGAGAGGTTCGACTGTACATGATTAACTGATATAATGAACTTGTACTTATGATATAATGAGTACTCCAACTCGGACGTGCATTTTTACAGATGTGCTGGTCTGTGTTGCTACGAGGGACGAGGTGGCCTGTGTTCTATAAGACTCAGTGAGCCATTACTCAAGCTCAGACCCAGAAAGGATTTGGTAGAAACGTTGTTGGTAAGAACATATCCAGAAAAAAATTATCTAGCAAATTTGCCTGCTATATAATAAACACAGCTTATTCAATGATTTCATAGATAAGGTCGGTCGGTTGGTGAAAATTAAAAAATACAAGTTTGAGAATACATATTATATATGCTGTTGGTGTGATGCTTTGGGGCTAGATGCTCCAGATGTGGAGGTATAAAAGGCGGGCGACCTACAAAATAGTCAATGCCATATGCAGAGTAACTGCACTGTTGCTGACAAGACACCATGCAGTTGCCAAGGAAGAGGAATTAATTTTTCTTCAGATAATTCATTATTTTATTTGTGCAAAAATATATAGCCTCACAGTCAGAATACTGAATTCTGCAGTACATGTATATAACAATTTGGTAACTCTACTCATTCCTACCACTTCCTCTTACAAAACACCACAAAAATCAGTTGGTTGGATGATGAGAAACAGGAAAAACGTAGGGATGGCTTAAAATGCACATATCATTTCATGAGTTGAGCAGTATTGTGAATATTGTGTAGGCTGTTTGCATTTCTCCAATTTATTCATTTTCACATGTCATTTCTTTCCTTATTTCCAGCACGAGATGATACACGCTGTATTATTTGTGACTCAAAACAACAAAGTACGTTGCAGTCTTGTTATTGATCTCTCAAAATTCATATCAATCTATACCTATCAGTTCCCTTGCTCCTAAAAGAGACGAGGGAACTGAGAACACAATGAGAGGCCACTGCTTTCGAGGACAGATTTTGTATGACTGAAAAACTACTGCACAGAAGTTTACCATGTCCGTGATGTTTTCTATTTTTTTAACTGTGCCGTGACTAGTATGCCATGGTTCTTTACGGTCATACTGTTTGTTCAAATATCTGTAACGCTATTAGAACAGCAACAAGTCAAACATACTACATATATTTGTGTGTACCAGACAAGATTTGACTTTATAAAGTAATAGATATATATATTCATGATAATTATCATGTATGTTCTGATTGGCCTCACTACCCATCATGGCTTCCCTACAAAAAAATTAACTAGAAGTTCTTGGAGATGCGCGACACTGTACTTTTTAGATTAAATAATGGTAATAAATTTCTTCAAAGTGTCAAATTATTGTATTTTTAACAGACGTTTCGATCACACTGATGAAGGGCTATGCCCGAATGATCACACTGATGAAGGGCTGTTAAAAATACAATTGACACTTAAATTTGTTACCATTATTTTATCTAAATGGTTTCCCTACTCCTCTCTTATGTTCACCCAACATGTTTAGATCAGGCTCTTTTATATTTGATATATTTTGTTACAGGATCATGATGGTCATGGCCCAGAGTTTCATAAACACATGTACAGAATAAATAAACAAACTGGGACAAAGATATCGGTAAGAAAAATAATAGATAATAATACTGTGCAAGTACTCCCAACATTGTTGCAGGGCCCGCGAAGGGGGGAGAGGCGGGGTACCACGAAGGGGGGGGGAGGGCGGAGAGGGGTGGGGAAGGGCTGGTAGGGCTGTAGCCCCACCACTTTTTTGTCCACAGGCAGGAAAATGTTTAAGGAAATTAAAAAAATATTTCAATGTTTTGTCTCATCTGTTATAATGTTTTATGTTTTTAGGTATACCATAACTTCCATGATGAGGTATGTATTAGGCTATTCCTGAAAGGAATAGGACTAATTATTATTACTCTCTACTCCTCCCTTTTCATTACTTCACTGAAATGTTACAAATGATTAGCAATAAATAAACATTGTTGAGGCTACAAACTAACATTGCAGGGAATATATTGGGTACAAAATGTAGGGTTTTGAACAACCCCAAGGATAGTTTGAATATAAAAAATACTATATATCATCTTTTGATTGCTGTTTGTGTTACACTCCTCAGTTGGCCTTGTAACCATCCATTTATTGTATGTATGATTCCCTGACAAGATAGCCTGCAGAGCAGGCGTTTTTGTTTTGGGGGATTTTGGGGAAACTTTGGAAATTTTGGACGAGCGAGGAATGGGACTGAATGCCTGTTTTTCACATACTCAGAATTCTTCGTATTACCCTTGATGATGCTTAGCAGATTTCCAAGTGACAATTTCACTTTTAGACTGCTTCCATAATTCAAGTTATGGAATCAGTCAGGAGCCCATAAGTAGGAGCCTCCATCTGGGATGTATTCGTGAGACGACCTGTGACCGGATCAGGCTATTTTTAGAACACCAGTTTCCCCGCGAAAGTTTAACACCAGGGATTTTTGATTTCGGCTTTGTTACGGAGTTTCTAGGTTTTGGCTTGGTAGGTTTACTATTTGATGATTTTTTAGTTCCTTGAGAAACAGAACACGAACTTGAAGACTCTTGGTCACTTTCCGATGAAGTACTAAACTCTGCAAAAGAGTCACTGTAACTATCACTGTCATTTTCGTTCTCTTCACTTTCAGTTTCTTCAATTTCGCCAATTTCTTCGTCCGCCATTTTGTTCATACATCACAAATAAACACAAATCATCTCCCTCATTGATGCTGATTGGCTCTGTTTAATTCCCATGGTGGATTCCTAATGGTTGATGATTAGTTTGCGGAAAAAGGTGTTCTAAAAATAGCCTGATCCGGTCACAGGTCGTCTCACAAACCCAGTACGGTAGATGGAGGCTCCTACTTATGGGCTCCTGAATCAGTCTATTTCACCTTGTACTTACATAAATCCTTATTGCTTGCTCTCCCTAATTGTTACTGAAGGTCAGTGTATATCGACAACATTGGTGGAAATGCAACGGACCTTGCCAAAAATGGTCGCCTTTTTACGGTGTTGTCAAAAGAGCGATGAACAGAGCACCAGCTCCCAGAGATACGTGGTGGGATGATCATAAACGAAAATGCGGAGGAGAATTCACAAAAGTCAAAGAACCTGAAAACTATGGCAAACGAAAAACTAAGAATAAATCTCAAGACAAAAGCTCTGCATCTCTGAAAGGACAAGGGAATGTTTTAAGCACAAACTCAGGAAATCCAAGCCTTCCTACCTTCTTTGACAAGATGAAAAAGAATCAAAGTTCTAATAAATCAAGTAGTGTAACTAATGACCAAGGAAGTATAAAGGAGGACTCAGATATGTTCATCAGTAACAGCAGCGATGAGAATTTGCAACGTTCACCAAAGAAGCCAAAACTTAATGAAGCTTGTGGAATTGCACCATTTACTGGCAAAGGTCATGTTTTGGGAAATTCAAAAATTGCTAAAATAAACAAATTAGAGAGAGAACAACACAGTGGGAGAGTTAAAAATCCCCTTAGTAAACAAACTACAAATGATAACATTCCAAGCACATCTAAACAATCTCTCACTAATTCAGGTGTCAAGTTGCAAAAAGGTACTCATACTTCTACTAAAGATTCTAAAAAGAAAAAGTCTAGCCAGACATCTACTTATACAATCATCGATGCCTTCAGTAGAAGCAAAGATACTACAGAGAGTAATGAATGTATCCCAGAGGGAAGTAAAAACAAACCAATTATTTTGCACGGCGAGTCATCATCATCATCACCTAATGACATCTCATGTCCTGCTTGTCAGTCAGTTATAGCATTATCCTTGATTAATAATCACCTCGATACTTGTCTGGCTGCTACATAACATCATTACTAAATCTCTTGGTAATTGTAAAGATTTATTACTAAAGTTGGTTGTCAGCTGACATTCGGCCATGCTCGAGAATCCAGCGGTGCTCTTTCGCGCGGGTTCGGATGAAACGTCACCCGCCAGAAGAGCACCGCTGGACTCTCGAGCATGACATTTGGCCGACAAGTCAGTAGGTGTACAGCTAATAATCAGCCAATGACCTCCCATGAGATAGACGTTTGTACCTATTGTTTTACTGTCTCTACTTATTCATTATCTCATTCCCCTTGTATCATTTTTCCATGGATCAAACATCCACCAGGCACTTTAACTCATCGTGGTGGGTTTTCATGAATAGTAGACACAGTTTTGTAGCCAAATAATCAATGTTGAGTTGAACATATAAAATCAATAAATATTGAATCAAAGAAGTATAATAAATTACGATGAAAATACATGTAAATTTATATATTTTTCAAATTCCTATCTTCAAATATACTATAGAGTGATTCCAATAGAGTGGTTTTCATAAACCCGTGAAATACACTTTAGTGTATTTAGCACTACTTCACTCTAATTCTTTTGTTTTCTATTGTGTTTATCTGACTATTACACCTCTAATTAGTACACTTTGTTTCATGGGTTAATGAAAACCTAACCTGAGTTTCAGGCCCAAAGGGGGAGAGGAGGACTGGGGCGGGCGTAAGGGGTACTCAGGTTAATGAAAACCACTCTATCCGTGAAACAGTACAAACTAATTAGTACTAAATAGCACTGATGAAACAATAGCAAACAATAGATATAACACTATTTAGTTATATTACTATTTCACAGTTATATTATTTGCACTCTAGTAAAATATTAATTGCTGCGAGCCTCCAGGCGAGCAGCGAAACTAATCGTGACGGAGTTCCTGTGTCATGTGTAGTCGTGTGGGATCTGGGCACTTATGTGGATGCGGCGAGAGTCGAGACTGCATTTCACGGAGTTTGTGGGGTTGTGTGTGTGTGGATGTGGATGGAGATGATTTTGTGAGCCCGGTACTTTTGATCAGCGCACACTCACAACACGTTCAATCGATTATATTTATACTGGTTGGAGTATCGTTTATTTTTCGCTGATTCAAGCCAGGAAAGTGTTTGTTTTCTACAAATCTATTATGTCAAATGCAACTTTATTCATTGTTGGAAGCATTCGTCAGGGTCATGAACAATTTAGTGACATTTCAAGGGGAAGACAATGTTCTTTTATGAGTTTTCAGTGCTCAGTCACGTCCAGTATCCACAATGAAGTAAGCTTGCTTAAGCTTAAGCTTTTTAAAGTTTATACTTCTACAGTCGATCAGAGCCGGTTTACCGAAGGAGACAGCATGTACTTGAATGCTTTTGAAAGACACAGTTAGTATCCCCGATGCTGTCGCTGACCTACATGTATCTACCTGATCGAGCTCGTTGGTCTTCGTCAAACCAATCCGGCCCATGTCATTGCCATTGCCATTGAGGCAACTACTGAATCAAATTATACGATCCAACCTGATGTACTTTTATCTTCTACAAGTGTGCTATGAGGCTTCGACATCCTTCCTGATATCTGGCCAGTATTAACATTGTATATAATATACACCAAACACAATTCTCTATTTCATTGAATCCATATTTGTATTAATTACTGCATATCAGTAGAGTACAAACTATTAACAGTGTGCAACATAAATAGTGCAAAGTATTGCATGCTTTTAGTGCTGGTGCATGTCTATAGCTGTCTGTCAATGACCACATTATTATAGTGTTAGCATTTGTATATAGAATCCATATTTGTATTAATTAACTTACTGCATATCAGTAGAGTACAAACTATTAACAGTGTGCAACATAAATAGTGCAAAGTATTGCATGCTTTTAGTGCTGGTACATGTCTATAGCTGTCTGTCAATGACCACATTATTATAGTGTTAGCATTTGTATATAGAATCCATATTTGTATTAATTACTGCATATCAGTAGAGTACAAACTATTAACAGTGTGCAACATAAATAGTGCAAAGTATTGCATGCTTTTAGTGCTGGTACATGTCTATAGCTGTCTGTCAATGACCACATTATTATAGTGTTAGCATTTGTATATAGAATCCATATTTGTATTAATTACTGCATATCAGTACAAACTTTATGCAATGGTGAGAATAAAAGTGATCACTGACTGCTGAAAGTCTAGCTCTCTGTCTATGACCAGATTGTTATAGTGTTAGCATTTAAGCAACACCATACTGCATTTTTTCGCAGCACTTCACTTGCAAATGCAACGACTAGTAATAATAAACATTTATATAGCAACATTCCCAGGAGCTCAATGTATTTGATATTATTATCTTTAAACAAAAACTGCTAAGATAGCCAGTACCTAGAACCATACATTATTTGTCCAAAAATCATCACCATGAAGGGGCGGTAATACGAGCAACAAAATCATGCAACTTGTCACACAACATTCAGATTGTTGCGTTGCAAGTTGCAGAGCTATGTTTCTCGTATTACCATCGTTCGTGCAACTTGTCGCGCAACACATTTTCGTGTTGCAGGTTGCAAAACTTTGTTGCATGAAGTAGATCGAAAAAGCTTCTACTTTGCGCAACAAAGGTTTGCAACCTGCAACACGAAAATGTGTTGCGCGGCAAGTTGCGAGAACGATGGTAATACGAGAAACATTGCTCTGCAACTTGCAACGCAACAATGTTGTGCGACAAGTTGCCCGATTTTATTGCCCGTATTACTGCACCTTGACAGTGTCTTTATAATATCTGATATAGATTTGTTCTAATTTGCATATGGCTTTAACTTGGATTTTCTTGGCCAAAATTATTTTCATGTTTTATCATATAAAACCACTCATGCTCATTTATTAATCAGTACATTCATACACTGTAATGATAGATTTCCATGAAAATATGGCAATAAACACGGCAGCACAAAGATTTGTAATAATAATAATCGATTTATTAAACATCAATGATATGGCTCTTTCCTGCTTAAAACTAAGAAAAACAAGACGCTCAATGAGCGTACACTCAGGCTTATGACAAGGACAATGTCAGTTGCGTGAGGAGAGACCTGACAATGACTGACAGTTGCGTGACGAGGGAGACTATGTAACTGTATACATGTATGTGTCGAGTTCATTTGATTTGCCTTTGCCTTTGAGTTCATTTGATTACCTTTTGACTTTGAGTTCAATTGATTTGATTTTGATGAGTTCGTGTAAAGGCCCCCTCTCTAGCTTCAGATCCCGAAACGTCGAGTTTGGAATCGAGTTCGGGTTCGAGTTACGGTTCGAACGTCGAATAAAACAAGGACATCTTCTTCAATACAATATCATTTCTCTGACGTCATGACAATCAGTGACAGTTGAGTGACGAGGGAGACCATGTGGCGGGTGAGTATGTACATGATACGTCTTGAGGTTGCATAGGTCAGATGGTTCTGATAACGCCCTCACGTTTGTTTTTGTTAAATATATTTTAAGCGAGCTTCTAGTCCTTCTACCACTTCTAGTCATTGAACAATGAACTAGAATCCTGACCTTTTTATAGCTTGAAGATCTACAGCTGCTTTCAAAACTAAGATTCAAATCTACTTGAGTCCTTCCTGTGTGTCGTTTGTTTTTTTCTTATCTGCTGAGTAATCTTGAATCTCGATACGATTAAATACGTCGCATACTTTCGTCATTCTTTAGCCGAACAAAACTACGACGACTACTACTACTACTACTACTACCGAAAAACGCATTTTATAAAAATTAATGTGTATAATAATTTGTCTATAAGAATACAATCATCTCATGAAATAGAAGAAGAATACTTTATTTGCACTTTACTGGAGAGCTAGAGTAACATTCGTTTTCGAGCTAGCTCACCAAGAAATTAAATCATCCTGTGAATTTTCTCTTTCACTGGGTTATTAATTTTACATGTGCATGCATGCATGACCTAGCTGAAATTGGCCCAGTCAATTTGACCTACAACATAACCACTAGTTGACTGGATGAGGTAGAGGTTCTTCTTTAAGACCTGCCAGTAAATTTTCCATTGTCGTAGTAATCATTTTCTGTCTACAAGCCTCAGTAGCTGTACCACAATGTGGTGTTATAATCACATTTGGTAATGTCAGTAGTGGATGGTCTCTTGGTAGGGGTTCTGGCGATGTTACATCAAGAGCTGCTGCACGAATCTGTCCAGTCTGCAGTGCTTTAACCAGGTCGTCATGATTGACAAGAGCACCTCTAGCAATGTTGATCAAAGTGGCAGAGGGCTTCATACATGAGAGCTCCGATGCACTAATCATGTTATGTGTTTGTGGTGTAAAGGCAGCACAAAGAACTACAAAATCTGCTTGTCCAAGAAGGTCTGTAAGATTGTGGCAATATTGGACTCCTGATGTCAAAATGAAATCAAAACATAAGTGTCATAATACACCGAATCGAAATATGGCAACCAATTTGAATAACTATTGTTCCTGACTGACCAACCTCTCATTCATGTGAAAACGCTTTTGTGTTTCCACATGAACACAAGGTTGGTCAGTCCAGAACAATAGTTATTCAAATTGGTCGCCATATTTCGATTCTGTGTATGTCAAATTGAATGAGCATGTTGATATAAGAATTCCTGAGAGTCTCACCAACTTTACCCAGATCTCAAAATCTTGAGTCTCAAACTTCTGCATTGAAATATTGTGTGGAAAATAAAAACCTTTGAACCTTTGATGGATTTGGAGTCTAGTTTTACAGGGTAAAGTCTGGCTCAATTATTAAAGACCATTAACCCCAGCTATGTGAGCCACTAACTTATTTTGTTTTATTTCATAACTTTCTTTACAGGACCTCATTGAGAACATGACTTTTTATTGTGTAAAAATATTATTATTAGACAACACCATGAACTGGATATGAGCAAGCGTGCACTCTGATTGGCTATTCTACTAGTAGGCTATCATAAATATACCACGAGTAGAGAAAATTATTGGAGATTTTCAACAATGGCAAACTGGTTTTGCCGAAATAAAAACAAAATAAATGTTAAATTTTTCACAATCCAGTGGTTGTCGGGTTCCTTTAATACCTATCTGTTTTTCCAAGTGTTCTTTTCTTGTCCGACTGTGATATAGAATCTTCATTTTAAATCCTTTAGCTCGTTCAGCAACAGCCGATCCAATCCCACCAAGTCCTACAATGCCAATAGTGGAACCACTCACTTTTTGGCCATAGAAATTTACATCATACTGAACATGAGAAAGAAATGGAGAGAGACTTATTACATGAGTATATTACTCGTTACTTTTCTGATTTATGGTAGCCTGATTATCATGCAGATGGCATGGAGTTGACAGCTGACTCGACTCTGTGCCATCTGATACATTACATACATAATAATCAGGCTAGATTTATGGCTTATGGTAATCAAGTATTGGCTTCAGGGATGTGGCTCTTATAGATGTCCAGAAAAAGGGGGAGGAGGCAGGGAGGAAGGTGGGGGGGGGGGGGGGGGGGGGGGAGGGTTGGTCAGGGCTTCGCATGTCCCTGTCACTCTTACACCAGAGTACCCTTCCCCCTTGGGCTCTTTATTGCTGGTTTGCAAGCAATTCCTGGAGATTTAAAGTACAAAGATGCAACGGCATTGTTGTCGGGCACCAACATGGCCGCCATGACGTCACGTGCCAACCAGCAATATGCGAGGTAAAGAAAATGCTGACCAAAAGTGTCAAATTCTTGCGTTCACCTTTATCAGATTTGGACTTTTGCATGCTGCATCTCCTTGTATCACATTTCTAGCTGATGCAAGCAACAATGCAAAACCAAGATCGGCTGTGCACTCTTGTACGTCAAATGGAGTATTTCCTACTTTAATCCCTCGTTTTGTCGCCTCATCGATGTCTATGTGGTCAGTGCCAGCACCAACACTTGCAATGACGCGAAGATTAGGAAATAAATCCATTCCTTCTGCATTTAACTTGGTTGGCAATCCATAATAAGTCAGCCCCTGTACCATAGAGTGCTGTTCCTTCGATAACTGTTCGAATGGTATCATGTTCATCTCATTGGCGTGATTATCTATAATACTTTGACAGTGAGCGGGCAAACCTCCATGTGTTCGTATGACAACCAGAGGGAGTAGTTTTGATGCCATTTAGAGTGAAAATGCTGATATGATATCAACTTTCTTACTGCGGTATCGACGTATCCACTAATCCAGGTCCGTGTCCCGCCCGAAGGTCTCGATCCATGCTCCTCAAGCTCGTACTCGGTCAAAATACAATACTGAGCATTTCCAACCCTGCGCAAAATCTCTGTTGATTGTGGCCGACTTAAAACCTATTTATGATATCAATAATTGATATAAAAGAGAGAAAAATGATATATGTTTAAAACTTCAATAGTGCTCGAAAATATAAAGTAGTCCGAGTAAATGCTGACGGTCGCGCGGCCTCCCCGTAGAAAATTTAGACGCTCTGGACTGGGTACGAATTAAAGAAGACAAGAGATGAAAACGTTTTTGTAGTTTTGTCAACGAAAGAGTACACTTTTTAGTCCAGACATGGGTCTCAAGTCATCTACATTGCTTCAAGAAGAAGATATTGAAGAAATTCAGCGTGAAACAGGGTGTAAGTTTGAAGAATAAAACAATGAATTGCATCGACAAGAACAAGATGGCAGAGTCGACAAGATACTGACCAGTTGGCTATGAATTGATCAAACTGTTATTATTTTGTTTCTAGTTTCACCAAAACAGATTACACGACTTTACAGTCGATTTCTGAACCTTGATAAGTCAAATCAGGGTACAATAAGGTTAGTTTACGGCCTTGGTTTGACTTCGTACAGTATTTTGTTTGTTTTACTGATTTCCTCAAATTAATATAATATCTTATGCCATGAGGAAAAATTGACAAAGCAACTACATGACCTAGAATAGGCAGCAGAGAACCAGGCTGTCAATCATGGTGCTTTTCAATTTTTTTGCATGTCACCCCCCCCCCTAACCCCAATCCCCCCCCCCCCCCCCCCCCCCCATCCCCCCCTTCCCCCCCCCCCAACCCCCCACCCCCCCCCCCCCCCCCCCCCCCCCCCCCCCAACCCCGAGTACTACAGAAGTTCAATTTCAGAAAGAGTGGGTGGAGAACCCTGGGTATTTAGAGAGCGTGCAACTTCCCTCTAATGCTGCACCCTGAAAAAAAAAACATGATTATTATTATTATATAATTATTCATGGTCTGAATTTGAAATAACATTTTTATCACAGTCGAGAAGACTTTCTTCGTATTCCAGAACTGGCAATAAATCCATTGGGCGATAGAATAGTTGATGCATTTTTCATGAGTGATTCTACGTAAGTTTGTTAAATTATATCTTCTACAGTTTATTTTGTTCTTCCTGTTTAGAGTTACAGTTTCTATTGAATTTCTGTATGTATGAAATTGATATTTTGTTTGTCTTAGGGATGTTGAATGTAATTTCAAAACAGTTTGTGAAAACAATGGCACATTTCAGACCTTACAGCCCCAGACACACCAAACCTCTTGAATTCTAGAGATGAGAAGTTAAAATGTAAGTTTTCAAACATGCAAACTGTGCATTATAGTCCCCAAGTAAATTAAGTTGATTGCTTCTGTTCCCTTAGTTACTTTCAGAATATATGATATTGATGGCGATGGAAAAATCTCCAAGACTGATCTCTTGTCTGTAAGTACATGTACCAGTACATATATAATTTTATGTAGATATTAATGTATTGCAATAAATACAAGACATTAGTACATGAAGAAACCAAAAGGAGAGAACCAGTGAGACGTGAAGGTCAATAAAGGAAAGAGAGAGCAGAGTGATGAGAGTTTGGAGGGCATTGATTTGCATGACTAATAATAAATTATTATTGTTTTTTATTGTAGATTTTACACATGATGGTGGGTATTAGCATCAGCGATGAGCAACTAGGATTAATAGCCGATAGAGCAATATCAGATGCAGGTTGTGCTGACGAAGAGTCAATTGGTCTTGATGACCTCAAAAAGGGTATGATTTCTTCATTGTCAACAGACTGATTCCCATAAGACACTGCTTCTTGCTCAACCAGCTACATTTTTGTGATTGATATCAGATTCAACAAAGAGTAGATAGTTTAATAGATCAACTTATGGAATCAGTCTAGGCCTTCAATAGACCCCTTGTACTAATAATCAATTAACCATGATTGTCATTAATCTGTGGGGCAAATAAAAATATTGATGAAAAAATATCTAATACAAAGATTTGAAGTTTGATGTGAAAAACAGAGACTATATTAATATATCAGTCCATTTTAAAGTTTGTTTTCTTACTTTATGCTTTTTTTAAACAGGTTATGAAAGATGTGGATCTCAATTCAAAAATGAGCATCAGATTCTTGGCATGAATTCTTTTCAGGTGGAATTCAAAAATGAACGAATAGGATACCTTGAAGGCCACTCTTTATTGTGAAATACATATTATGCAACACGTAATACCATTACAACTAGTCAGCCTTCCTGCTCTGCTCCCCTTCCAGTGTTGGTTGGTTGGATATCTCAACTTGTATGTTCATCAGAAATCACCAAAATAATAATTAATAATCATAATAATACAACATTGCAGAAGGGGAGAAGAGCCTAGGAACTTCCTAGTAGCACTTTTTCTTTTGCACAGCTTTATATGTAAAGCAATGATTACATCATTCTAAGTTCACATAAGTACATGTACAAGTCTCAATAAATATCCTTACAGAATATTAACATACAATACTGTAAATAAAATTACAATCCTCCTAATTTTTGATATTATATGTAATATATCCCTTCCCTCCAAAAATACTACCTTACCCAATGACCTATGAATATTACAGCACCTAGTATTTGCAGTGATATTAATTCATTAATATATCTGAACAAAAGATATCAAATCTATGATATACCCAATCTAGTTTGGTATTTTTATGAAACTTATGCAGCTAAACCTTTAGTACTTACTGGTCATATGAAGTGACTAGAGTACAAACAATATATCCATGAAACAGTACTACATAATAATACTACATAAATACACATACAGCGATTTGCAAAAATTCTGTAAAATTTAATATATCGATATATCACGATATATAGTAATTTGCATAATCCTAATTCTTTGTTTTTAGCTATTATTAAACCTGAATCTAAACCCAAGTAACCTTTGTAGTATGTATGTGAAAAAACAATTGAAACAAATTAACTTTAGAGGGCTTATTCAGCCATTTTATGATGAAAATTACCCACAATGCACCCGATATATTGATATATCGATCGATATTGATTTTTACAGAATTTTTGCAAATCGCTCTAGCACTATATATATAATAGTACTATATATTTCAGAATAGTACTGTTTTGAGGATATAGAGTGGTTTTCATAAACTTGTGAAATAGACATTAGTCTAATACATTTTTCATTTGACTATTATTACACACTAACTAATAGTTTCTGTTTCACAGGTTTATGAAAACCACTCTACAACTAATAATAATAATAATAATAAGCTTTAAATAGCAATCTTAATTTGTAGTTCATTAAAATTCAGTTATTTTAAGTATACTCTATAAACTGTGCAACAGTTTATATATTTGATTAGTTTGTTTGTTTCTTCAACCAAAACGTTTTTATTTTAAAACCAAGCTTTCGGACACATGGTCCATCTTCAGGGTGTAAAATGTAAAATGTAAAATGTAAAATTACTTGATCTAGTTTATATATTATTGTTATGTAAATACTGTTGAGCCATAAATTAATGAAAAAATCTCTTGACAAGATGATTCTGTTGTTGTTCAGCAACAAATCCAAATTTTGTGTAGTATGACAGAAGAGGATCTCTGCATTCTAGACTTGTCTTGTAGCACCCTAGCTTCTCACTAAGTAGTACCAAAGTCTCCACAATTCTGAAAGCAAAATGGAGATAAAACTGTTAGACTGTGAACAGTCTGTTCTTTTCCCTTCAGAATCAGTCGTGCCAAGTTTCGGTCAACCCGAACGCGCGGAAAATTACAAACTCGCCCCCAATCTCCATGCATTCGGGTCTACCGAAACTCGGCGCGACTGATTCTGGAGGGAAACAAAATGGACTGTTCACAGTCTGTAAAACTGTTCACCCCACAAACAGGATAGCTACAAGATTGCTTGTTGCCTTGAAGGAGGAACATATGAAACTCAAACCCCAATGTAGACCTAGAAATATGATTGTCCATTCTGGCCCTCTCCTAGTAGGGGATTGTTGGTGGGCTTAGAGTGTGGAACCTACCCATTTCATACTTACAACTTTCCAATTTTTTGACCTCTAACACTGTCATCAACGACAATATCCTCTATTCTCCCTCTCTGTAAGAAATAAAAACAAAAAGAGCATTCAATTATATTATTATTGACGTATTATCTCCACCATCCATTTAGTTAGTCGGTTAATGTCCCTAACTTGTGCTCGTGTTTCTTCCCCTGCTTGCTAAATGTTTTTTTTCCAGTTCAAGCCTCTTGGGATTAAGGAGTGGCGGATCCAGGGGGAGGGTCATGGGTTCTGGACCCCACTGTCATACCTGAGGTTCAATAATATTGATTGTTTTATCCTAGTTCGTGAATTAAAGGTTCCAACAGGTTTTGCTTAGTATACGTTTTGGACCCCCCCCCCCCCCCCCCACCCCCCCTCTCAAGAATTCCTGAATCCTCCCCAGTTAAGTCTAGTATGTGTTCATATACTGTACTCAAGGGAATGATCTGAAATGGGACAACATTGAGGCAAGGGGAAAAGGCCCTACTGAGGGGGAGAAGGAAAGAAGTGCATAGACATTGTATAACACATGTATATGGCATCTGTGAATGAGACAAACAGTTAACCATGATTGCCATGGCAACAAATATACTCACCACAGCTGTGTCATGAATGAATTTTTGTTCCACAATAAGCGAGCCACATGCAACAAGTTTTCTGAGTTTAAGATGCTCCACAACGACAATATAGTAGGTTCCTTCATTAGCTCGCATAGCATTAAAGCGTTCTAAAAAGAAAGGTGCACTAGTTGTGGTAGAGTGATTTCATGTGACTGAAAAATCACGACACTATCATGGGGCGCCTGTACGAGGGGGACATGGGGGCTCACGGTATTGTGGTATCCGTCGATTTTTTGTGTGATATTACGGTATTTTTATTTTGAGTTGCGGTATAGTCGTCTGCAGTATGCAGTATTTTGGCGATTTTGGGATACGGTATACGGTGAAATTCAAATTTCTTTAGCATATTTCGGTACTCCGGTGTTTTCCAAAACATTACTACTGTTGTTTCAAATTTCAATTTTAGATGTGGTATTATGGTATTTTTATTTTTTTGATGCGGTATTGCGGTATCAGCTACCCCCCAACGTCCCCCTCCTGTACTGTAAGCTTTTCGCAGTCATACAAAATCTGCTCTAGGTATTCCAAAATGTGGTATTCCAAATGCCTATGAATACATAAATAATAATCAATATTAATTTTCATGATACTTACTAAGAAACTTTTCCCTTGTAATATCACCTGTTTTTGTTTAACTGTGACAAAAAGTTCTATAAATTCTGCAATGCAATTATAAGATCAACTGTCTGTCCAACCATAGTTAAAATAAAAAGGAATGATTTTTGAATCCCAGTAAAGATCATTATTCTACGTATTTGTCATCAGTTTTCAATTTTTCAACTAATAATAATAATAATCATATTCATTTTGAAATCACTAGTAAATCCTGCAATCTGATTGGCTAAAAATGGTGCGATTAAATCATTAATTGCACTATTTTGGATCATTAATTGCACCAATTTTTTTATTTTTTTATTTTCGCACAGAAACTCTAATTTTATTAAATTCAAACGATTCTTCATAAAAAGTAATTTGTAATTTAGAATGAAAAAGTTGTATTTTAGGCATCAAAATTATTCTTATTATTGCAACTTACCACCTAAATATAACGAGTGTATTTGAAAAGATTTCAAAATGAATATGATTAATAGGTAATTGAACTTCGTGTCGTGCAATTTTGGTCTGAAATCATACTCGTGATAACAAATTGCACTCCCGCTACGCGGTCGTGCAATTTTGTAATCACTCGTATGATTTCAGACCAAATTGCACTCCACTCCGTTCTATTACCATTACTAACTGGTTTATTTGAGCCCTTTGCAGTTAAACTGAATACAGGCTAATGCGCTACATACATAAATACTAAATACTATTGTGACCATGAGTCGTCACTAAGGGGGGGGGGGAGGAGGGTAAGAAGTGGATATACATGTATGTAGTACACAGGCTAGTTTGAACACAGGCAACCCCAACGATTTTAATATTTTGTGGTTATTTAAAAAAAATTACAATATCAGTGTGGTTCAGTACGTCCGGTACAAGTGTACGTAGGCGTGAACGTACAGTTCCCGCAAAGATTGAAGAAGAAAGCCAAATATTATTTTGTACACTCTACCACAGGAAGCCCACCGGATATTTTACTTCGGCTTGCTCTGTTATATAATACTATAACTCTGTAATATCAAATTATAATAAACTATACACCAAATCTATATACCTTTTTCATAGTCATCAGGTACATAAGGGTCTCCATACAAAGATCTTGTCCTGGATTAGCTGGTGCTTTACACCATGATCAAGAAGGCTACACTTCCCTTTACCAAGGGTCAATTTCATCAGTATTCCCCCATCGAATAGTGGTATGTTTTCCATGTTACTCTGTCAGATATAGCAATTCAAATGACAGGCAAACTTCAGCGAGAAATGAGAACTTAAAAAACAAGAATAGTTACGTCAATGGAAAAGTACAAATAGAGTAGAGAGAGAGAATGTGGAAATCGTTATAATTAAGACCAAAAATGATCATTAATACAATTCAACGCTCAATAAACATAAGATATA
>JAUJYZ010001352.1:0-37500 GCA_033675265.1 Actinostola sp. cb2023
ATAAGTTATGCAATTCAGTTTCGTATCAGTAACGCTAAACTGCAATGTAACCTTTAATAATAAACTATCTATCTATCTATACACACTCTAATAGCTTAAGAAGCCAATGGCTTACCACTTACATGCACATTGTACCATATGAATGATTTTGAAAAAAATAATGACATGTAAATACAAAATTATAGAAATTATAGCGACGGTTCAGTGTCGACTAGGCACCATTATTATAATTATAATAATTTATATCATTATGTACTTCTAAATCGCTACTGAAAAAAATATTTTGAAAGGTAATCGACAGGACAGAAAAGACACGATATTACTTCGACCCAATGCAGGAAAAAGGCCGCACCATATCAACCGCCTCCCAACCAAGCCTTGCCTTGCTAATTCGAAAAATAAGGTACATGCCAAATTATTGATTCCAAGAGTTGATTCCAAGCCTGAAATGTATTGTAAGTATTGTGCAATTAATTACCTGGAGTATATAGGAGTGCTATATGGGTCCTGCCACAGTGAATTGCATGAGATACACATTGCTGATTCCGGCCTAGAAATTAATTTACCCATTCACAAATCTAATTGGCTCTCAGCCATGATCAATAAGAGTACAGACAATGGAAATCTGCATGTGATTTGCTATGAAGAAAAAAGTGAAAAACATCATAATCTGACATTGCTTTTCATTTTGGACCCAGAAGTTGTTTTTCCTTTCAAATGACATCACACTTAAAAGCAACCCCCCTCCCTTGAAATAATGTAGCTGTAGAGATCCATCAAAGAATTCAAAAAATCTGTAATGTGCTTTCCGTGTTTTGACTTTGTACTTGTAATTTTCATTTAAAGTTGTGCAGCAGACAAGAGGACAGGATGGGGAGAGCAAGAAATGGCCTTGTATTGAACCGGAACACTTTAAACAGACCGACTCCTTTAACTGTGGTGTACTTGTTTGTTTGGTAGGGGCCATAATGTGTAGATTGCAATATTTATATCTGACAAATTAGTTTTATTTATTTGTTTGTTTATAAGTTTGTTTCCTTTTTTTATCTCTTTTTTCATTTCATCAGTTTGCACATAGTATCTGCGAGGGTACAGAAATAATGCAAGAGTTTAACGTCACAACCGAGCGTGACAAAAATTGCATCACAGATCTTTGGATTTTGCTATGATGATACAAACGAGTAAGTACAGTACATTTAGTTTGAACTCGATGCATTGCCAACAACTCGATGTTTGTTACAGTAAGCTTATGAAATCATTTTCATATTTAGGAGAAATACCGGAATTTGTAAAGTCTGTAAAGATGCTGGTGATGATGATAAAGACTGGCTTGGCTGTGATGTATGTGGACAATTTTTCCATGCAACTTGCCTCAATTTAGACTATGCAGAGAATGTGACAAATTTCTTCAAGTGCCCTGAATAGCTACAAATTAAAGTCATTAATTGTCTTTAAAAAGTCTTAAAATGAAGACCATGTCTTTTTTTTCCATCGCAAAATGCATTTATCATGATTGTGATATTTCCCAGTAGTAATTTCCCTTTGCGTGTTGGTAAACCCATTAACATTATTACTCATCAGGGGTTAAGACGTTAAACTGTTGTCATTGTGGTACATGTAGATGACAAACGTGTTTCATACTTCAAGGCCTTGAAGCTTAACCCCACACATGGTTACCAAATAAATCCATACAATAGTGCTACTAGGGACATACATGTAAATGCCAGGTGGGATGAATGGGAGACTTACACTAAAACATGAACATGCGTAAGGTCAGAAACTTAAATGTAAACCGGAAAACGTGAAAAGTAAATGGCAAACATTACAACAGAAACAAAAAGGAAGCATACATTAAAAAAAAAGCATACATGTACCTTGATGAATAAATGGCTGGTGAACCAGTGGGTTGGTAGACAATAAAATGGATGATTTGTGCATAGCAGAACAGATGGCTACACAAAATGTGTTTTGGTAGCGAAGCTTAGAAAAAAGCTGGTGGAAAGAAAGAAACATGTGCCAGAAATTTGAAATAAAACCATCACACCGTGACGTAAACGAAAGGTAGAAAGGAAAATATAAAGAAAAACTAAATAACCCCTGATGAGTAATGTTAAACTGGCTTCCAAATTCATGCTTTAGTGACCATATGAGCTCATATTCTACTATCCTGAAACCCCCCTCCCATCCCCTTTTTTCACATTTTATATCACTCACGTGTCGTCCATTTATCCCTACAACAATAGAGTCCGATTACCCGACTTTTATTATCAATAAATCTTTACTATACTTTTAAACGTGTTCGTACACGTCGACAAACGGTTTCTATGACACTGACAGTGATGGTCATGAAGCTTAAATTATTGTTGGTCACAAGCAGTTGTAAACATCCTAAATATATATACTCACAAACACGTTGAGCCTTAGAACTGTTCAATCCAGATGTGGAAAACTGCATAAATACCTTTTACATATCGATATAAACGAAATAAACAATGCATATACTTTGTGGCCATCCCCCATACACGATGGCCACCATTTTGTCCATGTGCTTGCTCCTCTGGCCTGGGCCAGTGTGTACACAGGGTGCCCAACGAGAAAAACACGAAAACTACAAAAAAATAAAACTTCTTTATTAGATGTAGCTTGCATAAAACATTGAGGTGAATATGATAAATCTATTATTGTTTTGCGTTTTACTTGTTGTTGGTACAATGTATGTGTCTCTTGCAATGTCATTGAAGTGTTGATCTTTCTTGTATCTACAAAACATCTTGCTTATTTAAGACTTAAACTTTATACGTTCTATCATCAAAGCTGCCATGAATACATTTGATGATCTTGATATAAACTTACTATAGAGAAAGCTATGCAGTTAAGCTTATATGTGAATATTCATGATGATTCAGTGTAGATATCATCACGTGTAGTTTAACCGTTTTGTATGGCGTTCGGCGAGATCGAGAGTCAAGCGATAAAGAGTAAACAGCTTATTCGCTCTTATGAGCGGTCTGGTTTTAATAATAAGCTTACTCAGTTAAAATTAATTAAAAAAGTATTTTCGCGAATAAAAAATACATTCTTCTGTACCTGTGAGTATGGCCGATATCTTTCAGCAAAATTTAGTTCAGGCTTGGATACAAAGCTAGTGTTTTGTGTATCCCCACCGGGGGATACAGATATCCCTAGTGATATGTGTACGGGGATACAGATATCACGGGGGGTACACATATCACTGTGACATGGGCACTACTAATTATTAGTTGTCAGTGTTTATTAGATGCAAAGGAACAAAAGAAAACAAAAGAATGAGTGTCTAATAGTGTGTATTGGTGTAGTTTTAGTAGAGTGATTGCAATAAACCTGTGAAACAGTCAGTAGACTAATAGACACTGGTAGACTGTATTTCCATTGTTTTCTTTTGTGTTTATTAAACTATTAGAGTGCAAACCATATGTCCGTGAAACAGTACTATTACTAAATAGTACTAAATAGTGTTATCTCCATTGTTTTCTATTGTTTCATCAGTGCTATTTAGTACTAATTAGTTAGTACTGTTTCACGGACATATGGTTTGCACTCTACACACCAGCATCTAATTTTCATTTCACGGGTTTGTTGCAATCACTCTAAATAACCCAGGTTAATTATTGGAATCACTAATAAAAATATATATTTGGTACCACTGATTTATCAGGTTGTACATGTAAATGCTCCTGTGAATAAAAAGCCACTACAATCACAGGTAGCCCAAACGTAGAATCAGTGGACCGTGACGTCATTGAATATTCGTTTGACCGTTGGATTTTCGAATGGACTCAGGAATGAGCTCTTAGAAAGACTTCAAATGATATGGGATTCTCAAACATGTCTTCATAATAGTAGTCTGATAATTAAAGAACACTTTGGTGTAGAAATCTGAGCAAGAAATTGTGTTTTGAGTGGTTTTGAGCGATTCGAAAATTTCACCCGTTTCTAGCGTACATATAATTATATGTACGCTAGAAACGGGTGAAATTTTCGAATCGCTCAAAACCACTCAAAAACACAATTTCTTGCTCAGATTTCTACACCAAAGTGTTCTTTAATTATCAGACTACTGCTATGAAGACATGTTCCAGAATCTCATATCCTTTGAAGTCTTTCTTAGAGCTCATTCCTGAGTCCATTCAAAAATCCAACGGTCAAACGAATATTCAATGACGTCACGGTCCACTGATTCTACGTTTGGGCTACCTGTGCTACAATGGGAAACCAGTTACTGGTTGCACTTCTGCAATTTATTGGACTGTACTGCTGAGGGTTTGAAACCCTGTCCATGTTATAGGACAACAAAATCTAAAATACCTAGGACAGACTCACATAAAATTATATACCCTGTTCAGGGCAGAGGCCAAAACCATACCCTGTCCTGCTAGCAGCACGTCCCCATACATTTATATGGGAATCAAGTATGTAATACTTGATCATGAACCCCTGGCTAGGGGGATAAAAAATTCCCCACACTACATGTAAAATAAAGCATCAGTATTCATTTCTATTGTACACTAGTCTTATTGTACAGCTGTAATATTTAATATTATTTCATACTACTACAGATGATAATGATAATACATTATTATATTTTTTAGCAAATTCAGTTTGACGCAAGGTACAGTCATCTGACTACTTTTAAAACATTCTTAACCCTTTGACACCCAGAGATTTTTGAGTTTTTTTTTAGCGATTTTCTGGACCTAATCACGCCATAGGAAATTTCGATTCCATATAAGGGGTTTCCATGGAAATCTTGACAGTTCTGAAAGCCCACGGGCTCAGGTTCTGACGTAATCTTTCTCTTTTGGTGAATCTCCTCGAGGAACGGCATCTCGTAGCTACTAGGAGCGGTCAATTTTGCATTTTTAGAGTGTTTATAGCCATTATTCACCACAGAAGCCCCAGGACAGCATCATTAAGCTTGACTGGTGTGGTAGAGACCGTTCTCCTGGAAGAACTCAGGAGTTTAGATACGAATTCACGAACAGATTTCGACTTTGCCGTTTGGAAATTCAAAATGGCGGACTCAATTGTGAAATCGTCTCTCTGGTCTTTCTGTGGTGGATTCCAGGACCTACAAAGGCATTTTTGGCGACTTTGGACTTGTAAAGAATGCAACCGGTGCAATATTTTGCCTGTAGGACCGAGTGGCTCGACACTCTATATATTCTTAAAAGAGGGATTTTCGGGGGAGATCTATGCCGAAATTCCCGGATGTTTCCCGGCATCCTTTTCGGGCGTGCAGAAGGAAAACACGTGTTAGCGAAAGTGGGCCTAAGGAAATGGCTATTGTTCGGCGAGTTAAGGAAAAGAGAGGGCAAAATTCACGACTATATCAAGAAGAGAGATGGAAGTTTGCTGAGAAAGTGGCGTTTTGTTTCGCAAGGATGTATTTTGGAAGAAAATCCAAGTCAAATGTCGTTCATTTTCGAGGTGTAAAATTGCGTCAAAAACACGCATTTTTGATTTTTATGGCAAACAAATTGAACTAATGCCCAGAAATCGGACCTGTAAGTCAGTTTACTTGAGGTTAAAATATGAAGAGTTATCTAGTTGTCACTAATAACTGGCCATGAGATCGATGTTACGAAAATTCAGAAAGTTAGAATTTTTCAAAGCAGTATCGATTTTTACGGGCGGTTTCGGGCGCCGTGGGAGTCAAAGGGTTAACATCCATTGCACATTGCATTCCTCTTTGATTGGCTTCCTTGACAATCGCTTTGGCCTGGTGCAGTCCAATTCCCTTGATTGATGTTACCCACCTCCCTGATGTTACATGGTATACAAACACTACATAGCTTATGTACATGTAATTAGTAATTCTTAGAGACTTGTTTTAATAATATCTGTATTGTTGATAAGGCCCGCTATTACCAGTTTGTATTAGTGTACCTGTGTAAATAAAAATAAAACAAATAATGAATGGTAAATGAATATACACTAAATCTTACCATACTAGTACATACATCGGGAACCATACATCAGTATAACCATTTGTGTATATTTTATATAAAATTAGGTTTCTTTAGGACACACATTTGTATTATTATTATTATTATTATCAAACTGAATCAATAGTTGATAGTTTTACTATCACAATGTAAATCAGTAGACGTGGACCAAGTACGTACTGATAGTCCAGTATATACAATTGGTGCTCGTAAGATTTGGCAGCCTGTCAAACACTACTATCGGCTGAATGTTGTTTGACTTCAGAAGTTCAATATAACTCATAAATAGGTCAACATATAAACTAGAGAGAAAGCTAAGAAGTATGTTATATAAAGGAGAAGAATAAGCTATAAGCTTTAATACATCAAAACTTCACGAGTCTACGGGAAGTTCAACTCACCGTGAAGATAACTGCTCCTTTGTGTATCCAGCAATACCCATTTACTGACGCAGATTCTCCAGAAAGAGTGGATGTGTATATCGGAGGTTGTGTGTCGAATATATAGAAGAAGACCGCTATAAACCCATTGAATCACAGAGTCACTTAGTTGTTTACACTTCGACGTCCAGATGCAAATGGTTAAAAATTTCAATTTGTCCCATCGTGCTTTGCGCTCCGTGTCCAACACCGCCTGATCCCGGCCGAAGGAAAAGCACGTCATTCGATTGGTCCAAAGTCGAAACCATGGCAACTATCACATGATGACCATAACAGTTCATCGCTTGATCGTTCGTTCTCTTTGAATTTGAGGATTGAAAAGATGTGGTTAATTGCCCTATACCACTATGACGTCAAATCAAAACAATCTATTGTTTAAGGGTGGACTAACATATTTATTTCGACTGTTGCTAAGGAAAATTTGAAACCTCAAAAAAATCGTAAAATTGAAAGAGAAGAGAGGGACTTATAGGAAGTGATTGTAAGGGAGAAAGCTTTGTCAGAGCATGACGTCACCAAATTACGTCACAATGACGTCATCAAAACAGAAAACGCTCTTTTTTTCCAAGAATTTATAAGATACTGTAATTCTATGATTATACACTTGTTCTACAACACAAGGAGCAGACAACTGAGCATGGATTTGGTATTTAAATGAAAAATGTTTTTTTTATGGACGTTTTTCGAGCTGTTTTTAAGGATTAAATTCCATAACATGTCATATTGTCTTCTGTTTTTAAAAAGCATGCTCAGCAATGTTGACTAGGTCGTTGTTGATATTCTAGGTTAGAAAAAAATAACCCTCAGTGAACGTGCTCGAAAATTTTGAAGGTTTTTGAAAACGAGAATCTGCGCATGCGCAGTGAAGTCTTGTTAAATTTACCGTTCTTTTTCTGCATTGAATTGATGGATTTCGGAAAAGAATCCTACGAAAATGTTTAGACAGTTCTCTATTCTGTCATTTGGCATAAAAATTATTATGCAGCAAAGACGTTTTGATTTTCCTGTTGTACCCAAGCAGGAGATGCGCGAATTGTATGACTTTCAATTCATAAATTGTATGCTTGCTCATTTCTGCTAAAACGAAATTTAAACCCCCAGAGAGAAGTAGGATGTTTAGCAAGGCTATAAAATATCAAAATTTCAGAAAAAAATCCTCAACAAAGCTAAAGAATTGAAGACATGTAAAACCCCATAGCAACGCGGTTGCATAGTAACGAAATATGTTAGTCCACCCTTAAACGCTAAGGATCATGGTCGCTAGAGGGGGACAAAACAGCAACAACACAAAGGATTTCCCAAATAAATGTATTTTACAGACGGTCTGAAAGCGATAAAAGTCACCAAACACAGTAAATATTGTGGGAAAAGTATCGATGAACATAATATCTGGAAACTAGCCAATTTGAAATCAAGCGAACCTCAGCAGAGCAGATTTAGTTCAAATTTATATTGTTCTTCACGATTCTGTCCCCCTCATAAATAAGCCGTTACGTCATAGTGGTATAGGGCAATTCGAAGTTCTTCGTTACACTTACTATGCTTACAAACGCTAGCAGCTAGGCCTACTCTAAAATATGTCAGTGAGCGATTTTAGGCCGGGCCATCCTGCGAACTCGAAGAGATCAGAGAAATTAAAGCAAACTATGAGTATGAGATCAAATGAGCAAAATAAAGCTTTAATATAAACTAGAAATCAAAATGACGAATTGGAAACTATGACTAAATAGTTGGTGTGCTGAAAAGTACTACTCAGATGCTGATGTATACCAGACTCCTGAAATGAAGAACTTAGAAGCTGAAGAAAACAACTCGAACTTGATGAACGATAAAGAAATGCAACAACAGTCGCCATCATCGAAGCACACTAAGCATAGATTCCTCCAATGATTTCTCTCTGCTCTTGAAGATAATAATAATAATAATAACTTTATTAATGTCTCAATAAATCTTCTAGCTGGGCACAAGTGCCCTACTAATCGGGGAGACTTAAAATCTAAAGTATTTATATCAGTAGGCGTAGGAACATCAGCAGTTAAGGTTAAATCTTGCAAACGCGATTTCTAGGTGGATTCTCGAGCATGAGAATTTGGAGGTCTGCATCATATGATATTAAAATACATCATTTACTGAATTTCAATGAAGTCCAGATTAACTTTAGTTCTTGGCTGTATGTACAATAATATTATTTAGTTCCATGCTCGAATATCGTCAAAATAGAAGAGGAAATATACCACTTGATAGACCTTATGCATTAATGTGGAATCGTAAAATCTGATTTCCTTTGTTATTGGGAATATATTACAGCAATATCTGACCTTCTCTTTGAAGAGAGGGTTTTCAATAATGAACATGCCAAATTTTAGGGCTGTACTATGCAATCTTGAACAGTTATAATGATTTGAAATTACAAAGATTTGTACCAGAAACCGGACTTTGGCCCTAGATGCCTCGTTTCCATGTATTTTGCACCTTTCAAACGCTTATTACTTGATGATAGTTTCATTTTTATTAATGCACTTTTGGGGGTAAATACTAAACTGTCGATGGTCTTTCAATCTATTATTTTACCTTTACTTAACTCGTTATTCTTTCAGTTTTTGCAAATTTATGCAAAGTACAGAAATCGAGTATTGCATAGGGTCTATACTGCTACTAGCCATTACCTAAACGAGCAGGGGACTGGGAACGAGTTTATTAGAATTAATGCTATTATGAAATTAATTTATGACATGAAACAGCATGTTGAAATTAGTATCTGTGCAAAGTGTGATGTGATTTAAGCAAATTCTGTCGGAATTATAAACTTTTGAAATTGTGTTGTCCAGCCAAAATTTTACAGTGGATGTATGGTTCGGATGGACAACGTCAAACATTTACAGAGTTTGTATGGGAAAATAGACATCTTTGATGCCATGCATCTGGCATCGTCAATATTAAGCCGAAGTTCACCAAACTTTCCAGACTAGCTAAGTTTGATCTTCTCTCTCAGAAAATGATACCCACTTTTGCTAGTTTCTTATTGAATTAGTTTTACGGACTTGGTCCCAGTCCCCTGCTCGTTTTGGTAATGGCTACGCATGTTCTACTGTAGTACTGAGTCACGCAACGAGTCGCCGTTTGTTTAGTCACGCTGCGATGTCTACATTTACTTCTGTTCTGACTCAGTTCAGAACTATTTTCTGCACTATTTTCTGAACTAGGCTACCTAACAGCAGTGAATGCTGACGGTGAATGCAATGTTTATAGTAGTTGTGGATAAGAGTTGGTGCCGGAGAGCTTAGAGTGATTCCAATCAGAAACCTGGGCACTACTAATTAGCTGTCAGTGTATATTAGATGCAAAGTAACAAAAGACAACAAAAGAGTGAGTGTCTAATTAGCCATTTCAAAAACGAGTAAAGGACTGGGAACGAGTTTTTAGAATTAATCTAATTAAAAAATGAACCCCATCACAAGAAAGAGCATATCAGAATTAGTAAGTTTACAAAGTTTCGATAGTTTTAGTTAGATATTGAACGAGTAACAGCTTTCCAAACATCTCAAAAATTACAAAGAAATGTATGTTTACCACGTAACCATACATATCTTTGTAATTTTTGCAGTTTTTGAATGTCTGCAGTTCAGTTGCTACTTGTCCAAACCCTATCAAACTCCTGAAACTTACTAATTCTGATATGCTCTTTCTTGTGATGGGGTTGATTTCTTAATTAGATTAATTCTTAAAACTCGTTCCCAGTCCTCCACTCGTTTTTGAAATGGCTAATAGTGTGTATTGGTGTAGTTAGTAACGCCCAGGTTTATTGGAATCACTCTACTGTAGTTATGAAATGTTTTGTTTTATGTAAGTGACAAGTATGCAAATTATTAGGCGAGTCTACCTTTCTATGTTTTGAATAGTATTTGTCTATTTGAAAAAGTGGATAGCTTATGAATAACTAATGTATTACTTATAATTGAGATTTCAATGCGAATATTCACACTTGAAACTGACACACGGTCAGCCGGCACTAATCAGCTCAATTAATACGGTGATCTTCAACTACACAATTCCCACGAAAAGCACAAGATACGGTATCTGATGGGCTTACGAGTCAGGATATACCGCGGGCTAAAGAAACATACACATGTACAAATTAATTAGGGACACATATTTTGGGCACGACATTTACCGATCAGAAACGCGAAAACAACTCACTTCAGGCTATAGCGTATGTAGGAGTTGGCGCGGAAAGCATGATGGTTCTTGAGAATTGCATGATGGTTCTTGAGAATTGCATGATGGTTCTTGAAAATTGCATGATGGTTATTGGAAACTGCATGCCGGGTGAAAATCGAGATTTTTTCTGCCTACGTGAATGAATTAGGATTGCTTCCTTGCTCGCTCGCTTCAGGCTCGCTCGCTGCGTCAGCAATTAGCTCCTTAAAATCTAATGATGGACGAAAATCCTGCTTGGCCAGAAGTTCCAGCTGATCATCCGATCCGCGTCATACACTGTACTAAATTGTGGCTTCTGATTGGCTAAACTCGATCACGTGATTATGTGCCACAGTTTTACGCACGGTGCAGCGGTGTCATGGCGACTGTTGATCCTGAAAAAGACAGGTTTAACCAACTAGCTAAAGAAGAAATAGACGAAATAATAGCAGGTGCTCAGCCTAAAACGACTGTTCGTCAAACTCGTTGTGGAGTTTCAGTGATGAAAGGTAAAAAACGAACCTAATTATTATTCAAAACAAGCACTTTCTGCCGTCGGCTATCAGTCAGTTCTTAATGTTCGTTGAGTGAAGAATGAATGTAACTTGCCTTGTTATGACTAAAAACAAAAAATATATATGTTTTATTCGTGTTTTCTTTGTAGAATGGTTGCAATTGGAGTGGTTGTAGAGGAGATTAGCCTGCGAATACAGCGGCTGTATTCGCAGGCTAAGAGGAGATATACAGCAGAAGCGTTGGAAGATCTATAGCTAAATGTATTTTTGCTCTATTTACCGTGATTAAAATTATATTTTGAACATTTCACAACTGCAGTGTATTCAGTTTGAATTATAAATGGTTAGAGACTTAATTATTTCATTATTTCATTAAGTCAGTGTTTTCGATTGTAACTAGTATTGTTCTGTAATTATTGTAATCAGTAGTTATTGTATCTAGTGGGCCAAATTGGAAACCAGTATTGTTGTATTTGCTGTATTTGTAAACCCACTCAAAATAAAGATTATTATTATTATTAGTTCGTGCTTTACCGGCAAATAGACGCATTTGCTGGCTGTAGAATCAACTCGAAATTCTTCATACTGCATTAGCTCGGCTACGCCTCGTGCAGTATTTGAATTCTCGTTCATTCTACAGCCATTCTACAGTCATTCTACAGTGCGTCCGTTTTGCCGGTAAAGCACTCACATCTGACTCGCATAAGTCTCTAACCGCGTCATCGGCACCTTGTCGGAAAACATTCGGCGCTTTACTGACAACCTTTCAGCAATATATCTGCAATAGGAACCGGCCGGTTTTATTATTTTTCAACTTGATCCCAATTTCAAGGAAGCGCAAGCGCGCGTTGTCGGCACCTTGTCGGCACAAATTCGGCGCGCTTTTGATAACCTTTCGGCAAAACATCGGCAGAAGCCGGCCGAGTTTCTTAATCTCGAATTCCAACTTTATTCCAATTCCAAGGTAGAGCGCAGGTGTGCATCGTCGGCACCTTGTCGGCACCTCGTCGACACCTCGTCGACACACATTTAGCCCACATGCCGATTTCTCTTTTGGAAAAAAACATCTGCAGCATTTCCCAATTATTGTTAATCGCATATACGATGTTAATTAATGCTTGAGTGAGTGTTATTTACCTGCAAAGAAACTGAACCTGCAGTGGCGTCACTGTCACTATGGTAACGACATTGATGAAGCTCATTTACATAATAGCAAAAATCTATCATGCAAACAGCCAAAATGCTATCGGCAAATTCTTCAGTGTGTTGCCTAACATCGTTGTGAGACATAAACGTGAAGTGATATTAAGGGAAACAAGTCATCATAGAGATAGATAGTACTTGTTTTGGACGAATTCTTCAATATACAAATAATATACTGTTCGGATGGCTGAATTTGTCTCCATCGAAGAACTGGATTTAGATTTTGGCAATAAAGAAGACCCTACCAAGGCTGCAAGCAAAGCCAAGCCAAGAGGACGCTTTTTTGGAGGTAAGGAGGCTCAACGGAAGCCCAAAGGCGAACGAGAAACAAGAAAAACACAAGATAAACAGACTAATTTAAGTTCATTGCCAACATCATCTCGAAGCAGGTGTGAAGACAGTTTCAATGACGACTCGGCAGTGAACAAGAACTCGACATGTTCAGAACGGCTTATTCACCGAGCGACTAATGCTTTCGAGAAGGAACGGAAAATCTGGATGGGACATAATGCTATAGACCAAAGACAAACCAGCTACACTAGGGTTACCGAAGAGAGCATATCCGAATTATCGAGCCAATATCACGATAATCAAGGCAGTCATATACAACAATCATGTACTGCGAGACCCCCAGTGAGACCGACGGGTATATTTGAGGAAACACATGAACTATGCTTCGATTCACCTTTCTTGGAGTGTAAACTTGTTCCTTGAGCAAATACAATTGTTTGTTTAACACTATCTGGACGAACTAAAATTAAGCCAATTGACACAAAATCGTAAGTCGAAATATACTAACAAATTTGGTCCAAATCTGAAAGCCCAAAAACAAGCGGCTTTTAATTTATTTTTTTTCTCATAAAAACTGAAGAACTTGTGAAAAATCGTTCATCATTTTGCCCAGAGATTCAAAACTAGCACGTAGGCTACAGTAAACTGATCGATATAATTGTAATATAAAGTGTTTCTATGTATATACTGTAAAATGTGGTGGAATTCAAGGAAATCAGTATTCTGATTGATTGGCGTTTTTATTTCGGAACATTCATCACTGTTTTTCTTGAAAATTTCGGTTTTGCTTTTAAAATATTTAATTACAAAAACACATAAATTGTGGAATCTGCTGTGATAGGAAAAAGTCCACAGCTGCAGGTTTCTGTTACATGAATGTTATTTAATAATGTCATTGAAAATTAGAATATTATTTAAAATCTTTCTGACCGATATTATTGTTCAGCAGTAATTTAGTTATCAATTGTGAATGTTGTGGTTGATTGCAACACAGTAGATTCTATTATTATGTAAATAAATGACAGGGATTTTCTATAATACTTCCGGGATTATTTGGAGATCATTTGCTGGCTGGGATCATTTGTGGTATACAAAATCATTTGTATGTTGGGATTATTTGTGGTACGGGATCAATAGACCTCTTTAGTCCAGTCCCGGACTCACTTTCTATCCACTCCGAGAAGCTGAAGTCGCGGAGGAAAGAGAGTCCAGTATAACTTGCATGCGCATGGCAGCTTAGCAGCCAATCAGATCGGAGCTGAATAGACCAAATCGACTAACACAATGTTTACATTCTTTGACCCATTTCAGGTCTTTTGGGAATACGGTTCTTTGTCTGTTGTATTTCGATTTTAATAGACATTTCAATAGCATTGATATGGAAATCAATGAAAATGTTGTTTGCAACATTTAAAGAATGTAAACATTGAGTCGGCCGATTTTGTCTATTTTCAGAGCCCGCAAATGTAATATGGCCAGTGATATGTTTACATCACGTGGAGCTGTCAAAATAAAATGGAATGAAATATGGCTGACAGCGCGTGCAGATTAAAGAATAAAGAATAAATCAGGGACTTTCCAAAGCCCGTACTCAAATTAACAAAAACAGCCGGCTTCCCACGAGTCACTTGATACTGAATATATGGCTTGGAGCTGTTCAAACTTTAGAACAATATTATAATACATTTAATTACTCTTTGCGAGGGAAAACTTCACGGAATCGATGAAATTATTCACAAAATTCGACTGATATCGCTCATACAGGACTGAGAAACTGCGCAATATAAATATTAAATAATTAAACTAGGATTTACTGGAGCCTCCGCCATTTTGGAGATCAGACAGGCTTTGTAACCAGGCGACCACCACATATTTGTGGTGGTCGCCTGGCTGCTAAGCTGCCATGCGCATGCACGCAAGTTATACTGGACTCTCTTTCCTCCGTGACTTCAGCTTGTCGGAGCGGATAGAAAGTGAGTTCGGGACTGGACTAAAGACCTCTTTAGCTTCGTATGTAAATACTCCATTTCAAACCATGTGATGTAAACATGGTGTTCTCTGGAGAATTGTTCCTTTCAATATGAACGAATAAATTTCAGAAATATAAAGGAACAATTCTCTAGAGAATATCATGTTTACATCACATGGTTTGAAATGGGCAATTTACATACAAGCTAAAGAGGTCTATTGTGGGTCGGGTTCATTTGCGGTCCAATTTGGGGATCATTTGCGGTGCGGGATCATTTGCGGTGCGGGATCATTTGCGGTGCGGGATCAGTTTGCGGTGCGGGATCATTTGCGGTGCGGGATCATTTGCGGTGCGGGATCATTTGCGGTGCGGGATCATTTGCGGTGCGGGATCATTTGCGGTGCGGGATCATTTGCGGAGCGGGATCAGTTTGTGGGGCCACTTTAATTTCAAATTTCTAACTTCTGCCAAACTTGAACTAGATAAAGTAAAGAGTCATTGTCGGCTGACAATCGGTAGATAATAATCGACTAGTTAGTTATCCGCTGTACAAAAAGATTGAACATCAGCTTACATTTACCACAATCCTCTGCGCGCATAAACCACCTCGTCTCAGTGAAAACGTAAAAATCTGCAAGTATGAAGCTGTTGCCTGCTTTAATTATGTGAACGTGTCAGACTGAAGTTTGTAAGTGGTACTGATTTAGGTTTGCAAAGCGGGATTACTGGGTAACTGAACGGCACATGTAGATCTAAATGGTACTGATGTAGGTTTGCAAAGGATTACTGGGTAAAACGGCACATGTAGATCTAAATGGTACTGATGTAGGTTTGCAAAGGATTACTGGTAAAACGGCACATGTAGATCTAAATGGGACTGATTTAGGTTTGCAAAGGATTACTGGGTAAAACGGCACATGTAGATCTAAATGGTACTGATGTAGGTTTGCAAAGGATTACTGGGTAAAACGGCACATGTAGATCTAAATGGTACTGATTTAGGTTTGCAAAGGATTACTGGGTAACTGAACGGCACATGTAGATCTAAATGGTACTGATGTAGGTTTGCAAAGGAGTACTGGGTAAAACGGCACATGTAGATCTAAATGGTACTGATGTAGGTTTGCAAAGGATTACTGGGTAAAACGGCACATGTAGATCTAAATGGTACTGATTTAGGTTTGCAAAGGATTACTGGGTAAAACGGCACATGTAGATCTAAATGGTACTGATGTAGGTTTGCAAAGGATTACTGGGTAAAACGGCACATGTAGATCTAAATGGGACTGATTTAGGTTTGCAAAGGATTACTGGGTAAAACGGCACATGTAGATCTAAATGGGACTGATTTAGGTTTGCAAAGGATTACTGGGTAAAACGGCACATGTAGATCTAAATGGGACTGATGTAGGTTTGCAAAGGATTACTGGGTAAAACGGCACATGTAGATCTAAATGGGACTGATTTAGGTTTGCAAAGGATTACTGGGTAAAACGGCACATGTAGATCTAAATGGTACTGATGTAGGTTTGCAAAGGATTACTGGGTAAAACGGCACATGTAGATCTAAATGGTACTGATTTAGGTTTGCAAAGGATTACTGGGTAAAACGGCACATGTAGATCTAAATGGGACTGATTTTTAGGTTTGCAAAGGATTACTGGGTAAAACGGCACATGTAGATCTAAATGGGACTGATTTAGGTTTGCAAAGGATTACTGGGTAAAACGGCACATGTAGATCTAAATGGTACTGATTTAGGTTTGCAAAGGATTACTGGGTAAAACGGCACATGTAGATCTAAATGGTACTGATGTAGGTTTGCAAAGGATTACTGGGTAAAACGGCACATGTAGATCTAAATGGTAATGGTACTGATTTAGGTTTGCAAAGGATTACTGGGGTAAAACGGCACATGTAGATCTAAATGGTACTGATGTAGGTTTGCAAAGGATTACTGGGTAAAACGGCACATGTAGATCTAAATGGGACTGATTTAGGTTTGCAAAGGATTACTGGGTAAAACGGCACATGTAGATCTAAATGGGACTGATTTAGGTTTGCAAAGGATTACTGGGTAAAACGGCACATGTAGATCTAAATGGGACTGATGTAGGTTTGCAAAGGATTACTGGGTAAAACGGCACATGTAGATCTAAATGGGACTGATTTAGGTTTGCAAAGGACATATCAAGAAATCCCCCATTAAAATGTGCTGTTGCTCGGCCAGTTTTCCTATGTCCATATTTGGGCATTGTACTTACCATATTTGGAATCCCTGTAAAGATTTTTCGCTTAAAAGTACGATTTTTATCGAAAAATCTATCCAAACTTACAGCAAATCGAGTAAATGAATGTAAACTTTGTCGGCCATTTTGGAACACGGCCAAAAAGACTGGAAAAGCGAACACAGGGTGACCGCTAAACTCGTGCCCAGTCTCCGTAAGTCGGTCTACGAAAACAGCACAGATTTCTTGATATGTACTGGGTAAAACGGCACATGTAGATCTAAATGGTACTGATGTAGGTTTGCAAAGGATTACTGGGTAAAACGGCACATGTAGATCTAAATGGTACTGATTTAGGTTTGCAAAGGATTACTGGGTAAAACGGCACATGTAGATCTAAATGGGACTGATTTAGGTTTGCAAAGGATTACTGGGTAAAACGGCACATGTAGATCTAAATGGGACTGATTTAGGTTTGCAAAGGATTACTGGGTAAAACGGCACATGTAGATCTAAATGGTACTGATGTAGGTTTGCAAAGGATTACTGGGTAAAACGGCACATGTAGATCTAAATGGTGCTGATGTAGGTTTGCAAAGGAGTACTGGGTAAAACGGCACATGTAGATCTAAATGGTACTGATGTAGGTTTGCAAAGGATTACTGGGTAAAACGGCACATGTAGATCTAAATGGTACTGATGTAGGTTTGCAAAGGATTACTGGGTAAAACGGCACATGTAGCCATATTTTTCTGTAGCCGAGTGAACTACTGTGTTTGAGAAAGTTTTCAGTATTAAAGGGAACTGAAGACAAAATTTATTTTCTCAAGAAAGTTAGATATCTATTGTACTAGCACTCTTACTTGAGTATTATTTTTTGTAAATATTTCTTAGATATCAACAATTTACGTTCAATATGGAACATCATCCGCCATTTTGCCGTTTAACCGTCGGCTCAGATCTTTTTGTTTGTGACGTCGTTTTGGGGGAATATTAAAATCGGTTCACAACATTCTCTTGGCCGTACAAGAAAATACAATGCACTTATAATTACTCTACATTGTGACTGCACTTTCCCTTGGGATAGGTGACGTCAGACATGGGGAATAATTACTGAAGTGAGCCGCGATCATTTCAGCGGTAATCTATGTCTTTTTACAATTAAAACGCAAGTTTCTTCTTCATAAAAGTAGAAGCAATTGAAAATTATTTCAGAAAATCATTGTACACAACATTTATCGTTGTCGGGTTGAAAATCATAAATCATAGATGCTGAGACCGCAAGGATGGATGGGAAATCAGTTCATGACCCGCATTACATGCAGATATATTCAATGTTCTCGTAGTTTTGAAGGTATATGAGCTATTTAACTAAGATCCTACAAGTCTGGATAAAAATGTCGATGATTTGACGGTGTTATTTGAGAGTTTTAATTTCCCAGAATTCCTTTTGGTCATAGCCTGCGTAGCGGCGTACGGGAAAAGGGAAGGAGGGAGGGGAAGGGGGGAAGGGGAGGAGAGGGGATTGGGGAGAGAGCGGAAGGGAACGCCTGCAATGATAACCCCACATTCCTCAATACACCCCCTAATTAATATTCAAGATTGCGAAATAAATTTTACGATCTATGGTATTTCAAAAAGGCTACACAAACTGAATAAACATAGCACTTAAATGAAAGGAAGAAAGGAAGTTTTTATTAGAGAGAGTTATCTACAGAATCATACAACTGTCAACATATTTATACGATTGCGGACGTTTCTGAACGAACTCCTGATCGAATCGCCGTTTTCAAAAAACCTTTGAACTTCGGTCCGTAGATACCCACATTCAACTGAATCCTTCCTTTTAATCCTTAGATTCCCAGAAAGTTAAATTACCGTGGAAGTTTTTATTAGAGACTATCAGTCCAGTATATAAGAATCGAGAAGAGAAAAGAAGAGAAGGCCAGATATCTAGAGAATCAACTGTCAACATTACGATTTAATTAAGCTTTCTACTTTACGATTAGCTCGAGCTTTACCCTAACTTGTTCGACATCGTATTATAGAGCTTTTAAAACAAATCCTCTGGAACCAGGGTACTCGAGCTTCTTGTTCAAAGCAAATGCAGTTGTGGTATTTTAGCCTGACTTGTTGAAACCCCTTGTGTCTGTTACTTCTTCAGTAGACTGATTCCATAAGTCGGTCTGTTCGCTCTTTGTCGCCGATTCTGAGCGACCTCCAGGGTAAAAGAGCGAAAACATGCACGCTTATGGAATCAGTCTACTTCTTCAGCACTAGCGAAGATCAATTTTGGCGGCGACTCGTGTAGTACAAGAGATTCCCAAGAACTTGGCCTCAATCGGCTTCGTGTTGTACTTGAAAAACCGCTTCTCCTTTCACTTCAGCGAATACTCTAAAAATTAGGCTTTGCGACCTTTTCCTTATAACAAGGAGTTTATAACACTGAGTTTGTTCTGTTTTATAACGATACGGCCATCTCAGAATCAATCATTATCGAACGCCAGTGTTTAGACCGTCGCTTCAAACGACGGAGATCAATTTTCATTTTTAAAAAACAATAGAGGCATTTGATTGACAGCTGATTAACCAATGGGAATTTTACGTTCAAAATTTGAACGTAAAATACGAGGAATGTGGGGTTATCATTGCAGGCGTTCCCTTCAGCTCTCTCCCCAATCCCCTCTCCCCAATCCCCTCTCCTCTCTACCCTCCTCCCCTTCCCCCCTTCCCCTCCCTCCTTCCCTTTTCCCGTACGCCGCTACGCAGGCTATTTTGGTCATATCTTTCATGATTTTCGACCCGACAACGATTATGCAATTTACTTCTGGCTATATATATTTTTAAATTTTACACTAAAATTTGCTTGGGCTCGCTGTGTATTAATAATAATAATAATAATAAATTTAATTCTTGGAAAAGCGCATTACATATAAATCTCAATGCTCTTTACAAGTAAATAAGAAAATAAAAAAAATTAAAAATATAGAAAATAAATATATAGAAGAATATAAACAATTATAAAAATTTATCGGGACTCGTCAAAGGAGTAAGGTGACTAGTATAAATTATATAAGTGGTTCGTTCTGTTCAAACAAAAAAGTCTTGAGTCTCTGTTTAAATGATTGGGTAGATGGTGCGTTTCTCACGACCAATGGGAGATCGTTCCAGAGTAGTGGCGCACACGATGAGAAAGCACGACCACCATAGTTTTTCGTTCTAAATGTAGGTCTTGACAGCCGCAAGTTGTCATTGGCATTTGAACGAAGAATCCTTGTTGGTTTGTGAAGACTGAGTAAGTCTGTCAAGTACTTTGGAGCCAAACCATTTAAGATCTTATATGTGATGAGAAGAATCTTGAAGATGATGCGTTTATGTATAGGGAGCCAATGGAGTATGCTTTCGGGACACGCAGCTGAATTGTTTACTTTTCCCCTGAACCCCAGTTTATAAACACCAATATACAGTTTCAATACTAAGATATCACGACAGCTCGAACCAAAAGCATAAATCATGATATATGTGTGTTGTTTTCGTTTCACGTCTGTATTTTTCAAAACAAGATTCTTTACATAGAAACATATGGCTTTGTCCACAGTACTTCACGTAGTGCATCAACGCTCTCACGGCGTCATTTCCGTTGCTCAGATAAGATTAGTTCTCACAAATTTATCAATAAGTTGGAGTTTCCCTGGGGCGAGTTGCATCGCCTAAATTGATCTTTAGATAAAAGCAAAGAGAATGTTACATTATTGCTCACATTGTTTAGTTACGCTGCGATGTCTAGTTTATTTGTATTTGTATGGATATATTTATGGTATCAAATAAACTATTGTCTACAATGTCATTTATGATTCTCTGAGTTTGTGAAATCGTTTTTTACAAAGCCGAAAGCATGTTCTACCGAGTTACGCAACGAACGACCAAACACTGTTTTAATCGTACTATATTTACTTGAAATAGGTTATGTATCAGTTAGAAGCCCGACTTCACGCCAGTAGAGCGTCTAGTTATTATTATTATTGAGAATGTTGTATACATTCATTTTCTAAACGAATATTTCAATTGATTTTACCGTGATTTTTATGGAGAAGAAACTCGAGTTTTAATTGTAACAAGACATGGATTACCGCTGAATTGAGTGCGGCTCACTTCAGTAATTATTCCCCATATCTGACGTCACCGTGCAGTAACAATATAGAGTAGAGAATTTTGTGAGCAGATTTTACTATTCTCCATAAACCGTGACGTCACAAGAAAAATGTCAGCCAATGGTAAAACGGCAAAATGGCGGATGCAGATATTCCATATTGAACTGATTATGTTGATATCTAAGAAAGATTTACAAACATTAATTAATATTCAATGCTGGTGAAAGAGATACGGTATATAACTTTCTAGTGAGAAAATAAATTGGCCTTGTCCTCAGTCCACTTTCATTCATTTATCCACCCATTCACTCTTACTTTCATTAGGCTCATTCTTCCCAATAATCCACTTTTTATTCATTTCATTGATTCACTATCGATTCCACTTTCATTCGAGATCGATCATTATGTTGTATCAAGAGACCTGTATACACCTATTTCAAAAAACGTTGACATTTGAAAACTGAATCTGTGACCTAAAAACACTCGTAGCCACACTATTCGCCAACGCAGGTCTTCGCCTAAAGGTCGTGTAGGAATATTCCAGTAATTACAAGATAGATCACAACTTATACCCACAATAATAATAAAGTTCTTGTGCATTACAATCCCTCTCGGTCTCAGATGCCACATCGATCATCCATCCATCCATTTAATCATTCATTACCATTTTAAAACCATTTATAAAAGAAACATTCCACTTCCCACTAGAAACGCTCAATCCAACTTCTCACTTTCCTCGAGCATGCGCACTACGATGGAAATACAGTTCAGTTCAGGAGTATTTCTACAGCAACCGTCATCCAAATATGGATACACAAAGATCCCGGAAAAGGTTGGAGGTAAAAATACTGCATCAGAGATAAAAGAAACAAAATATTTATTTTTTATCAGATTTGTGCGGTGTTATCTTTATCTTGAGTAAATAACGACGAATTCAAAAGCATTGCATCATTTGCTAAACTCATAACATGTATACGAGTACCAAGCAACATATCATGACGTCATTTCGTAGCTAGTGATGACGTCATACAAGTTGTGACGTCCCCTAGAGTGTGACCTCCATCGACGTCACACCTATTATTCAAATTTTGTTTGCTTCTTTTATGTCGTCACACGATGACGTAACGTCACACACGCCGACGTCAGCAATGTATGATGACGTCACCATTCACAAAATCATTTGGTTAATCAATTCTGATTTATATAATGGTTTAAATGGTGATAACTTGAAATCAACTGTGAATTTTTGTAAAATCATTCGTTCGAGCCCTCGTGCTACCGGAAGTGGGTCTTTCTTGCCTTGCAAGATGGCTACCGGAAGTGAAGTTCACCTATCACGTTAACGTTCAACGTAACATTGCACTAGAACTACTGTAATAAAGAAATGGAAAGATGTCACGTGGTCTAGTCATCTTCATGCAAGACATCCACACTTCCCATATGGGACCCCAGAACTCTCACATTATTCCTGTCATGCGCAAGCGCAGTGCCAAAGCTTTTAAAATCTCACCGATTAACATTCCTAGTCTCCATCGCAACCATTCTTAGACGCCGGCGGTCAGAGCAGGGAATGGTACCGACCACAAAACAGCTACGAAGGGGGAGGGGAGGAGACTATAATATCTAAATTACTACCCTTTCTCACATATCCCACAAATGTCCCAGCATTGGTACGGTTCATAAGTTTAAAAAAGCTAGATTTTTATACAGCTATTGAATTAAGGTTGTCAGGCGAAACTAAATGATCTACGACCGAAAGGAGAACTGGGAAACATAAATTCCTGTATCAAAATACGATCTACGACGAAGACTGAGATATGCTATGAACAATGGTTCCGATGGATGTACTAACATTGGGTTACCTGTGGTCGTGTTTGTCCCGAGTGGGACTAAGTCGAGGGACTTAGTCCCTCCCGGGCCAGCATTCTCCTCGCCTTATTCCCCTCGCGTCTTTCTTCTCTCGCCTCGATTATCTTTCGCCTTATTCTCAGATTTCTTGCGATTCCACTAAAAATATGTGTGACGTCATGGAGGTAAGGAGTAATGACTATATTTGGGGAATATCACCCAGAATCCCTTTCGGTCTCGAGATCCTTGCTTCAATCTGACAACGTTTAGCAATATGCTGTACGTATTACTACTGTATATATAAGGACTATTCATCAACGTCGGAACCTCGTCGTCTTCTCTTCTTTAAGCGATCGAAATCGATTTCTAACTTGGCGTATTTAATTTTCTGTTCGTCGAAGTCTTCGGTCAACTGTTCGATATCTCTTGCTACTCTTTTCTCGACCTTTTTCATATCCTCTTCGTGTTTTTGCTTCATTGCCATCATCTGAACTTTCATTTCTTCCATCAGCTCTTTCAAATCTGACACCTCTTGACGAAGGCTACTGAATTCGTCTGCCGAAGGGGCGTCGGATTTGTTCGCGGGGAGTTCGACGGATTTTCGGAGTTCTGTCGGGCTGGGATCCTTTTCTTCCCGTTTGTCGAAGATGAGAGTTTTTTTCTCTTTGGTGGATGGTAATGGGGGTACCACCTTGAGTCGAACAAAGTTTACAATGGTTGAATAGGAATTAGAATAGCAAGAAAAAGTGGAAGAAAGGGAATAGGAAGGGATTCAAGTTATAGACAAAGATGGCGGTTCAATACATTGCACCATAATCCATTGCGCGCTTAGACCACTATATCTGACAGGTTGTAGATATGAGTAGTACTGATTTAGGCTCGCGATGGATTATACGGCAAAATGACAACAAATGTACAAGTAACAACAACAACAACAGCAGTAACAACAATAACAACAACAGCAACAGCAGCAGCACCAACAACAACAACAGCAGCATCAACAACAACAACAACAACAGCAACGACAACAACAGTAATAACAACAACAGCAGTAACAACAATAACAACAACAGCAGCAGTAACAACAACAGCAGCATCAACAACAACAACAAACAACAACAACAGCAGCAACAACAACAACAACAACACAGTAATAACAACAACAGCAGTAACAACAATAACAACAACAACAACAGCAGTAACAACAATAAACAACAACAACAACAACAACAGCAGTAACAACAACAACAACAACAACAACAACACAGCAGTAAACAACAAACAGCAGTAACAACACACAACAGCAGCAACAACAACAACAGCAGCAACAACAACAACAACAACATCACAACAGCAGTAACAACAACAACAACAACAGCAGTACAACAACAACAACAGCAGTAACAACAACAACAGCAGTAACAACAACAACAGCAACAACAACAACAACAACAACAGCAGCAACAACAACAACAACAACAACAACAACAACAGCACAACAACAACAACAACAGCAAGACAACAGCATCAACAACAACAACAGCAGCATCAGTAAACAACAACAGCAGCAGCAGCACCACCAACAACATCAACAACACACAACAACAACAGCAGCAACAACAACAACAAACAGCAACAAACAACAAACAACAGCATCAACAACAACAACAACAACAACAACAACAGTAACAACAACAGCAGTAACAACAAACAACAACAACAACAACAGTAACAACAACAACAACAACAGCATTAACAACAACAACAGCAGTAACAACACAACACACAGCATCAACAACAACAATAACAACAACAACAACAACACAGCAGTAACAACAACAAACAACAGCAGCAACAACAACAACAACAACAACACAACAACAACAGCAACAACAACAACAACAACAACAGCAACAACACAACAACAACAACAACAGCAGCAGTAACAACAACACCACAGCAGTAACAACAACAACAGCAGTAACAACAACAACAACAAACAACAACAACAGCATCAACAACAACAACAGCAACAACAACAACAGCAACAACAACAACAACAACAGCAACGACAACAGCAACAACAACAACAGCAGCATCAGTAACAACAACAGCAGCAGCACCACCACCAACAACAACAACACACAGCACAACAACAACAGCAGCAACAACAACAACAACAGCATCAACAACAACAACAACAACAACAACAACAGCATCAACAACAACAGCAGCAGCACCACACTACAACAACAACAACAGCAGTAACAACAACAACAACAACAACAACAACAACAACAGCAGTAACAACAACAACAACAGCAACAACAACACAGTAACAACAACAACAACAGCAGTAACAACAACAACAGCAGCAGTAACAACAACAACACAGCAGCAACAACAACACAACAGCAGCAACAACAAACAGCAGCAACAACAACAACAACAACAACAACAACAGCAACAACAAACAACAACAACAACAACAACAACAACAACAACAGCAACAACAACAACAACAGCAGCACAACAACAACAACAACAACAGCAGCAACAACAACAACAGCATCAACAACAACAACAACAGCAGCAACAACACCACAGCAACAACAACACACAACAACAACAACAGCATCAGTAACAACAACAGCAGCAGCACCACCACCAACAACATCAACAACAACAGCAGCAGTAACAACAACAGCAGCACCAACAACAACATCAACAACAACAGCAGCAACAACAACAACAGCATCATTAACAACAGCATCACCACCACTACTACCAACAACAACAACAGCAGCAGCAGCAACAACAACAGCAACAACAAACGCACCAACATCAACAACAGCACCAACAGCAGCAACAACAACAACAGCAACAACAATAACAACATCAACAGCAGCAAGAACAGCAAGAACAACAACAGCACCAACAGCAACAACAACAGCAACAACAACAACAGCAGTAACAACAACAACAGTAATAACAACAACAGCAGTAACAATAACAGTAGCTCTGTCTAACAGTAGCTCTATATAATAGTAGCTCTATCTAATAGTAGCTCTATCTAATAGTAGCTCTATCTAATAGTAGCTCTATCTAACAGTAGCTCTATCTAACAGTAGCTCTGTCTAACAGTAGCTCTGTCTAACAGTAGCTCTATCTAATAGTAGCTCTATCTAACAGTAGCTCTGTCTAACAGTAGCTCTATCTAATAGTAGCTCTATCTAATAGTAGCTCTGTCTAATAGTAGCTCTGTCTAATAGTAGCTCTGTCTAATAGTAGCTCTGTCTAATAGTAGCTCTATCTAACAGTAGCTCTGTCTAACAGTAGCTCTGTCTAACAGTAGCTCTGTCTAACAGTAGCTCTGTCTAACAGTAGCTCTGTCTAACAGTAGCTCTGTCTAACAGTAGCTCTATCTAACAGTAGCTCTGTCTAACAGTAGCTCTGTCTAACAGTAGCTCTGTCTAACAGTGTCTCTCTAACAGTAGCTCTGTCTAACAGTAGCTCTGTCTAACAGTAGCTCTGTCTAACAGTAGCTCTGTCTAACAGTAGCTCTGTCTCTAGCTCTGTCTAACAGTAGCTCTGTCTAACAGTAGCTCTGTCTAACAGTAGCTCTGTCTAACAGTAGCTCTGTCTAACAGTAGCTCTGTCTAACAGTAGCTCTGTCTAACAGTAGCTCTGTCTAACAGTAGCTCTGTCTAACAGTAGCTCTGTCTAACAGTAGCTCTGTCTAACAGTAGCTCTGTCTAACAGTAGCTCTGTCTAACAGTAGCTCTGTCTAACAGTAGCTCTGTCTAACAGTAGCTCTGTCTAACAGTAGCTCTGTCTAACAGTAGCTCTGTCTAACAGTAGCTCTGTCTAACAGTAGCTCTGTCTAACAGTAGCTCTGTCTAACAGTAGCTCTGTCTAACAGTAGCTCTGTCTAACAGTAGCTCTGTCTAACAGTAGCTCTGTCTAACGTAGCTCTCTGTCTAATAGTAGCTCTGTCTAATAGTAGCTCTATCTAATAGTAGCTCTATCTAATAGTAGCTCTATCTAATAGTAGCTCTATCTAATAGTAGCTCTATCTAATAGTAGCTCTATCTAACAGTAGCTCTATCTAACAGTAGCTCTATCTAACAGTAGCTCTATCTAATAGTAGCTCTATCTAATAGAAGCTCTGTCTAATAGTAGCTCTATCTAACAGTAGCTCTATCTAATAGTAGCTCTATCTAATAGTAGCTCTATCTAATAGTAGCTCTATCTAATAGTAGCTCTATCTAATAGTAGCTCTGTCTAACAGTAGCTCTATCTAATAGTAGTTCTATCTAATAGTAGCTCTATCTAATAGTAGCTCTATCTAATAGTAGCTCTATCTAATAGTAGCTCTATCTAATAGTAGCTACAGTTACTGTATATCACAAAGATTTGACACAAATGTATATAGTATTTACTAATAATAAACTATCTATCTATCTATCTAAATGGAACAATTGACGATAATCACTTACTTTTTCCTCGGTCTGTATTTTGGATTCTTTTGCATCCCTCAACTCTCTCGCCTCTCTTTTCCATGCAGGCTCTATAGGTTCAACCGTCTTGTTTGGCTTCTCCTCCTTCTGTAAACCCTAAAGACGACATACAATGAGCATACACGAGTGGAAAACGTACTGCGCATGCTCGGTAAATGGCGGGAAAAGTAGTGGCCACGCGCGTTGTATTTCCGAAACAAAATATTTCCATTTTGCCGCCAAAACTAAATTCACGAAACTTATTGTTATTGATGGAAAGTTAGTGCTCAACTTTTCATCCGCACTTGGTTTCGCTATTTTCTGTGGTTAATATGAGAGAAATTCGATAGTATGGATCAAAAATCGAGATATTCTGGATCGTTTTTCCTCGTGCAAATTCGCCGCCATGTTTTCTTTTCAGTTGACGCATGTGCAGTGCGGCATTGAATCTCTTTTTCATCCCTTATTGAATTCTACGATGAAATCACGTGCGAATTCACGAAATTAAGCGAGACCCTGTCCATGATGCCTTGCGCGTACTAAGTATTTTCATACAATCCTGGACAATTGAATTTTTTTTCAAGACATTTGTACTTCTTCCCCCTCCCCCCTCGTCAATGTTGGTCACAGAGGTGTGTCTGGGTGCACGACAGACATGAGCAACATTGTCAAGGGGGAGAGGGAGTGTTAAAAGGGTTGGGGATGTGAGGGGGATTAATTTGCCTTAATTGCGTTTGGAACAGAAAAACAAAACGATTTTCGGCTACATAATATATCTCATGAACCTTAACATTTTGGTACGTATTTCAAAATAAGGGATGGGTCACGTGACCTGTTACGTCACAAATCACGTTTTTCAATATGGGGAGATGGAGACAAAAGGTATCAAAGTTATTTTTGTGTTTTTACCTTTGCTTTAATGTCCTTATTATGAATCTGCCTTTAATATCTCCTTAAATGAGAATGATGGTCCGTCCAGGTGTTAAAGGGGCAGTGTCAAGCCTCGCGCATGCGCATTAAAATCAAAACAATAACACTCGGTTGAGAAGCCTAATCTTGCCCGTAGTGAGTTACAAAACCCCCCTAAAACCGTTCTAATCGCTAAATAAATGACCTACAGGACTCATGTAGATACTAATCTTTATTTAGAAAGCAATTTTAGAACTTCAATATATCAAAAGGACTGAATTCAAGAAGTGAATTCACGGCGATATCATTTTCCAACGGCCGATCAAATAAAACACAGGAAGCCCAACACATAAGTAGATGGTGGGAAGCTCACCGGGTTTACAAGTAGTTCTACGTGAGATTTTCTCTTCAAAAGTCATGAACAGTACTGCACCTACGATTGATGATCAAGATTCCTTCGCAATCGACCAGAATTGCCGGTTTACAATTCGGTTTTCTTCACTCGAGGATGATGGTGGTCTGCCTCTCAACGGCTGTTCGACACTTTTTTCAACGGCTTCAAAGTCAGTTCTAAGATGAAATAATCCCCACTAGGAATTGTTGAAAATGAAGAACATGCTTTGAATTATTACTAGTGATCCATTAGACGCTTGAACAAACATGATTAAGGTGGATGGAAACGGATTCAAAACATCGAAAATATTTCTCGCTTCTTCGTACCCAGGCTTACGCCAAATTGAAAAACGTGATTTGTGACGTAACAGGTCACGTGACCCATCCCTTACTTTGAAATACCTTCCAAAATGTTAGCCTCCTCCGCAGGCATCTCACGTAAGACTCGTTTTTCTCTCGGTTCGGTTTTCTCTATAAACGTGTCTTTGGGTTGCCTGTGTTACTGGCGGAGGGAGACTTGAATGAACCAGTCAATAGCCACAATCGCTCAACGATATAAATCGTGTTGTGTGAAACGTTTCCTTCATCTCTCCTTCGTTTTTCCATGCATTGTTCCTCTTTTTTCACAACAAACACCAGGCCATATGTCAAGCAAGATCATGAAATAAATATGCCTTTTTCCTAAGCCATTTGCAGCCTGTACACATCTGGAGAAAGTTGCAATTATACTAGCCTCCTCCGCAGGCATCTCACGTAAGACTCGTTTTTCTCTCGGTTCGGTTTTCTCACTCTCTCGGCCTTCGGCCTCTCCTTTCCGTTCCGTTGGAGTTGCATGCGGAGGAGGCTACCAATATGTTAAGGTTCATGAGATATATTATGTAGCCGAAAATCGTTTTGTTTTTCTGTTCCAAACACAATTAAGGCAAATTTAACGTTTTAGGGGAATTCTTTAAATTGCATGTAAACACAATATCAAAACATTGGCGCAAGGCATCATGGGCTGGGCACAGGGTTTCTAACGTGTCGCAGTCCCGAGTCTACAGACTCACCTCTCCTTCCGGTTCTTGCCTTTCATTTGAATCAATGTTTCCCTCCTGTAATACAAAGTTAATGGTATTAGGCTAGGGTCAAACGTAGAACCTGTCATGTGCCGTACCTAATTGTTGAATTAAGTTCTACAAAAGAGCGGCGTCCAGTGACTCAGTTTGGTGCGGCAGATTCTATTTGGTTCAACAGCGGAATAAATTCGACAGGTCGCACTATGCGACTCTACTGAGTCAGACGGCGCTCTTCCGATGTGCAGAACTAATAAAGTTTTCCCACAATCCCCCAGTAACTTCTTCTGCGCATGCTCAACTATACTTTCATTTGCATTTGTTTCAGTTCGACCGAAGTTCGCGTTTGACTCAACCTGTCGAACTTAATTATTTGGGTCGACCCGAATTGCAATTATGCGCACAACCACTTTTGGGATCCCTATTTTTATGAAGGCCGAAGGGGACTGGAGACGAGTTCCAGTCTCACCCGGTCAAAAAAAAAACACAGGGAGACCAGAGATCAGAAAAGGTAGAGAGGCGTGCGGAAAAACCTTTAGGTAGCGAAGACCTTACCGAGTGACGAGTAGTCGACGGTGGACGTTTGGATTGTAATTTTGCTCTATTTGTAGTAAGATTCTTCAGCATCTCGTGTGGTTCAACCACGTCTAAGTTATATCCTGCAAAAGACGAGCAGAGATTATGATAATGAAGCCGGTACTAGTGATGACGACGATGGTGGTGATGGTGATGAAAACATGGTGTTGGTGGGTAGTACTCATGATCAACTGATGATGATGACATATGTTGATGATGAAAATGATGCTAATGATGCTAATGATGCTAATGAAAAGTAGTGGTGGTGATAATGGTGATGACAAAAATGCAGCAGGATGGTGGTGATGGCGTAGGTGGTGATGATGATGACTTGATGATGTTGATGAAAAAGTGGGTGAAAAAAAAAAAGCCGGTTGTAGTGGTGATATTAGGGAGTTTAAGATTTGCAAAATCTACGACGGCGAAGTCAACCGGAAGTGTCAATAACTTCTGTTCGGGGTTTCGTACATTAGAGATTTAGTCCAAGTCTAAGCCTGTGAGGTTACTTCATCCACAAGGAATACCAACTATGAAGCCTGTGAAACTCCGAACAGAAGTTATTGACACTTCCGGTTAACGTCGCCGTCGTAGGTTTTGCAAATCTTAAACTCCCTAATATTTACAAAACCTACGACGGCGACGTCAACCGGAAGTGTAAATAACTTCTGTTCTGAGTTTCATACCTTCATAGTTGGTATTCCCTGTGGATAAAGTAACCTCACAGGCTTAGGCTTGGACTAAGTCTCTAATGTACGAAACCCCGAACAAAAGTTATTGACACTTCCGGTTGACGTCGCCGTCGTAGGTTTTGCAAATCTTAAACTCCGTAATGGCGATGAAACAAATGCTCAGGATGGTGATGATGCTGATGGAAATCGTACGATACGGATTTCTAATGTTTGATGACATCCGTTTTTCCTTGTACTTCATTGTCGCAACGCTTTCTCTTCAAATTTAGCTCCTTCATGCGGCCTCGTCTCAAACAGCAAATTGCAAGCTTAAAAGACAATAAAAAACTACTCTAAAGGCCCCGAGGTCATTAGGTTAATCCATCAATTTAAAAAGGATTTACACAAAATTAGACTGACATTTGGAAATGTTTACTTTGAAAGGCGTAAGACCGTCTCAGCATGGATCATGGTCTCAGCTTCGAAACAACTTCTCGACTAAACTACTCATGCGCGGAATTAAATTTGGCAGGGGGGGGGAGGAGACTGGTCATATGAACGCCACCCCTCCCCGCTGAAATTATCGTATTCTCGAGTAAAAATCTCAATTTGATTTTTATTTGAATATTATAATTACACGTTACTCGTGTTGTATTTATAATGACTTATTTTAAAGTCAAATTCGTAGTTTATTTACAAAGACATTTTTATTTTACAAAATATCGGTAATGTTTCGATATAGCATTTATACGGAAATATAAAGTACCGCTTTTTGACATGTTGGTATTTCAAGGAAGTTAATAGATGCGAAAATACCGTATGAAACAGCGAAAGCTATATATCAAGAAATCTATTAAAAACGCTGTAAAATTGAAATAAATTTGAATGTGTTTTTGTCTCGATGCTTTCCGTTCGACAGTCGTCGCCGACGCCCGATTAGATATTTGAAATAATAATGAATAAAAAGGGATATATTCAGAATTAAGGTAATAAACGTTCGAGTCAAAAGTACCACAGGATCGGAAGAGTTTCAAAAACGGATTTCTCGATGTACAAAAATCCCGAAAAAATGAATGCAAGTTTTGTTTTCCTACAGAATAAAATCTAGCAGTTATTAAAGCTACATTGCAAGTTGTAATATCAATACCTGTTCACTCAGATCGCCACAGTTGACGCTACAGACACTTTAAATATCGAATAGAATTACAAGCACAACTTGCCTTCGCTAGGAATCTCTGCACTGGAATCCCCCTCCATGATCTCAGGTGTGTTGTTATTCAGTCGATTAAATGGAATTTCCTTCTTGCTCTCTGGCTCCTTTGGCGTTGGTCTCGGAGGTACGTCTTTCACTGGAGGCTTTGGTAAAGGTTTTTTAGGTAATATAGAAGGTTTAGTGGACGGTTTCGGCGGAACTGGTTTCTTTGGCGGTAAATGTGGCTTAGAGGATTCAATATCATGATGGTCCTTCGGATGTGGTAATTTCTTTGGCTCGGCAGCTTTCTTCATGTCCTTTTTCGATGGCTCACTTGACGTGGTTGGACGGCTTTCTTCTTCCGATGGTAGAGGGGGCGGTGCTCGTTTTTCTAGGTGACCTATTAAGTCAACAGATCAGAATTGAATTCTGATTCACAAGTTGATATTATCTTAACAATGTGGTATGTTTTGTTATTAAACTAGAATGACGAAGCTATCACTTCGAGAATGATTTCGAGATTTGGGTGTCAATGAGGTTGTCACTAACATGCTACGACAAGTAGTGTCACGCAAGATTGTGATCTATTTGTAACGCAATCTCCTGTTGGGAGGAAATGAAAAGCAGATCATTATGGTCGTTACGGGATACATTCGCGGGTTTCATGCTAAGCTCAAAGACGCATTTATATACCACGACACCCAAAGAACTGGATATCTCATTTACAGTGGAAAAGGGATGGGTGACAGAATGTGGAGGTGGGGGGTGGGGGGGGTTTGGGGGGTGGGGGAGAGGGGGTCTGGGGGAGCTTTGGCCCCCCAATTTTAGCCAAAAAGGTTGTTACAATAAGTTGTTGTCTGATATATATCCTAGTCTATTAGTATATCAGCCTACGGCTTCGGCAGATAACACAGACCTCGGCCTTGATAATTTACGATATCATGCTCAACCTCATCCAATAATTGCTTATTATTTGTACCTGTAACTGCAACTGGTGCAGGCGGAACCCTCTTGGGTGATTTTGGAGGTAGCTCGACCTTCAATGAATGAAAAGAAAAACATTATTTTATATTGCAACTCTAAAATCTTACCACCTTTAAGCTGCGTTCGATTGACCTTATTCCGGAATAGGAATAATTCCAGATTCTGGGGCAGACGGATGACGTCATTATTCCGGAATATTCCAAGCATTCTGCTATGATGAGCAGAATGTTTGGAATATATTCCGCTCATAGCTTACTGTCAAACGGACTAGCTATCGATGTCAAACGGAATAGCTTACTGTCAAACGGAATAGCTTACTGTCAAACGGAATAGCTTGCTGTCAAACGGAATAGCTTACTGTCAAACGGAATAGCTGTCGATGTCAAACGGAATAGACATTTCCGATTTAGCGGCATATGAGCGGAATAGGCATATAGTATGGCGGTCATTGTTATCGAGCGTGGAATATACTATGCCTATGCCGCTAAATCGGAAATGTCTAATAGCTTACTGTCAAACGGACTAGCTATCGAAGTCAAACGGACTAGCTATCGAAGTCAAACGGAATAGCTTACTGTCAAACGGACTAGCTATCGGTGTCAAACGGAATAGCTTACTGTCAAACGGAATAGCTATCGATGTCAAACGGAATAGCTTACTGTCAAACGGAATAGCTATCGATGTCAAACGGAATAGCTTACTGTCAAACGGACTAGCTATCGAAGTCAAACGGAATAGCTATCGATGTCAAACGGAATAGCTATCGAAGTCAAACGGAATAGCTTACTGTCAAACGGACTAGCTATCGAAGTCAAACGGAATAGCTATCGAAGTCAAACGGAATAGCTTACTGTCAAACGGACTAGCTACTAGTCAAACGGAATAGCTATGTCAAACGGAATAGCTTACTGTCAAACGGAATAGCTTACTGTCAAACGGAATAGCTTACTGTCAAACGGAATAGCTTACGGTGTCAAACGGAATAGCTTACTGTCAAACGGAATAGCTTACTGTCAAACGGAATAGCTTACTGTCAAACGGACTAGCTATCGATGTCAAACGGAATAGCTTACTGTCAAACGGAATAGCTTACTGTCAAACGGAATAGCTTACTGTCAAACGGACTAGCTATCGATGTCAAACGGAATAGCTTACTGTCAAACGGAATAGCTGTCGATGTCAAACGGAATAGCTTACTGTCAAACGGAATAGCTTACTGTCAAACGGACTAGCTATCGATGTCAAACGGAATAGCTATCGATGTCAAACGGATTAGCTATCGATGTCAAATATAAATAGGGAGTACAATACTCTACCTCCATGACAGAATCAAGGAACACCTATCCAACATCAGTTCTTCAATATATAAACATTTACTCGCATGTCACAATCACAGGAACAATCTACAAGTCAACGTCATCGACAGGGAAAGCGATCCCGTTAGCATCCGGGTGCTGGAGGCATACTATTTTAGGAATACAGACCGCAAATTCACTCACGTGAAGAATGTAGCGAAATGGGCAACCTATTGTTTTAGGAACTTTGTCACGCACGAGCGCCTATACCCTGGAACCCTATTAGCATACGAATATGTTCTTCATTCAGTCTCTGACGCCGCTGTAGACGGTGAAAGCTTATTCACACAACGTCATACAAGTATTTATATTTATTATTCAAAAAGTAAACGAGACTTACCTGGAAGTCGAAATTTGATTGGGATTCTGCCGAGTCATGAGTATAGCACAAGAAGTCACGTGAGAAAGCATTAGCGCAAGAAGTGTGGGTGGTGTACGCTTGTTGGGTATGGGTGTGACTTCTTGTGCTACTCATGACTCGGTAGAATCCCAATCAAATTTCGACTTCCAGGTAAGTCTCGTTTAATTTTTGATTCTGCCTCGTCATCGTTCACACTACGAAGTCACGTGAGATTTTAAAGCAACTGATTGCACACGAATCAAACACTTTATTCATTGTATAATTTTCTAGACCTAGAGCAACCGTCTAGAAAATCGGCAGGTCGTGGGTTCGTTTCCTACCTGGGGCGCAGATTTTTCTGTAGTGGTTGTTTGATGTGTGTTTTAATGTGGGGTTATTGCTTCTTATTCAAATTTTTTTTTTATTAATTGGAAATCAATTTATTCATAAAAACTACAATTTTACAGAATATTACAAGAATTAAAGTAAAACAAACTGGAAACTATGTCTAACAAATATAAATATAAATAATGTACTAAGTCAAATAATAATATCAATAATAATAATAATAAAATAACTATGTACAAAATCACTAAAAAACGCCTGCTATATCTATTACTTATTCATTTAAACTAGCCAAGGATACTGTAAGAAAATGATGGGCCTCTATTAGTGATCATTTGTTGAATCCACCGTCTAATGGTGTCTCTACTTGCCCTCTCTTGAGGTTTTTGATGGGTAAGAAACAATCGAGTTTCGTCTCCTCTAATTTAACGTGTTTTCTCAAGGTAAATTGAACATGTGTTAACAACACAGAGTTTTGTCTCTGTTGGGCAAGTTGTTCACAATGTGTTCTGATGGGCGTTTTGAGGGTCTACTCTGTTTAATGTTCTTGTCAAGTATGAAGGTGTAGGATTCCTCCTCTTTCACCATCCCATCTATATCCAGGAGGTGCAATGACTGTCCTCTTTGGGCAGTGGTCAGCGCGACTAGCATAACCAACTTTAATGTTAAATCATTCAACGATAAGTTCTGTTAACCCTATCCCTAACCTGTGCCCAGTCTAATATGTCTGGGTCAGTCGTTATTTCTTTCCATGCATGGACAAACTCGTTCAATCTACCTGCATGCTTGAGATTCTGTTAGGTTAGTGCTCACTTCATTAGAGGAGTTAAATACTGGCCCTATTTGGTTTGCCTCCTCCCATCCTCTTTCTTTTGGTATTGTGGGCAAACTCGTTCAATCTACCTGCATGCTTGAGATTCTGTTAGGTTAGTGTTCACTTCATTAGAGGAGTTAAATACTGGCCCTATTTAGTTTGCCTCCTCCCATCCTCTTTCTTTTGGTATTGTGGGCTGGGCCTCTTTGAGTTTAAATAATTAAATACTGGCCCTATTTGGTTTGCCTCCTCCCATCCTCTTTCTTTTGGTATTGTGGGCTGGGCCTCTTTGAGTTTAAATAATTCTTGTTGGAGTTGGAGTACTGTGGCCTGTGTTTGTATCCAAAGCTTTTGTTTTTCATATGTTTATAGCTCTTATAACCATGTGGCTTTTGTGATTCACTTCTCCAATCAGTTCGGCTGATTGCTTACTTTAGTCGCCTCTGCAAGATCTTTCAGCTGTTTGGAGAAGTCAGAGTCGTCCCCAAATAACGACTCGGTAAAGGGTGCAGTGTTGGAGCATAAATGTTATCTCGTCACCGACTTGTGGTACGCTAGAAGTCTGACACATTAATAAAGTTTATGTATGTATTGAGTTCAAAATTTGCGGCTCCTACCAGAGCTATGGCATCCGTTGCTGCTCTTATCAGCCCTTGGACGTCGATGGTGTCCTTTGGAATTTTATTCAACCAATTGCTAAACAATGGAGACTACAGGGATAACTCCTTTCACAAGGTTGGCTTGAACTCGCTGTAATATTTGATATCGCATGACCTGGTATCAGGCTTTAGTTTATCCCAAATAAGGTGATTAACTTTAGTTGTTGTGAGGCACTCGCAGTTTTCAGGCCTGTTGTACCGTTTCTGCGTCTCAGTCAGAACCTCCTCTGAGAGTTTTTCTCTCATTAAGCCATTTACGATTTTGGCTATTTGTTCATTCACCGCGGGCCTTTTTATTTGCTCTAATTTTAGATCATTAGACGTCTATTTCGTCAGAGGCAGTTTGTTTTTCGTCAGAGCTCTGATTTATCAGATCGGTTATGCTCTGTACAGTCGAGCCAGATTGCTTGCCTGTATTATTTTGAGCTGTTCCTGAGCTATTCCCTCGTTGCTCGTTTGAGCGATCCTGAGGTTCGACACGTTTTCCCGCCGTTTGTTCGGCGTCCGAGTCACCGCTCGGGCTTTCCTCTTCTAGAGGTTCCCCTTCGACCTCTTCAATTGTGAGTCGGCCGATGGTTTCTCTCATGTCTCCAAAGGACTTTTGCATCGAGGATTGTAAGGCCGCTAGGGACCCTGTCAAAAGATCGCTCATTTGGCTGATTGCAGCCACTACTGTTGAGTTGTCTTTGGCGCCATGCTGCTAGATGCTGTCGATGGCTCATTCATGCTGAGATATGCGTCCAGACTGTGCTAGCAGTCTCTAAACCTTCAACAGATTACTGTTGAGGGTAATGTAATAGTAGCGCACTGATTATTTGGGCGGCTAGTGCTTTCTCGCGTGACTTCGTAGTGTGAATAATGACGAGGCAGAATTATTATTATTAT
>JAUJYZ010001352.1:42500-72500 GCA_033675265.1 Actinostola sp. cb2023
GCATTCATGTTTTTGCATACTAAATAATAATAATAATAAACATCCATTTATATAGCGCTAAAATAATATAATACTCTAAAGGAAAAATAAATAAATATTAAGGAAAATTATGCCTGATTTGACGCCACCAAAACGATTTCAACTCTTTATAACTCGCAAATGTGAACCTCAAATCACAAAATACTGAACCATCTCACTATTCACTTCATATGTAATCGATTTAAAAAAGAAGGCTCATATGTACTTAAAAGTGTTCAAAGCATACCCCTTGAGTTTTTTTTATTCCACTATGGGGAGGTTCAACGGTGGGTGGTTTTTCTTCAGGTTTGGGATGTTTCTTTGCATCCACCTTCTTTAACCTTGTACCAGATAGAACATCAGCACTGATTAAATTGCCAAAGCCCATTCCACCGCCCATCATCTTGCTCTGGCCAAAGATGGAAGATCTTTTGTTGCTGGGGTCTTCTTCATCAACCAGCAAGTTACTGTCATTGGACGCTGCAAAAAAGTACATGTATTATATATAGTTATAGTAGATGCATGTAGATGAATGACTTTAGAATAATTATATTAAGGCAGGAAACTACAATCACTAGCTCCATTATGGTCAGAAGTTGACTATTATCCAAGAATTTGCACATTTAAACACACATGTACATGTATACACAAAAATAAAATGGCACAGAATTTAAAGAGTCAAACATTAATTCTTACTTAAGGCCAAAACCTTTGGAAGATAAAACGACATGTTTGGCCACAGGGTTCCTGACTTTGTAGTAAGTTTGAAGTCTGAAGCAACTGTCACTAATAGTGTCTTTTCCCTTACATCCCCTATGGTGATGGGGTTATCGATTTCCCTGGTGACTTGTGATCAAAATCCATATTCTCCTTTGAAATTCAAAGAATCTCAAGGAGAATTTGGATTTTGATCTGAGAGCCCTTCAATAATAAATTGTCCAATCAACTGGAGTTTTGTTACGTCATGCATGTAATGACAGCACAGTAAGCTGTCTTCAAACATCATTGGAAAGAAACCTTATATCGAAGTTATCAAAGCATGATAAACGTGTAAAATATGTTAAATTTCTGTCAAAGGTTTTGACTTTAGGTACAGTGTAAGCTACATTTGTAGCATTCGTGACTTCTACTTCTTCTACTTTATTGACTGATAAAGTATTATGCACATCACATCAGTATATATAAATAAAAATAAAAATAATACAATCTATATATAAAATAAATACAAATTATACGATTCAAATAAATAACAACTTTTCCATAAATATTCTTTAAAGTTCTATATTGGTTTTTGACAGTGTGTAAATGAGTGATTTCTTGCATAAAATTCCACTTGTCATACATTTGTAGTATTTCATTGTATTTCAGAGCTCAGAACAGATGAGTGCTTTTCAAGTGTAACAAATTATTATTACTACAATGTACTTGTGACCACTGGAGCTAGTGATTGTAGTTTCCTGCCTTGTTTATTTATTTTTTTATTTATAAAATCTTTTGACAGACGGCCTACGTCAGCAGAGCTGATTTTCAGAAGGGCTCTTGTCACATTGCAAGACCATTGGAGAAAAGGAAAAGACTTTAACAGCTTCTAAAACCACAAACATTGACATAATCTACAGCTATCATGACATGACACAAAAGATGTTTCAATGTCATTGAAAAAATTTTCATTACTTTTTCCACACTCAGATACTTCATAGATTGACATAGAAGTTCAGAGCTTTTCTGGGCTGCCTGTCGTCAGATTTATGCAAGAGCTGGAGTGTGTTGCTCAACAATTTTGGGCCTCAAAAGTCATGCATATACATGTAGAGCCCAGAAGGAAAAAAAAAAATTGTACGAAATGAAGCAAGTTTGAACATTTATGGGCTTGAAAGCTTTTCAATTTTCTTCATTTTTACAAGTATTTTCTGAGCACTATGGGTGATTTTCAGACTTGAAATGGTTTAGGGTCTACTTTACTTTAGCATGCTCTTCCATGGTATTGTTGCTCGTGTATGAAATATTTAAAAAGTCACACGATAAGTGTTACACTCTTTTACCATACCTGGTTCTATGGGTGCAGGTTCTTTGTCAGGAAGTGGCGGAGCGGCCTCTGCATCTGTGATGAGCGTAACAAAGTTTGAAGGGAAGACTCCAGTGTGGCCATGAACCGTTCCCTCCCACCAACCATCTTCAACTTCACATACAACTTCAACTACGTCACCCATTTTCAGTGAAAGTTCATCTTCATTTGCAGCGCCGTATTCAAAGTTAACTTTTGCTTTCTTGCCTGTTAAGTGATCTGCAATATTCAGTTAAATTATAAAGTCGGTATTGATACTACATGTACAATGTAGAACCCCGCTAACTCAAACTCCTAAGGGAAACAAAAAATGGTTTGAGTTAACAGGGACAACTCCTTTCGTTTTCAAATTAACGGGGTAAATCATTTATTGACCCTGATTTGTGCAAAGGGAAAATAAAAATTAACAGGGGGTGAATCAGTTTTAGCTGACCCTGATTTGCTGTGCAAAGGGAAAATAAGAAAATTAGTTGAGCATCTTAGCAGTTTCGGAGTTTGAGTTCACCAACTTGTCGAGCAGAGGGATGGGATGTAGCTAGCAGAATTCCCGGGATAATTCTGCTGTACATACTGAAGTAGGCTGGGGTCAGTAAGACACTCATTCTATGGAGTCACAGTGCAAGAATGCATCTCAATGGCAGAGCAAAGCAACGAGCAATGGCGGAGCAAGCGGCATGCGAGCCACGTTTCGAGCTGATTTAGTACCAACACCACTGTACTTTTTTACACTAGTAAGACAAATTTTCCTCCATCCTTGGGAACCCAGGGGTATATTTTGTCACTCGGAGCGACTAACGAGCAACAGAATATACCCCTTGGTTCCAGAGGATGATTTTCCTCTCGAGTCAGAGAATAACACCTAGGAATATAAAATGTTTCTATTGTCCAAATGTCAACATTAATTTGCATTCTGGTTGGTATTTGTGATTAATAATATTGACACTGACTCGAGGTTAAACCAAGGAGCAGTCAGCGTTCAAACAGCTCAAGCCTGGAGTATTGTAGAAGTGACAGTTGCGTGCTACACCTCCGAGTGCTGAAACGTGCTACACCTCCGAGTGCTTATTCTTAAATGTAGCATAAAAATATTTCAAGCTGAATATATATTTTCTATGTCAAAAGCATTAAAAGAAGTTAAAATATATGTTACTAGCACTGTGAGAATGAGTTTAGAGGGATTTAAGAATTAGTTACAGTTGAATAACTTTACCACACAACCTATAAATAGTTAGTATGAAATATACATACAGAGTACAAGGAAATGAACATAGTTTATAATTAAGCTGATATAAGCTTATAATTGACTGGATGAAACTCTTATAAAGATGAAACTATGTCCAGAAGGGTCAAATACACTTCATATCTCCCTATCTACATGTTAATGCCCTTACTCTTACAATAAAAACAGTTCAGTCTACAGTATAATTCAATAAAATACGGTTTTCACACAAATTCTCTTCACAACAACAGTCCAGCAACGAAAGTATGGATGCAGTTTAAACTTAAAAGCCACAAAAGTAGCGTTCAAACTAGGATTTTATAGACCGGAAGCCTCACCGAATGACAACAAATCAAAGGAAGATGTAATAAACTAGCGATAAAAAGATAAATGATGTCAAATTGGTGTAAAATACAGCAGCATGATTTGACTCGAGTTCGACGTACCTTTTGAAACGGTTTTAGAATCCGCTTTAGCGACAACCGGGGCCTCGGGTTCCGAGAGAAATTCAACGAAATTGTTTGGAAAGAGTCCGACTTTTCCATTCAGAGATCCTTTGCACCATCCATCGTCCTCGTCTGTAACGTCGTCGATGATTTCCCCAATAACTAATCGTAGTTCATCGAGTTGTTCCGCCTCGTAGTCGAAGACGACTTTCGCTCGTCGGCCTGAAACGGAAGCTACAAAACAACTGCATTTGAGCGCCATTTTTCACAACTTTGAAGCCATAAATAAACCATGTTTTCACTCGAAGACGTAGAGTACATACCCATGTGAGTGCTTGCTGCGTAAAAGTGGGAATACAAGGCGTCTAAAGTGCAAAAACACACATTATTCCGAGTTTGAAATTTTAAGCTGATATGCTATTTCTTGTTGGTAGGAGTTTCCGAGTAATTATGGGATACCTTACAAGCGTGACTGTCACGGATGTCACGGATTGTCACGCGGGTTTGAGGAGATTTTTACTTGAATAACTCTATTCAGAATTTCCTATTTCCCTCAAGACAATACAATAACCCTTTAGAAGTATTTTAGAATCAAAATATTTCCAAAATGACTGATGAGAATAGTTTTTAATTTCTTACCAAATCCCAATGGACCATCGCCATATTTGGAAGGAATACATTTTTGGCGCGAAACTACAATTTTGGCGGCGAGTGAGACGAGAAAAGACCACATGAGCGACTTTCTGATTCAATTCTAGCGATCGTAAAGCACCAAATCCATAAAGAATACCATAGAAATGAAGCTAACTACACCAGAAATATCCTGGCATGGAAAAGAGCCAGTTCTCAGCGTTGATTTCTGTAAAATCGGTTCAACGATGAAGTTTGCTTCGGCTGGGGCTGACAACGATGTGAAGGTATAGATTCTGCATGCATGGATTTACCTCTCTTGCTTCCGTTGATCATGCAATTATTTGATTCTCTACGCTGTTCTTGTGCCTTTAGATTTGGTCTGTCTCGTATAATCAGGAAGGGAAGGCCAAAGTTGAGTTTTTGGCGAATCTCTCACGACACAACAAAGCCGTCAACGTTGTGCGATTTTCTCCAAATGGTTGGTATATTTAGGGCCGTTTTGTCGCGCGATTCGATTCCACGCACACATGACACGTGTAATGTACATTTACAGTACAGATCCATTTAGAATTTTAACTTTAACTCATCTATAAAATCAATCAATGATAATCAACATTCCCTTTGTGTAATGTACATGATTGATTCATGTAGATTTCACATTCAATTATTTTCGTGAAAAACGTGTTCATTTCTGTTGAGATTAAGGTGGGGAACCTGTCCACAATGGTCACTTCACATGTACATGTGCACCAGTTGAGCAGATACTTTGCAGGGTTGTCACTGGGTTTTGGAGTAGCAGGCTCAACTCGCTGGTTGCTGGCTCATTTAGACAACACTGCTTGGTAGCTGGGCATGTATATGCCTGCATGGTTGCTTGAAGTTCAACGAACCATTGAACTATGGGTGTCTACTTATGTGTCTACTTTATATCACATTAATCATTTTCTTATTTTTATTTCAGAGGAGCTGTTGGCATCAGCTGGCGATGGTGAGTCCATCATGAAGGTTAATAAAGCACTATAAATGACATATGTCAATCATGTTGATCTCTATTGTTTTGCAGACTGCGTTGTCATATTATGGAGATTAAGTGTTAATCAAGAGCAATGTGTGCAGCCATTGAAGGACAGCGATGATGACGTAGAGAATAGAGAGTCTTGGACGGCTAGTAAAGTATTAAGGTATTCATTCAGCAACCCATCCATCCATTCATCCAATTGTCCATAATTCACACTTCCATCCCTTTCTTTATTGTCACTTGATTCATGCATTCATCTATCGTTCCTTCCATCAATCAGACAACTCCATTCATTTCTTCCATCCTTCCATCCATTCATCACACTTTCACCCATGACCATCCGTCCATCCAATATTTACATACATTCTTCCATTGATGCATCCAACTTTCCATCCATCAATTCATCAGTCACATTTCCATTCACCCGTCTATCCATCAATAATGTTTCATTCATCCAACATTCATCCATCCACTATTTACACATATTCATATAGCCTTTTCATCCAGCTATTTCTCAAAAGTTACACCAATCAATCTGTCTATTAATAATAATAATAATAATATATTTGAATATATTTATAATATTAACTGACCTTTTATTGTGTAGAGGACACATTGAAGATGTCTATGATTTAGCTTGGTCGCCTGATGGCTCACAACTCATATCAGGGTCAGTGGATAACAGCGCCATCATCTGGGACATTGCAAAAGGTATATCTTCTGTCCACCAGATTCATCAATCAATGTATCGATACTCTTTAAAACTGTTATGACCTATATGTACATGTACGGTTATGGTTAAGGCTTTGAGCAGGAGTGCAAGGTCCTACTTTCAAAATCAGCACTGCCTACTTTCGTCAGTGCCATCTGCTAGTGTTTAGAATGTGTATATAATAATAATAATAATAATAATAATAATAATAATAGTTGATTTATTCACGTAAAACACAAAAGAGCTTACAATAAACTTGTTAGAATGCCCACGTGCTATGAAGCCTTTTAATTGTTGCAGCCGTTGACTCCAGTGGGAACAAATGTTATCGAAAACCTCTGGCAAAGTTATGTTAATAGCTGGATAATGTGTTGGTTATTTATTTAGTAATAATTTTTTTTTAATACTGTTTTTCTAATTATTGTTTTATTACTACTATTATTATTATTACTCATTCTAAAACGCATGTACTGCAAATCTGATTGTTATTTTTACCATCATTTGCTTTACCACGAGAGTCTAGCCGAGATGAAGTCACAACAGTGAGCTAGAGCACTCGCCTCGCTCTGCTGTGTATATTATCATTAGTAATTAAATTTAAATATTCTGTTTTTCATAGGAGTAAAGTTGATGATTTTAAAGGATCACAAACATTACGTACAAGGTGTCTGTTGGGACCCGCTTGGGCAGTATGTTGTGACTAACTCAAGTGACAGGTAAACACAGAATAAGGATTCTCTTGATTACAGTGCAGCAGCTTTCAATATTATACAGACTCGGAGGTTCAAACTTGGGATGTGGCTTCTGTCAATCAAACTTCCAAATACTGCTTGAGTGAACACCAGCCAATCCGGACTAACATCGGAAACATCTGACAGTAAATTTAGTGTTTTTTTATACTTACCAAAGTTTCAATTCTACACATTATTTTGTTGATATTGGATGTGGCAGGCTGACGGTTTGTTTTAAAACACTGTATTTGTAGGAGCTGCCGACTGTACAATACACAATCCTACCGCTGTTGCTACAACATCAACAAACTATCTGGAACAGCCAACATAAAAATCCCAGATGGAGGAGAGGTAGAGTAATCATCTTGTACATGTATTGTATACAGTTCTTTCAACACGGTTGTCTTGTTTATACTTAGTACTGTATACAGGCGGAATTGCAGTTTAAGTAACTTTACCACAAAATAGCCAGAAAAACATATTTTTGAAAGATACAAAATTACAATATTCTTCCTCAGCTCAAGCAACTGAAAATGTTTCATGATGAAACAATGCTGTCATTTTTCCGAAGGCCGGCATTTACTCCCGATGGCTCTCTTCTCATAGTGCCAGGTACTGTATTACATTACTGTGGTCCAAAAGTTCTTCATGTCTAGTGCTGCCATTACGTTAAATAGAACTGCATACAATGTAGTAAATAGTAATGTATTTTAACATTTATTATCAGCTGGTAAAATTGAGATGTCCAACCAAGCTTTGAATACCACTTATGTGTTCACCAGAGGATCTCCCAACAAGTAAGTATATGTAGGGTAGAGGTGATAGTGATGATGATGGATGTAGATGATGATGATGGATGTAGATGATGATGGATGTAGATGATGATGGATGTAGATGATGATGGATGTAGATGATGATGGATGTAGATGATGATGGATGTAGATGATGATGGATGTAGATGATGATGGATGTAGATGATGATGATGGATGTAGATGATGATGGATGTAGATGATGATGATGGATGTAGATGATGATGATGGATGTAGATGATGATGGATGTAGATGATGATGGATGTAGATGATGATGATGGATGTAGATGATGATGATGGATGTAGATGATGATGATGGATGTAGATGATGATGGATGTAGATGATGATGGATGTAGATGATGATGATGGATGTAGATGATGATGATGGATGTAGATGATGATGATGGATGTAGATGATGATGATGGATGTAGATGATGATGATGGATGTAGATGATGATGATGGATGTAGATGATGATGATGATGATGTAGATGATGATGATGGATGTAGATGATGTAGATGATGATGATGGATGTAGATGATGATGATGGATGTAGATGATGATGATGGATGTATGATGATGATGATGATGATGATGATGATGGATGTAGATGATGATGATGGATGTAGATGATGATGATGGATGTAGATGATGATGATGGATAGATGATGATGATGGATGTAGATGATGATGATGGATGTAGATGATGATGATGGATGTAGATGATGATGGATGTAGATGATTTGATGGATGATGATGATGGATGTAGATGATGATGGATGTAGATGATGATGGATGTAGATGATGATGGATGTAGATGATGATGGATGTAGATGATGATGGATGTAGATGATGATGATGGATGTAGATGATGATGGATGTAGATGATGGATGATGATGATGGATGTAGATGATGATGATGGATGTAGATGATGATGGATGTAGATGATGATGGATGTAGATGATGATGGATGTAGATGATGATGGATGTAGATGATGATGATGGATGTAGATGATGATGGATGTAGATGATGATGATGGATGTAGATGATGATGATGATGTAGATGATGATGGATGTAGATGATGATGGATGTAGATGATGATGATGGATGTAGATGATGATGGATGTAGATGATGATGGATGATGATGATGATGATGGATGTAGATGATGATGATGGATGTAGATGATGATGGATGTAGATGATGATGATGGATGTAGATGATGATGGATGTAGATGATGATGTAGATGATGATGGATGTAGATGATGATGGATGTAGATGATGATGGATGTAGATGATGATGATGGATGTGATGATGATGGATGTAGATGATGATGATGATGGATGTACAGATGATGATGGATGTAAATGATGATGATGGATTGTAGATGATGACAATGGATGTAGATGATGATGATGGATGTAGATGATGATGATGGATGATGATGATGGATGATGATGGATGATGATGGATGTAGATGATGATGGATGTAGATGATGATGATGGATGTAGATGATGATGATGTAGATGATGATGATGGATGTAGATGATGATGATGTAGATGATGATGATGGATGTAGATGATGATGATGGATGTAGATGATGATGATGGATGTAGATGATGATGATGGATGATGATGGATGATGATGATGGATGATGATGATGGATGTGATGATGATGGATGTAGATGATGATGGATGTAGATGATGATGGATGTAGATGATGATGATGATGATGATGGATGATGATGATGATGATGGATGTATGATGATGATGGATGTAGATGATGATGATGGATGTAGATGATGATGATGGATGTAGATGATGATGATGGATGATGATGATGGATGTAGATGATGATGGATGTGATGATGATGATGGATGTAGATGATGATGATGGATGATGATGATGATGATGGATGTAGATGATGATGGATGTAGATGATGATGGATGTAGATGATGATGGATGTAGATGATGATGGATGTGATGATGATGATGATGGATGTAGATGATGATGATGGATGTAGATGATGATGATGGATGTAGATGATGATGGATGTAGATGATGATGGATGATGATGATGATGGATGATGATGATGATGATGTAGATGATGATGATGGATGTAGATGATGATGATGGATGTAGATGATGATGATGATGATGATGATGGATGTGATGATGATGGATGTAGATGATGATGATGGATGTAGATGATGATGATGGATGTAGATGATGATGATGTAGATGATGATGTATGATGATGATGATGTAGATGATGATGGATGTAGATGATGATGGATGTAGATGATGATGATGGATGATGATGATGATGATGGATGTAGATGATGATGATGGATGTAGATGATGATGGATGTGATGATGATGGATGTAGATGATGATGATGGATGTAGATGATGATGGATGTAGATGATGATGGATGTAGATGATGATGATGGATGTAGATGATGATGATGATGGATGATGATGATGGATGTAAATGATGATGATTGGATGATGATGATGACAATGGATGTAGATGATGATAATGGATGTAGATGATGATGGATGTAGATGATGATGATGGATGTAGATGATGATGATGGATGTAGATGATGATGGATGTAGATGATGATGATGGATGTAGATGATGATGGATGTATGATGATGATGATGGATGTAGATGATGATGATGGATGTAGATGATGATGATGGATGTAGATGATGATGGATGTAGATGATGATGATGGATGTAGATGATGATGGATGTAGATGATGATGGATGTAGATGATGATGATGATGGATGTACATGATGTAGATGATGGATGTAAATGATGATGATGATGGATGATTGTAGATGATGACAATGGATGTAGATGATGATAATGGATGTAGATGATGATGGATGTAGATGATGATGATGGATGTAGATGATGATGATGGATGTAGATGATGATGGATGTAGATGATGATGATGGATGTACAAATGTAGATGATGGATGTAAATGATGATGCTTGGATTGTAGATGATGATGGATGTAGATGATGATGGATGTAGATGACAATGGATGTAGATGACAATGGATGTAGATGATGATGGATGTAGATGATGATGGATGTAGATGATGATGATGGATGTAGATGATGATGGATGTAGATGATGATGGATGTAGATGATGATGGATGTAGATGACAATGGACGTAGATGATGATGATGGATGTAGATGATGATGGATATATATGATGATGATAGATGTAGACAATGATGGATGCAGATGATGATAAAGATACATTGAGATGATGATAATGATAGATGTAGATGATAATAATTATACATTTAGATGATGATGAACGTAGGTGATGATGATGATAGATGATGATGATCATGGATGTAGATGATGATCATGATCATGAATGTAGATGATGATGATGATGATGGATGTAGATGATGATGATGGATGTAGATGATGATCATGATCATGGATGTAGATGATGATGGATGTAGATGATGATCATGATCATGGATGTACATGTTGATGATGGATGTAGATGATGATGGATGTAGATGATGATGATGGATGTAGATGATGATAATGATAGATGTAGATGATAATAATGATACATTTAGATGATGATGAACGTAGGTGATGATAATGATAGATGATATGATCATGGATATAGATGATGATGATGATGATGGATGTAGATGATGATGATGGATGTAGATGATGATCATGGATGTAGATGTTGATGATGGATGTAGATGATGATAATGATGATACATTTAGATGATGATACATTTAGATGATGATGAATGACCTCTTTACACTGGGCCTACATGTAGAGAGTAAGGTTATACACCTTGATATATTGATTACTATTCTTCAGACCAGTACTATATCTGCCAAGCCCCAAGAAACCAACAGTTGCTGTTCGCTGTTGTCCATTACTGTTTGATTTAAAGACAAACAACAAAGGTAAATTCAATTTGAATAGAAAACTCAATGAATCATTTCTCTTCAGCCAGATGGCGATATCTACTAACCTCCTTTCACCACTTTTAGAGAATGACAAAGAAAATGAACAAGACATTGCCCCGCCTCTATTCAAGTAAGAACTCGTCTCAATTGAAGAGATCTATTTGTGGTCTATTTGTTGAAACCAAAATCCGGGACCCACTGTAATATTGCTCCTTTTTGTTGAAACCACTGAACTTCTATATACAACAAAGATATCACATTATTTTTCTTTGTCAGGATTGCTTATCGCATGGTGTTTGCCGTTGCTTCCCTCAATTCTGTCCTCCTGTACGACACGCAACACAAGGTTCCATTCGGATACATATCCAACATTCACTATTCAGGAATCAGTGATGTGACATGGTAAGACCTGTGATTACACATATTTAAACAACATTTACAGTTACTAAACGTTCACCAATAAATGAAAATAGACAACATTTACACAACAACACCGTGTATAATACAAGTAGGCAGGCAAACATATGGGCGTATTTACAGATTACAGTTTACATTATACTGTATCTTATCAGTCAGAAATCAGTTTAATTTTGTTGTTAAATTTTACTCCAATTTGGGCTAATCCCTGGAGGATGCAACAGAAGCATGGCTTCAACCAAGGCACCCACCTTGTCACACTACCCATTGCATTCAATGCGCTATACATATAACTGTTGACTTACTCTGCCTGTGCTAGTAGTCTGAGAGTTTTAAAATTGAATGGGTCCCTGCAAGAATGGAATAAGTGATTTGTGATCAAAACCAAAATTCTCCTTTGAAATTCCAAGAATCTTGAGGAGAATTTAGATTTTGATCAGATTATGTTGTTCTTGCAGGGACCCCTTCAATTATTCACTTCCCTTCACCTTTCACATAGTGAAGCTGTCTCACATTTGGCATTGCTGGATGACATGTAGTTATTTTAACTTTAGTTTACATTCATTTGGTTCACTTACAGGTCCAATGATGGTTCAGTGTTAGTTGTGTGTTCAACCGATGGCTACTGTTCCTTGATTCATTTCCATAAAGGTGAGCTTGGAACTCCATACAAAATGACAGTCAAAGAAGTCTTGGAGAAACCAGTCACCACTAATCCACCAGTCAATACCAGCAGTGCTCCTCTCATAGAGACACCAGATAACTCAGGTATATGTACGAGTGAAACCTTAGCAGCTTGCGAAGTGACCCAACAGTCATTGTAGTTCCACATCTAATAATACACCCATCGCCATCCATTTTTCGCTGCTTTTACAATGCTTTTGTTGCACTCATGTCTTATGCAGAAACAAAATAATGTTGACTTTGCTGCACTTGATGTGTGACTGTATGACCACTGAAAACTGACATGAAATGGTCAGACTTCACGGCACATCACGGTCATGGATCGGATTCATCCAAAATCCTAAACCATCACTGTCACATCATGGATGTGGCGTGGGAATGCCATAAGTTTTTCAGTCATATGAAATCTGCTCTACTGCAAAAGTATTTGAATACTCTTGAAGGTGGTCACACAGTAACCTCTACTTCTGAGTAATATAGCCCTGCAAACAAAATTAGTAGTCCATTGTTTGAATGCAATGGTTAAAGGAAATCTATAAAGAGTACTCAACTTTACTCCGACGAAGGGCTAAGGCTGGAAATGTCAGTAAAGTTAAGTACTCTTTTTCATGGTGTTATTTATCATTATACACCGACACAGCCCATTCTAGTGTACTTGCTAGTTCCATTCAGTACTCTGTTTTTACGGTGTTTTAGATTTGCTTTAACCATTGAATTTATCATTATACACCAACGCAGCCCATACTAGTGTACTCGCTAGTTCCATTCAGTACTCTTTTTCATGGTGTTATTTATCATTATACACTGACGCAGCCCATATACTAGTGTACTCGCTAGTTCCATTCAGTACTCTTTTTCATGGTGTTATTTATCATTATACACTGACGCAGCCCATACTAGTGTACTCGCTAGTTCCATTCAGTACTCTTTTTCATGGTGTTATTTATCATTATACACCGACATAGCCCATACTAGTGTACTCGCTAGTTCCATTCAGTACTCTTTTTCATGGTGTTATTTATCATTATACACCGACGCAGCCCATACTAACTGTACTCGCTAGTTCCCATTGTTAGAATGCATGTTTACACTCCCTTTTCAATACATTCAAAGGTAAAGCTTCCAAAAACATTCTACTCACACCTGTTCAGAAAATGGAGGTCGACGATGAACCAACAACACCAGATAGTGAGACGATGGTGAAGAAAAGGGACACACCACTGATAGACAAGTTTGCTGTGCCAGTCTCGCAACTTCCACAAATCAACACGCCTTCAAAACCTGTCAACAAAATAATGCCAAGAAGAGTGCCAATGATGGCAACTCTACAGGCAGCACCAAAGCCTGGTCATGTAATGCCTGGTCTACAAGCAACACAAGCTGTTTTGAAACCAGTGAAGAGCATGGATACTTTAGACCCACTTTGTGTAATGAAACCAGAGCAGATACATTCTGGTTTAATTACTGGGCTGTCAATCAATGGAGGAACATCGCAACAAGATAAAGAAATTAAGTCAACACAAACTGGGCAACCCAAACAAAGACGAATCCAGCTAGTTTCTGTGCTGCCATGTAGTCCAGGACAAATACGTGGTACTAACCAGATTGTGACCAAACCATCTTCGACACAAAGTCAACTGCAGAAGGGCATTCCTGTCAATCAAAGTGTTTCATCAATGAATGGTCGCCAGACATCAAAACAGATTACTCTTACCACTATTACAAGTCAACCAAGAAAAGTACTATTGGTGTCATTGGTGCCAACAGCAGCTCAGAAGCCACTTGCCGCAGGTCAAGTTGCTGGTTCACAGAATCAACCTATAAGAGTAGCATTGACGTCAGTGCCAACACCAGCTCAGAAGCCACTTGCCGCAACACAATTTACTGGGTCACAGAATGAACCTATAAGAGTAGCATTGACGTCAGTGCCAACGTCAGCTCAGAAGCCACTTGTCGCAGGTCAAGTTGCTGGTTCACAGAATCAACCTATAAGAGTAGCATTGACATCAGTGCCAACACCAGCTCAGAAGCCACTTGCCGCAACACAATTTACTGGGTCACAGAATGAACCTATAAGAGTAGCATTGACATCAGTGTCAATGCCAGCTCAGAAGCCACTTGCCGCAACACAATTTACTGGGTCACAGAATGAACCTATAAGAGTAGCATTGACATCAGTGCCAACACCAGCTCAGAAGCCACTTGCCACAACACAAGTTGCTGGTTCACAGAATCAACCTATAAGAGTAACATTGACATCAGTGCCAACACCAACTCAGAAGCCACTTGCCGCAGGTCAAGTTGCTGGTTCACAGAATCAACCTATAAGAGTAGCATTGACATCAGTGCCAACACCAGCTCAGAAGCCACTTGCCGCAGGTCAAGTTGCTGGTTCACAGAATCAACCTATAAGAGTAGCATTGACATCAGTGCCAACACCAGCTCAGAAGCCACTTGCCGCAGGTCAAGTTGCTGGGTCACAGAATCAACCTATAAGAGTAGCATTGACATCAGTGCCAACACCAGCTCAGAAGCCACTTGCCGCAGGTCAAGTTGCTGTGTCACAGAATGAACATATAAGAGTAGCATTGACATCAGTGCCAACGTCAGCTCAGAAGCCACTTGCCGCAACACAAGATACTGGGTCACAGAATGAACCTATAAGAGTAGCATTGACATCAGTGCCAACACCAGCTCAGAAGCCACTTGCCGCAGCACAATTTACTGGGTCACAGAATGAACCTATAAGAGTAGCATTGACATCAGTGCCAATGCCAGTTCAGCCAACAGTTGCTCCAGCACAAGTTACTTCCAAACCTGGCTCACAGAATGAACCAAGACAGATGCTATTGACCTCAGTTCCTACAGCAGCTCAGCCATCATGTGCAGCAGCGCCAGTACCAGTTACTCCCAGTGCTAGTTCAGTAAGCAAACCAATGGCAGCTCAGCCAACTGTGACACCACCACCACAGGTTCCACCTGGTTCACAGAATACATCAGTCATCAATACAAAACCCAGGAGAGTTGAGCTTATATCTCAGGCATCGTCATTTCAATCAAGTTCAATTCCTGTACGAAGTGATACCACAGTGAATTCCAGTAAAATTACATCTGAAGTTAGCCATGGGAGTTCACACAATACTGAAGCAGCTAGTACAGGAAGCAACACTAACAGAAATAATCCTCAGAGAATCAGAAACCCAATTCCTCTAGAACCAGTTGTTATTGTATTAGATTGATATAATGTTGGTATGTCTTTAAAGTAAATTTTATTGAATAAGAAATATGTAAATATTAGAGTAAAATGTGGCATGAACTAGCTAGTGTGGTGTGAAAATGTCCATTTGCAGAATAGTATGTTTAAGTTGTATTGGCTAATGTGAATGTATCTTCTATCAAAATTCAGTGGTTAAGCGAAATCTGTAGCATCCTAACAAGAGTACTTAGTAAAGCTTGAAAGTACTCTTTTTTACGGTGTTATATATAGTCGATTTCCTGTAGTGCTGTCATGTATCGGTTAACAAACAACGGCGATCACAATGGAACAATGTTCAAAACACACGACCCTACACTCTGCTATTGTATTATAAAACAATAGATTCCAGGACTAATCATTATACACCGATGCAGCCCACACTAGTGTACTCACTAGTTCCCATTTATATCAAAATTTGTTCATGTTTTGTTCAATCGGCAGATAAACTTTTAGGATAAAATTAAATAAAAGTGGCCGTCATGCTCCAAATAATGTTTGTAAATTGTGTATATTCTCCCAAAAACAATTTTTTTCTCAACAATTTACGAGAAAATATTATTTTAGAAACGAGTGGAGGACTGGGAACGAGTTTTAAGAATTGATCCAATTAAAAAATGAATCGGATCACAAGAAAGAGCATATCAGAATTGCCCTATACCACTATGACGTCACATCAAAACAATCTATTGTTTAAACGCTAAGGATCATGGTTGCTAGAGGGGGACAAAACAGCAACAACACAAAGGATTTCCCAAATAAATGTATTTTACAGACGATCTGAAAGCGATAAAAGTCACCAAACACAGTAAATATTGTGGGAAAAGTATCGATGAACATAATATCTGGAAACTAGCCAATTTGAAATCAAGCGAACCTCAGCAGAGCAGATTAAGTTCAAATTTCTATTGTTCTTCACGATTCTGTCCCCCTCATAAATAAGCCGTTGCGTCATAATGGTATAGGGCAATTAGGAGTATGATAGGGTTTGGAGAAGCAGCAACTGAACTGCAGACATTTAAAAACTGCAAAAATTACAAAGAAATGTATGGTTACCCGGGACAACTAAATATACATTTCCTTGTAATTTTTGGGAAGCTGTTACTCGTTCAATATCTAACAAAACCTTTTGATGTTTTGTAATAATGCTAATTCTGATATGCTCGTTCTTGTGATGGGGTTCATTTTTTAATTAGATTAATTCTCAAAACTCGTTCCCAGTCTTTTACTCGTTTCTGAAGTGGCTAATATGGATTTTCGAAAAAAAATATATACGGAATCCTATTTCTTATATTGTAATTTTATTATGTGAGGGCCACAAGTTTAATTTTTTTTTCGTTTTGCCCTCTTGAAATATCATCTCATTTTTCGAGAGTTTGGGATCCCTGTGTTATTTTGTTATGTCACGTGATCACGTTGCTAACATGAACTATCAAAACAACTCGTGCGTCGCTAGTGAAAGAAGCACGAACAACAGCAGTTCTAAATTATGAGTCTGTAATGCTGAAAATCTATTTGTTCTGCATTAAAAACAATGGAAAATCACCTCAGCAAAGGCCGAAGTGGCGTAGAGATTGAAATTACTGCTCCTTCGACGACAAATTCCGAAGACGAAATGGAGGAAGAATTCATTCCACGAGCGATGATGGAAGACTCGAAACAAAATGAAATGAACGGCGATCAGGGTTCTTCAGAGGATAACAAATCGGAGCAGAATGGAGAAACCAGTTACAAAGACGCTTCTCAGGACGATTTATCAACAGCATTAGAAAACGACTTGTCGCTAAACGAATTCAAGGAAGACGCGAAAGGTGAAGAAGAGCAACCTGCAAATCTTGAGATGATCGGCGATCGCGTATTAATAGAACGTGACGGGAAGTTTGAACTTGTAGATGTGAGTGAAATTAAGGCCGAGTATTTTGAAATGTTGGGGATAAGCCCAGCGGAGAAGAAGGAGGGCGTTGAACACGCGCCCGAAGAGAAGAGCCCGACACAAAACGAAGAGAAGCCTCGACCGAGGACTACCTTCAACGAAACTAGAAGACGAAACACTAGAAACTCTAGTCCTGAAAGAAGAACCACAAGTGCGAGGTTTAGTCGTTCAAGAAGTGACGAGTATTCTAATATTAAATCCACGTACGGAATGAGCGAAGATCAGTTGAAAATCAAACGGAGGAGAGAAGAAGCGATTGCGAAACGCAAGAAGGAAGAAAAGGAAAGAGAGGATGAGGAAATGAGAAGGAAACGTGAAGATGCTGAGAGAGCATTTCAAGTGAGTAATGACAGGAGTAATGACGATTGTTGATGAGTGATCAATATAGTTTATAGCATCGAGTGTTTTGGAGTACGTATTTTGACAACGGAACGGCGAAACTACAATATCACCTGAAATACACCAGCTGACAGTTCTTTGAAAGATTACAGGACAAATATTAAGCTTAAGTTATTGAGAAGGGGAAAAACTAAAAATAAGACGACATGAAGGGATTAGTGTACTACTTCCTCAAAGATCTATCTTAAAAAAAAGTATTTTAAACTTTTCCACCTTTTTTATATGCAACAACATTTCCATAGTGCCACTCATTTCCCTCCATAAATGAAATAATAATGTAATATCCCCACAGGGCACAGGGTTTTGTTCAATCTAGCATATCTATCACACAGTGTGGGTTTGGGAGTTGTCTAGGTTATCTTTTCAACACGCGACCACTATTTGGCCATCAATAGTTTCTTTTGTTCTTTTAGTCTTAGGTTTTCCATTGAGTTTCCACATTGAAGACAATTATTGATTGCTATCAGACAACATTACAGTCGACACAGTGGGTGTTCAGGGGCCTTTCATTAAAACGTGTGAAAACAAGGGAAAAGTTCTTATTTTTGTTTCCATTTCACTCTGGAAAACTTACATCTGAATTCAACTCCAATCGCTATCTCTGTGCTAAATTTATTGCTGAAAGTCGTTGTCTATGGGCAATAAACTAAACTTAATCTTGAAAAGACTTATGATCATATTCTAGATTCTCAGTTTGGAGAATTCAAACTTTGATCACAATTCACTTTAACACTGTTCTTGTCTCAAATGTAAATACTCCTTGACGCTCTGATGGAGAATTTGGATTTTGATCACAATAAGGCACTTACACTGTTCTTACATTGACTCCTTCAACAATATTTATTACATACATACAAAACCTTACAGGTATATATAATAATAATAATGTTTAACAATGTTTTATATATAACACTCACAAAGAGGTATAAAAGTGTCATTACTTTATTGTGAACAGATGGTCATCAACTTTAATTCTTAAATCCCCCCAGGCATGGTTATCGGCAAAGTTAGACGAAGCTAGAGAGAGAAGAAGGGAAGAGGAACGTAACAGACCTGATCCAACTTTAGAGCAAAGAAAACAAGAGGATGCCAAAAGTGCATATGAAGAATGGCTCGTCACTAAGAGATATCAAGAAAAGGTCACAAAAGAATACGAAACCAGAAGACGGTCAGTAGAAGCCAGTCAGTTTGTGATTCGAGACAGATTTCTTTGCGACGAGGCATTTAAAAGGTGATAATTGTGTTATGTGGCTTTTTGTGATTGGTAGGCTATAAACTCCCATGCAGTATAGACTGGCAAAAAAAAATTTCTATAGATCACTTAATGGAAAGCGTGTGCTTTCAATTATCTCTAACTTTTTGTTTCTCATTAGATGGCTGAGGAAAAAGAAAGCAGATGCGAGAGCCAAAGCTTTGTTCAGAAATAAAAGAAAGAAATCCAAACCAAAGCTGAAGAAAAAGGAACCACTACCACTAAATTCCAAAAATATAACGTAAGCTAATCCATACATATATATATATCATTCCTCTCATATTCAGTCCATCTATCCATTCAGCCATCAACTTGACCCATCCATTCATCCATTCATCCATCCATCCAACAACCCATTCATCCATCCATCCAACAACCCATCCATCCAACAACCCATCCATCCAACTGATCCATTCATCCATCCAACAACCCATTCATCCATCCATCCAACAACCCATCCATCCAACAACCCATCCATCCAACAACCCATCCATCCAACAACCCATCCATCCAACTGATCCATTCATCCATCCATCCAACAACCCATTCATCCATCCAACAACCCATCCATCCAACAACCCATACATTCATCCAACAACCCATACATTCATCCAACAACCCATCCATCCATCCATTTACATGTATTCAGACTGTTTTAAAGTGGATTTCCTTACAACTTACACCAAGTCTTCTCTCTCCACAGATTTCTAGAGTATTATGGCTATAGAAATCATGTAGTTCTATGATCAATGCCGCAGCCATCCACAACGTCTGCCCAGCTCTGCAGCTACATGTATACCAGAGAGTTTGGCAGTTCTGTTCAAGTGACAACCAATGGAATCAAGTCTAGGTTGGCGTAACTGACTATATATATAAATAAAACACAGTAAATGCACGAAAACAGCTCCACCAACCTCAATTTGGAACCATTGGTTTTAACCACTGAACAGAACTAGAAATATACTTTAAGTCACTTACACTGTTCTTGTATGGACCCCTAAGTGATCACTGATCAAACACTGAATTCTCCCCAAAACTCTTTAAATTCCAAAGGAGAAATTATATTTTAATCACAAGTCACTTACACTGGTCTTGTATGGACCCCTAAGTGATCACTGATCAAACACTGAATTCTCCCCTAGACTCTTTGAATTCCAAAGGAGAATTTAGTTTTTGATAACAAGTCACTTACACAGTTCTTGTATGGACCCCTAAGTGATCACTGATCAAACACTGAATTCTCCCCTAGACTCTTTGAATTCCAAAGGAGAATTTAGTTTTTGATCACAAGTCACTTACACTGTTCTTGTGTGGACCCGTAAGTGATCACTATCAAACACTGAATTCTCCCCTAGACTCTTTGAATTCCAAAGGAGAATCTGTATTATGATCACAAGTCACTTACACTGTTCTTGTATGGACCCCAAAGTGATCACTGATCAAACACTGAATTCTCCCCTAGACTATTTGAATTCCAAAGGAGAATTTAGTTTTTGATCTCAAGTCACTTACACCTGTTCATGCATAGATCCTTCAATAATCTAAAGACAATTTTCACTACGATATAAATTGTATTCAAATATAAGTCACCGAGAAAGTCTGAAAGATGTGATTCTGAAGGATCATGGGAGTTTCTATGTGCAGCCATGAATGTCTTGTACTAAACAACAACAAATTCAAATAACATTCAAACTGAGTTGGCTGAATTATTTTGTGAAGAATCTAGAGAATTCAAGTAGAATTACTAGACAAGCAATAGAAATTTCTATAATTCTTGAGGGCCACAGATTTGTGACTCAAGGGTGAGTATGAGTAATGTCGTGTTTACTGCTCAAGTAACAATTTTCTGATTGGTAAAGCGCTCAAGTGTAAACTTGGCATAACTTAATTGAAATGACTATATACACCTGTTTTCAGAAACATTGTTCTATGTGAAATAGTAAAATGTAACAAGGAATAATTATCTTGTCTGTGGTAGCAGAAACTTGGCAAATTATTATATTTCGGAGTTCCTATGAATATGCCTTCGTCATGGCTGCTACAAGTTACTGCATTTATTTCTGATCATTATTTTACTATTTACTAAAATGTAAAAAGGAATATCTATCATCATGCATCTGTCTGTGATAGCAGAAACTTGGCAAATACAGTTCTATGTTTCGGAGGTCCTACGAAGATGCCTTCGGCATGGCTACTATATGTTACTGTATTTATTTCTGCTTGAGTAATCTGCTTTGTGTTTTATAATTGTTTTATTATTCCTTTTTGCATTTTATTATTTCACATAGGACGTTGCTGAAAACAGGTTTATCTATTTAACTTTTACTATAATAATGGGAAAAACTCTTATCTTATAAAATAGGACTTTATTGTAAAGTAAAAGAATGATATAAAAGAACATGTATGCATCCAGCTTTTTCTCTGTCAAAGAAGCAACTATTTGACTATATTTATGGAAATAAAATAAATCAACAATAATTAATCAGTTTTACTGGTGTTCAGTAAATCCGTCTGGAAAGCACGCAATCCCAGAAATGTTTTTCTAACCGTGCAAAGCGCTCCCTCGCGTGCCTAGCTTGCATGTGATGCTCTCTTTTCTCCCTTTACTCAATCCTTTGGACACGGCGCCAGGGGCGGATCCAGGGGGAGGGTTCTGGGGGTTGCAACCCCCCCTATGGATATTTTTTTAATACCGCTTGTATAGATATGTCTGTCCGTAGGTCTCTCTTGCACTTTCAGCTCTCTCCCTCGTAAGAATAATATAATTCATTCATACTGTTTACACGACCGTTCGACTTCGAGGCCGGTTTGACTGATAACAGAAAGAACCTGCCGTTTTTAGCGTCAAAAACGTATGTGAAGCCTTCATACTTGTAAGCTCACCCAAGAAGACTCTTCCAAGCATCTTTGTTGGATGTCCAATAAACTCAAAATTTTACTGAAAATTGAGTTTTGTTGTGTTAATAAAACAACTCCAGATCTCTAAAAATTGCATTTTAGAGCTTGTAGATTTCAAAATTTTCTGGGGGGGGCATGCCCCCACACCCTCCTAGTAGTTCGCGGCTTTGCCGCTCACACAACACAACGCCCGCAACACAACCCCCTGTTTGACAAAAACCTGGATCCGCCCCTGCGGGCCCGTTTCTCGAAAGCCCCGAAAATTTATCGGGCCCGAATAGGGTTTCTTTTAAAAATTATATCTTCAAAGCAAAGTAGTTTACAGACATGAAACTTTGCATGAAGGGAAAGTTTGTTCATGTTAAAAATAACATGTCAAAAGAACAGCTTTGTAGAGTAGGTGTCTCAGATTTCTGGGATGTCTTTTCGGGCCCGAAAAGTTTACGGGGCTTTCGAGAAACAGGTCCTATGCAGAGTACTACTTTATCATCATCGGACTCGTTGCTTTAAATAACTGCTCAGCGCGTATCTAAAAACATATTTATATCAACAAACCGTCATAAATTTGAAACATTTATAGATTATGTATATTTAGAAAACCATCTGTGCGCCTACACGTAGCTATGGGGATATTATTCGTCATATTGACAAACTTGCGCACAAAACGAACGAATTCATCAGCGACTTTTCAATAATTTCACTTATTTTTCTTTTCTCAAGCTTTTTTATGTTTGGTGATGGGCAATTTTTATACTATAGTTGATTTTATTTATTTATTCATTTTTTTCATTCATTTATTTGCTTATGTATAGGTGGGCGTAATGTGATGTAAACCATTGTTGTTAATTGAACAAATCAGGGTGACAAACCCCATTGTAAAATGATTGTCAATTTAGCATTTGTACGCTCACCTATTTATTTATTTGCAACGGCGAAATATCACTCTTTGCTTTATATTATTATTTTTATTTATTTATTTATTTACTTGTTTGTTTTATCCACTGTCACTAATTTCACTTACAAGCTTTAATTTGTGAGACTGCGAATATAAATTAAAATAATTACGACGCTTTAGCATAATTATGACGTCATCACCAATGAGTATTATGACGTCACCTTCCACGCGAATGTGATGGAAAGGCTTGATCTTGACTAGGCAGGTGGATTTCGTTAAGGGGGGCGGGAAAAGTTGATCAAAACCAAGAAATACAAGGCGAACAAATGATGACACAAGTCTATTTTGATCTGGATGCGAAAGTCATCGAAGTTGCGCCAAAAATGCTTCGATTCTGAGTAAACGCAGGCGCCAACACTGACGGCGGCCATCTTGTGACGTCATCCCTCCCTCGAACCAATCATGAGGACTCGAGAATACGATTATTATGTGCGTCTAAACTCAAAGGATTCCTCGGTTCTCATTGGTTCGTCCTCGCAGCAAGGGACCAATCAGTGGCAGGATAGTTATTGGTCATGCGTGGTTTGTTTCGCGGCGTTTTTGTCGTGCGTGGTGACGCAAGGTCTTCACGGCAGCTTTGGTCTCGTGTACGTGTCACTGTTGGACAACTTTGGACAGTCAAAGGCAGTTACAGGTACTAAATGAAACTTGAGTATATGTTAATGCGCACACTGTTCTGCGCACGACGTGACGTAAAATTGCACAGGAAGCCCATTCTGTGTTTTTCGGAAAACTTCAGTAAAGTTAAGTACTCTTTTTTACGGTGTCATATATTTCCTTTTGACCATTGTATTTATCATTATACACCGTCTTGCTAGTTTCCATTTATATACTTGAGTATAGCGGTCACAGGTTAACATGACGTCATTTTTACTTTTTCAGCATGGGTGGGGTCAGCGGCATTAGCCGTTGCATGTCTGTTCTCACCAGTCGTAGGACTACTGTGCAATCGATATGGATACAGAATAGTAACCATTGGCGGAGGCGTGACATGCGCAATAGGACTATTCCTCACTGCGCATGCACCGAATCTACCTGTTGTGTATGTGACATATACCATAATATTTGGCTTCGGAGCCAGCTGTACCTATACGTCAGCGTTCATCGTGGTGACCGACTACTTCTCCAAGTGGCGTTCCTTAGCAACGGGGATCACGTGCGCTGGGAGTAGTTGTGGTGTGTTGGTGATGACACCTACTATATCGGTACGTAATTATCGTGCGCTTCACCTTGATGATCAATTTACGTCGCTCGTTACGAAGTTTGAACATTAAAGCTGGCGCCAAAGCCCTGTAGAGGGTACTACAATACAATACAATACAATAACTTATACTTATACTCTTATACTTATACTCCCATGTATAAGTGGTATGGGTATGCGCGGGTATTGGCGGCAATTTGCACTGAAACAGGGTCACGGTTCAGAGGTACACCCACCCTATATCATGATGACAAGTAAATGCAAGTCAATCCGGCGGCCAAATGATTACGCTTCAAGTGCGAACTTCATCATTTGCGTTTGCGCTCGAGTATCCTATTCCTCCGGTGTTTGTACTGTAAGTAAAGGATATAGAACAACCCTTGCACCTTATTGCAGTATCGATCCCAGAAGTCGTCAGGATATTTTGCGTGCACAACGGAGGTCATTTATATCTACTGTGTTAAATAGAGTCGTTTTCGTGTGAGTGGGAAACCTTAGTACAGCACGGAGTTACGGTCACGGTACGGAATCGAAGACATTCTATTCAATAAAGGTGTCTATTCAATATAGGTGTCTATCTATCAACCTAAATCACAGCGCGCAAAGTCATTGCTCAACCAATCAGAATGCTTAGATACGGTTACCGCACGGCACCATCACCCAGGCCGTCACCGCACCGCACGAACCGTACCGTAACTACTTCCCCCTCCTACGAAAATGACTCTAAAAGAGCAAGAAAAAGCTAATTAACTCGGCCTTACACTTCAAATATGTTGTCTCCTGGCCTCGCTTTGGCGCACTTATTTCTTAAAAATTATGTGAAAACATGGATCACTCATTTCAGTGTTCAACTTCCAGGTTCTTCTACGTCGCTACGATTGGGAGACCACGTTCACGATTCTCTCTCTCATTGCTCTAGTGCCATGTTTCTGTGGCTGTACTTACGACCCTAGAATACGTAAACATCTACTCAGCATGTCAGGAGAGTTGAATGGAAAGCCTACCATTAAATCGTTCCCTTTGGTAGACTTGTCAGTCTGGAAAATTCCAAGTTATTCAATTTACGCCCTGTCGCTGTCAGTCATAGTGTTTGGTTATTACATACCGCGAGCTCATTTGGTAAGTTTATTTATGCAATCCACGAGTTATAGGGAGGACATTGGGACAAACTCGGCTGTAAACTTTAGATATCATATATGAAGTACCTACCAAACTTTTATTACACCGCCGCTGAAATACATCGCAGGCTCACGGTTTTCATGTGACGTCATGGCGGCCGTGTTGGTTCCCGATAACAAAGCGTGATTCCTCATTAGCTTCTCTTGCTTGTACCTCCAACATAGGGATTGATATTTGCAAACCAGCAATCAGCTGTTAAAAGTCCTTGAATCGCATTACTTACCTTCGAGTGAGGGTCAATACTGCCCCCCCCCCCCCCCCCCCCCCCCCCCCCCCCCCCCCCCCCCATGTTCAGATATATAGTAAGACAATGAAGCCATGCCCTCCACACTGATTGCCGTCTGTAATATATGTTTCATAGTAACATTCTCATTCACAGGCTCGATACTGCGAAGACCTCGGTATCAGCACCGACCAATCCGCATGGTTCTACTTCTACTCCGGCTTGGCGTCGTTATTCGGTCGGATCATCTTCGGCCAACTCTGCAACTTCCGTAAAGTCAATGCCTTTTACGTCACGCAAATCACCGCATCCATCATCGGCGTTGCCACACTTCTACTTCCGCTTGCGCGTGTGCCGTTGGATTTCATCATCTACTCGCTTGTCATTGGCTTCTTCGATGGTGGCGTGAACACCCCTTCTGCTCTCCTGGTGTTCGAGTGTGTTGGACGAGAGAGAATGGCGGCTGGATGGAGTTCTTTTCTGTTTGCCACTGGTGTTACCATCTCTATTGGACCACCTTTAGCAGGTACGCCAAATCATCGGTGTTTCAAAGAATCATTAATTGTTATCATAACGTTGCAATTTGCAAGAGTAGCCAACGATGTACATGTGTAGTTTGTAGTCAGCTGGATCACAAACGAACGAACGCAAAGATAATAACCGAATTTCCTTACCAAATATGGAATTTCGTACCAAACAAGGAGTTTCGTAATTCCGCAAATAAGATACCAAATATGGAATTTCCGAATTTCCTTACCAAATATGGAATTTCGAATTTACCAAACAAATAAGGAGTTTCCTTACCGGAATTCCTGTATTTCTTTACCAAATAAGGAGTTTCCTTACCAAATAAGGAGTTTCCTTACCAAATATGGAATTTCCTTATCAAATATGGAATTTCCTTACCAAATAAGGAGTTTCCTTACCAAATATGGAATTTCCTTACCAAATAAGGAGTTTCCTTACCAAATATGGAATTTCCTTACCAAATAAGGAGTTTCCTTACCAAATATGGAATTTCCTTACCAAATAAGGAGTTTCCTTACCAAATAAGGAGTTTCCTTACCAAATATGGAATTTCCTTATCAAATAAGGAATTTCCTTACCAAATATGGGATTTCTTTACCAAATAAGAAGTTTCCTTACCAAATAAGGAGTTTCCTTACCAAATATGGAATTTCCTTACCAAATAAGGAATTTCCTTACCAAATATGGGATTTCTTTACCAAATAAGAAGTTTCCTTACCAAATAAGGAGTTTCCTTACCAAATATGGAATTTCCTTACCAAATATGGGATTTCTTTACCAAATAAGAAGTTTCCTTACCAAATAAGGAGTTTCCTTACCAAATAAGGAATTTCCTTACCAAATAAGGGTTTTACCAAACCAAACTGTGTATTTCCCATTTGTAAATATCTCCATAACCTGAAGAAGGCCAGTCTGGCTGGCCGAAATATAGTCACTAAGCAAGTATAGATCTTTGCTGAGTCCTTGGACTAATATGCCAGGCCTATATTTCTAATTCTGGTCCGTGGAAAATATATTGAAAGACTAGCTGGGTATGACGGATATAGCCTGAACATATCCAATGTGCATGTGCTGAAGAAAGAACTTTGAATCCATTCAATTGATATTTCCACTAGTCTTTCATCGACAGCAAACACCTCGAAAAACTTATAGCTAATATTCAGCCAATCAAAACACTCGAACCCAATCTTCCAACATTTGCCACCGATCGGCCCGAGTAATTGTTTTACCTTCCAAAATCCAAATTAAATATTTCGATAGATAGATCGATAGATAGATAGATCGATAGATAGATAGATAGATAGATAGATAGATAGATAGATAGATAGATAGATAGATAGATAGATAGATAGATAGATAGATAGATAGATAGATAGATAGATAGATAGATAGATAGATAGATAGATAGATAGATAGATAGATAGATAGATAGATAGATAGATAGATAGATAGATAGATAGATAGATAGATAGATAGATAGATAGATAGTATAGACTGAATTGCGTAACACGAAATTACAAATATAAATAAAGCTAAATAATATATATGTTGGATAAGCCTGTAATGCTTCAAACTTACTACACTAGAAAATATACATAAGCTTATGTACAATTAAGCTTAAATTTGATTTTTTTTTAAACTTTTGCTCAACCATTTTGTTTTCGTTCCTATTTTCCCAGGGTACATGGCAGATTCACTGCAAAGCTACGACGCCTCACTGTTCATGTCTGGCGTTGTTATAATCTTTGGATCAACACTACTCTTCCTGCTAAAATGCTTCCCTGTCGTCGATAAAGTACCTTCACCCATAGAACTGAAGATACTTCAACCATCTGACCTCAATCTCCACCAAAGAAATCTGTCCAACGGAACAGTGAAGACAAATGTGTCTAGTTTCATGGTGATGGTGGTTTGAAAAATGCCTGTAAAGCGGGAAAAAAAATTAATAAAAATCCAGAAACAATCGGAGATTTTGTTTGGCGAAGAAACGTAAAACTTGGAAAGGGACCCAATTACCGGTTTAACTTGATTTTGAAACTGGTTGATGCGCGCGCGCTTTCACATTTCATGAAAAATAACACAATTAAACAGGTCGGATTAAAAGGAATACTTTTTGAGTCAAATAATAAAAAATTTCGCCAAAAATTTCAGTAGAAATTAATAATAATAATTATTATGTTCAATTCTATAATTTTTAAGTTTGTCTATCAATATAAGTTTGTTTTCGAATGATTTCGTCACAGTGAAGTTTCGAAATTCTAATTGCAGTTCATTCAGTAAAACGTGAAATTCTTCACTAAAACGTTTGTAAAATGGACAAAAACGCGTTAGAAGAAGTACAGGATTTTCAAAAAGCATTGCAGCGAAATCTTGTAGCTTTTTCAATGAAAACTAAAACCACTTTACAAGAAGGAAACGCAGAAGCGAAGCAAATAAGGATAGATAAAACACCGACGGCTTCAAGACAAAGTAAAGTGGCTTCAACGCACAAAGACGAAGTTGTGCAGGAAAAAAAAGAAACATGCGAAATGAGGGAATCGGTGGTTCAGCAAAGATGTGCGTTCTCGTGTCGATATGTGGAACTTTTCTGGCAACGAGCGAAAGCTACTTCACTTGGAAACTAAGACTGAAACTTTTCGAAATCCCAGTTCTATTTTAACCTGATTTGAGTCTTTCAGTCCCGTTGTACTCCTTGTGTAAATAGTTCTAATATTTGCTTAAATTTGTAAAAACGTAAAGTTTTGAAAAAGTAAGTACTACAGTATATTTGTTTTACAGAATTCTGTGAAACTTTCTGTGCTATGTTTATTTATTAATCATATTCATTTTGAAATCACTAGTAAATCCTGCAATCTGATTGGCTAAAAATGGTGCGATTAAATCATTAATTGCACTATTTTGGATCATTAATTGCACCAATTTTTTTATTTTTTTTATTTTCGCACAGAAACTCTAATTTTATTAAATTCAAACGATTCTTCATAAAAAGTAATTTGTAATTTAGAATGAAAGAGTTGTATTTTAGGCATCAAAATTATTCTTATTATTGCAACTTACCACCTAAATATAACGAGTGTATTTGAAAAGATTTCAAAATGAATATGATTAATAGGTAATTGAACTTCGTGTCGTGCAATTTTGGTCTGAAATCATACTCGTGATAACAAATTGCACTCCCGCTACGCGGTCGTGCAATTTTGTAATCACTCGTATGATTTCAGACCAAATTGCACTCCACTCAGTTCTATTACCATTACTTATTGACTACAAAGTTATAACGAATCAAAGAAACAATACAATTAAATTAATAATTGTTCCGCTGTGTAAGCTTGACTCGTAGCTTAGCAACAAATATAAACATACTCACTTCCTGATGGTATAATTGTATCTCATTCACGCATGATAAATTACCACGAAGATAGATTTGCTTTGATAT
>JAUJYZ010001352.1:77500-80000 GCA_033675265.1 Actinostola sp. cb2023
TCGGTCGGTCGGTTGGTTGGTTGGTGGTTGGTTGATGATTGGTTGGTTGGTTAGTTAGTTGGTCGGTGGTTGGTTAGTTGGTTAGTTGGTTAGTCGGTTGGTTGGTTGGTTGGTAGGTTGGTTAGTCGGTTGGTTGGTTGGTTAGTTAGTTAGTCGGTCGGTAGTTGGTTGGTAGGTTGGTTAGTCGGGTGGTTGGTCAGTTATTGGTTGATTTGGTGGTGGTTGGTTGGTAGGCTGGCTAATTGATTGCATGGTTGGTTGCATGGTCAAGCAGTGGGTTTGTTGGTAGAAAAGGATGGAAGGATAGAGAGAGGGACGCAATAAAGGACGGGGAAGGGGTAGATAAATATAAGTACTGAATGTGGACATATAGAAAGAGTAAGGAAGAATGGTTGAAGAGGTGATGATATGGATAGATTGATTTATAATATAAACTAGATAATATATGTGTAATAGATATATGAATCAATCGGTTCACTATATGGCTGGACGGATGCCAGATAAGATAATATTAATATATCTCATAGGCTCATCTACTCGCCTGATCTAAATGAATACGACCTTGACACCAGTACAAGCCAATTAGCAGCTGATGACAACTCACTCACTGAGTGCCTTGGAAATAACAACACTGAAGAACAAAAATGCACGAGAGGTAATGTGCTGACGGCAGTGAAACGTTTCTTGATAAACTACATGTTAATGGCAGGGAGAATCATACCGTTCTGTTTGATCTTCTTCGCATGTAAAGCGTTGTTGTGGTATCTTGTTTTTTCACGTGTATTTTAAAGCTTTAAGAGAGAGGGGCCTAGGCCCTAACACAGGTAACCCAAATAACAACATCGTCCTCAACCATTAATTAATTAATTATTATTTTTTATATGTATTTCTGTATTGATTTTATTCAATCATACGTTCATTCATTTGTTTGTTTGTTCTTTTGTTCGCTCTTTCATAGATATATAGTTTTATACAGTCATTTGCAAAAATTATGGCCGCTACGAAATATCAATATATCGGGTGCATTATGGGTAATTAAATAATCGAAAATTCCCCTTAAAGCGGGTTAACGCTAGCAAAGTTGGTAGAAATATTTAGTATAATGTTTATTTTAGTCTTACGTTTGTTGTTTGTAAATTTTGCTTCATTTAATAGTATTAGTGATGCACCCGATATATTGATATATTGATATATCGTGGGATATATTGATATATCGTGGCGGCCAGAATTTTTGCAAATGACTGTACATCCATACATTCATTTATTCAATCATTCATTGCTTTTTTTTTGTTGTATTCCTAAAACGTGTCAAAATGACTTGAAATTTGGACCATCAATAGAACTTGGGTAGATAAAGAGCCTTAACTCAAAACATTTGCATTAGGGGTGGTCACGTGACCAGTTAGAGAGATAAAAGCAATACACAATTATTTTAAACCGTTGGTGGCGAGTTCAAGTGATAAATTCTAGCTAGTACCTTAAAGCTATTTCCTTGTAAGTGCTTTATAGATTGTCGTTCGGAATGGGTACGGTGACTTTCATTTCTTTTTAAAAGGAGATATGGGGTAAAACAGGTCACGTGACCAGATAATCAAAATCATTTTTATTCAAATTCTCTTCAAAAACAAACAAGAGCCACCCACACCGAACGACAATCTATAAAGCACTGGGAGAGAAATAGATTTAAGGTATTTGTTAGAATTTCCTACTGATGTCTTTCTGCGTTCGATGTGAAATGATCGATTGGTTTCTTCCTCCTTCATATAACATACCATAATAGCATTCATTCATTCATCTGATTCATTCATTCATTCATCCATCCATCCATCCATTCATCCATCCATTCATCCATTCCTACTTGAACTCGCCACCAACGAGCTATTTTTCTGTTTTCCAATGTAATGACGTCATAGGTCACGTGATCATAAAAAGCTTTGCACTAAAAAGCTAAGGACCCCAAATCCAATGTACATGTATGCACTAGTTTTCGTTTAAACATAACAAATGTTGGCTGAGTTATTGAACAAAACGTGAATTCTCAAGAAGGCCCAAAACCCAGGCCTTAACATACATGAGTTCGTTCATGAGTTCGTTCATCGATAGATAGTTTTATACATTCATACATTCATTTAATCAATCATTTGTTCATTAATTTGCTTGTTCATTCATTCATTACAGACATCTCTCCCTCAGGCAGTTTCTCGCTTCTTTTCCAAGTTGCGGACAACCCTGAACTCCTGTCTGATGATGACAGTGAACACAATACAGGTTTGTCTTAAGATGATATTTCTGTTTGTTCGGCTGTGATGTAGTTATTCTTCCTCACCGGTTCTGAGTTACATCTCTTCCTTGTTTTATCAAGTCATCCACTCTTCGCTGCGTAAATCCATTCATTTCTTTATCTTGTCCATTAATTAATTAATTCTGTTATTTTTTTATTTGTTTTTATCAACATTAGTGTAGTTCGTTAATTAGTCCATTCATTCGTTCATTAAGTCAT